>CM040984.1:22872002-22882111 GCA_022985145.1 Pangasius djambal | reverse complement strand
TTAACTAATAAAAAAAAATATGTACAATTATAACAAATAAACACGTAAACAAACTTTTTAGCATTGCCGTTTTTTTTAAATCAGCGCTCCCTCGATCACGTGGTACGTCCGATCACGTGGTATCACTCGCGCGCTTATAAATAAGAACAACTTCAGCTCGCGAGACGCGTCGCGCGCTCAGCCAATAAAGAGCTGCTGAGTGATTTCGGTAGCTGTGTTGAGAAAACGTGTCTTAAAATTATTGACTTAAAAAAAATAAATAAAAAAAAACACTTTCAAACTCGAGTTCAGAGTTGCATACGGAGAAGCAGCCACTTAATAACCCGGACACACGCCGCTACATGTCACTGTAGGCGTAAGTTTGACTTGATATCGCTGAAATCTGTGATGGACGGCGGAGGCTGTCGTTTAAATGGCGGCGCTGCAGGAGACGGTCAGGGGTCGGGACCTCAGCATGGCATGGTCACGCTGGAAGATCTCGAGGCTTTCTCTGAAGATCAGCTCTCCGGCACAGGCAGTTTTGAAGAGAGGGAGATGGAGGATGAAGAGCAGGACAGACTGCTCAGTTACTGGCAGGACGTGGCGAGAGGACACCGAATAGAAGTGCCCAGAGGTAACCTGATCGGCTGTAGCAGACACTTGGGTTTATTTAATAACTTCTGAAAGGCAATACAGGAGTTTAACAAACGCTGACAACGGCTGCGGCTGGCAACTGACACTTTATTGAGCGACCTAGTTTTAAAGCAGATAATCTCCACCTCTTCAATCCTGCATCTTAGAGGCTTCACAAGGCTTATGTTACAAATAATGTGTCCACAGAGAGAACAGAAACAGAACATGATGAGAACATGACAACAGGATGACAACATGATGAGAACAGTCTGAACGTGACGAGAACAGGATAACATGATGAGAACAGGCCGAGAACATGATGAGAACAGGCCGAGAACATGATGAGAACAGGCTGAGAACATGATGAGAACAGGCAGAGAACATGACGAGAACAGGCAGAGAACATGACGAGAACATGACGAGAACAGGACAAGAACATGACGAGAACAGGACGAGAACAGGACGAGAACATGACGAGAACATGACGAGAACAGGACAAGAACATGACGAGAACAGGATGAGAACATGATGAGAACAGGACGAGAACATGACGAGAACATGACGAGAACAGGACGAGAACATGACGAGAACAGGCCGAGAACATGACGAGAACAGGACAAGAACATGACGAGAACAGGACGGGAACATGATGAGAACATGATGAGAACATGACAAGAACAGGACAACATGATGAGAACAGGCCGAGAACATGATGAGAACAGGACAACAGGATGAGAACAGGCCGAGAACATGATGAGAACAGGCCGAGAACATGATGAGAACAGGATGAGAACAGGACAAGAACATGATGAGAACATGATGAGAACAGGACAAGAACATGATGAGAACAGGACAAGAACACGATGAGAACAGGACAACAGGATGAGAACAGGATAATATGACGAGAACATGATGAGAACAGGATGAGGCACATGACCTTAAGGGTGAGCGATACGACAATATCATCAGATCACGATTCTCGAAGGCATTTCTACGATACACAATCTGTATCACAATATACACTACATGGCCAAAAGTTTGTGGACACCTGACTATCACACCCGTATGTATTCCTTCCACAATGTGTTGTCACAAAGTTAGAAGCACACAGGTGTCTAGAATGTGTTTGTATGTTGTAGCATTACAATTTCCCTTCACTGGAACTAAAGGACATGTTCCAGCATGACAATGCCCCTGAATGGACACAAATCCCCACAGCCACACCAGTTGAAGATTTATAAAAAAAAATAGAAAAATCACCTGTTCTTTTTCAAGTCTTCAACTGTAGAGTTTCAGTGAGTCTGTGCCCATGATAGACTCATATTCGTGTCCTTGGCTGACAGGAGAGGAACCTGATGTGGTCTTCTGCTGTTGTTGCCCATCCACCTCAAGTTTTGATGTTTTGTGCATGAAGAGATGCTTTTCTGCTCAACACAGTTATAAAGAGTGATTGAGTTCCTATACTCTTTTGGGCAGCTCCAACCAATCTGGCCATTTTCCTCTGACTTCTCTTATCAACAAGGGGTTTCCCCCCCACAGAACGGTCACTCACTCAGTGTATTTTGTCTGCTGGTGTAGCCCATCCATCTCAAGGTTTGATGTGTTGTGCTTTCTGAGATGCTTTTCTGTTCACCACAGTTGTAAAGAGTGCTTATTTGAGTTACTATTAGACTTCCTGTCAGCTCAGACCAGTCTGGTCATTCTCCTGTGATCTCTCTCATTAACGAGGTGTTTGTGATGTTCGATGCGAACATTAACCGAAGCTCTTGACCTGCATCCTCTTGATTTTATGCATTGTGCTGATGCCACATGATTGATTGATTAGGTAACTGCATGAATGTGCAGGGGTTCTAATAAAGTCGACAGGGAATGTATATAGGTTTCAGTGTAGACATATTTTTGCGTTCAGACAAAACTAGCTCTCGTCATAAGCTATTTGAGCTGCATCGACATGCAAGCAATAAAAAGTGAATGACAAATGCAAATACTTAAACTTTTTTTTTTTTTTTTACATACACGAAAAATGCAGCTATTAGTTTATTATATGCATTTACACCAAGCATGGCTTAGTATAAATTTAAGTTGCAACCAGTTGATGGGTAACAGTGCAGCCCCATATTTGCACTATGGCTGAATCACACCAAAGTGTAAAAAAAATAAATAAATAAATAAAATATGAATGTAGTGTCACCTAACAAAGTCTGGCTGTTGTGTGCACAGGAATGTGCAAGTCACCCACTGGAGGAAGCATTTCAAATAATGCTTGCAAGTTCCTGAAATGCTTGTTCGGCCTGTCTGGTATTCCGCAGGAACAAAATGGGCTTTAGAGAAATTCAGACCAAAGCTCATACAGTGATGTTCCTTGAGGGATGAGCACAACGCACGTGGCAAACTCTGAGCACTCCCAAACATGACATAGATCTGTTTGAGCTCCAAGCGCTAAGAGATGACTCATTTCTGAATAAATGTATTGTAAGTCTTCAGATATCAGGGTTCAGGGCAATGAGAAGTATGAATTCTTGTCTTTCGCCGCATTTATCCCAACCCTAAAGCACAGAGATTCATGGGGAATAATGAATGTTCATGTCCTGATCACATAGCTACTGTAGTTTGGATATAAATTTAATGAAAAATATAAAAAAAAAAAAAAAAGGGCAAAATTGTTCGTCTATGATGTAAAAATTAAAGTGAAACGTAACATGTACAGTATGCAAGATGCATTTAAGCTGTTTACTATGGGGTTTGTATTTTTACTGGAAAAGATGTGCATGCATGTGACCCATGGACTGCCATGCAAAGCCTGAGCATGACTTTTTGCATTATTCGCCCAAATGCAAATTATTAAGGCATGTCAATCCTTGGATTTTAATGTACTTACTCTATCAACGAATGTATTTATTCTTTTTTTTGGTCAATTTAACCTAACAAAAAAAAGCATTACATTTTTAAAACACTGAGTATGTGATGTGGCTTCTGAAGAATGAGTAATAATTGCATAACTTTCCTACTCTCTCTGGTTCCATTTATTCCTTTTATATATGTATTACAGCCTAATTTATTACATAAACACTAACATTTAGCATTAGCAGCATAGCCTTAGAAATGATAGGTTCATCACAGAAACTGTTCCACTTTCATTTTTTCCCCCATTAACACATGCTTCCTCAGACATGTAAAGACAACCAGATTCATCTTTTCAAACTGCTATCTGCCTTCTTCCACATATATGACACCTGTGATTGGTTAGTATCGCTGTGATTGACAGGGGAGAGAGAGTAATGCCACCCCTTACGCCCAGAGAGCATGGCCAAGTTTGTTCCCACGTATTCCCATATTTAGTATAACAGCGCTGATACATTTTACTGTTTGTATCACTCAGTCTTCGCGACATAAAATTCTAGCAGTATTTCGTTACACTGAAACCGTTACTACACTTACCATGGGCTGTCAGTCAGTCCGTGCGTTGGCAAGGCAACATGCATCGCTTTATCCAGCTGCGGCTTCTTTGGGAACCATTTTTGTCGACGAAGCAAAAATAAACTAAATATTTGGCCATATTGTGTCTGAAATGTCAGTTACTCGATATTAATTTCTTGTTTGTTGAGCTGCTGTATAAAAGCAATATCACACTCGCAGACCGAATCGCAGCAGTGCTGTTATTCTATCTAAGTATTTAAAGTTTATTTTGCAAAATGTATTACAAGGTGAACTAATCCAGCTATAACATAAATCCTTACTTTATTGCAATGAAAGTTACTCTCTCTACGTCAAGCAGTGAAATGGAAAGGGCGAGTCTTGATTCATAGTTCATTTAACTATGAATGTTGTTGTGTGTTATTCTCTTACAGCATTCATGTGGTTCACGATTCCTGCTCTTGCCTTTACAGATATGGCAGAACCCATTCAGCAACTAACAACCAATAATAATGGCACACACCAGCGGGAAACGGTTCCCTTCACACTCATCTCACGCAAGGAGAAGGTAGGAAGAGTCATAATCAGGGTGCCTTTGCAGGCATTTTCTTGCTTTTGTTATGTCTCATTATTTCTTTATTTTATTAATTAAATATATTTAAAAAACTTAATGTATTTATATATGTATTTTATTTAATAATTTCAGTTATTATAGACTGCTGAAGAACCTCATGTCATTAATGAATAATAAGGTGAGAATACGAGTGACATTATTAATGAAATGGCTACTTTAAAAGGCACACAATGAAATAGTTGTGCAAAAAATTATTTTTATATTAATTCTTAATAATTGGATCACATTCAACAGAATTTCATTGATTTTTTTTTTTCCCCCTTCAAATTCACTCTTTAGACTAGGAGTTATGGACGTCTGCCCATTTAAGGTAGCAGTAGAAGCGCCTATAGATCGCAATGAACCAGTAAAACGGTTTTACTTTTACAGATACAAAATTGCTGATAAGTCAAGCTCGCAGCTGACTGGCAGCAGGCAGTGAACTCCTGCTAAGTCACGTCAGTTTAGCAACATAGTGACCATGCAGCAACATGTTTTAACACAACTCGTACATAAATTCAGGGGCATGAAGTCAATATACCTTCACAATGTCAAGAGTGGAAAGTAAAAAAAAAAAAAGACGTGTTTTTGAAAGCGTCCCCTTATGAAAGTAGTATATTAAAAATACTATGTAATCCCTTGCGATAAAGGGAAAAGTTGGAGATGAATTTATGATCACTATACAGTATATTGGAATTACAATTAAACCTAAACTGCCCTTTGTTGTTGTTTTTCTCTCCAATCTGGTCTTGCCAATTCCCACCCACTCTCTCTACCACCTGGGAAGGGTGCTTCCTCTGAGGCAGTATAGCACACTCGGAGGAAAACGCTTCCCAGCTCAAATTAAGTGGTGACATAAATCACGTATGAGTATATCTTCTAATAAGAACTCTTCTTTCCAGCATTACTATCTAGAATACATGGTGGAGGGTAATTTACCTTTTGTCCACCATACCTGATGCAGTTAATTAAGGCCTTCAGTGGTATCTGGACATTAGTGCCGTTAGTGTGTTGGAACTAAACCAAGTGTGTTAGTCTGTCCTTCCATAATTATTTGCCAATTAGTTGTTTTGGAGCAGTTTAAATAAAACGGAAGAGTCGCTCCCAAGTGGAGAAAAGCATTCACCCTGTTATCAGGTGATCGCAGAATACGGTGCTTTCCTTCAAGTGAGGAAATTCCATAATATTACATTAAACAATATTTTTAGAAGGATATCAGGAGGATACAAAATAAAACATTTTTATTGTGTTGCAGTGTGGGGATGTACTTTATGAGAAGCGCCACTACGACAAAGCACACTGGGCCTGCATCACAGTTAAAGAGGACACGTACGAACAGAGCGTCGGCTACGGCTTCATGAAGATCATGAGATACATTTGCCAGCAGAATTCTTTAGGTAACTGGAATGACAAAAATATAGATGCAACAAAGGAGCCTTGTTCACCAATTTGCCGAATCACATGAGCTAACAGTTGGCTGTGTGTCTTGTGCTTTGCGTCACAGGCATTTATCTGGGCATGACCATACCCATCTTGACAGTGGTGCGCACAGAGGAGGCAAACACAAGCATGTCTAGAGCCATCACTGTTGCATACTATCTGCCCTCAAACCACCAAGCTCAGCCACCACAGCCTCTTGACGCTGACATAGTGATTGAGGAATGGCCAGCCACTACGGTCTACACCAGGTCAGTGTCAGTGTCCACGACTAGAAAATGTGTTTCATTTCTTTGGCCACTAGCAGGTGCTGTTACATTAGGGTTGTTACGGTGACATGGTTACCTCACTGATGACTTTTTCAAAATATTTATTAAAATGCATTTCCTTTTATTAGCAAATCAATTTTCTCACTCCAGTGGTATCCAGCTGCAACTCAACAAAAGAAATTTGCAGCCCCTTCCCTCTGGACTGCCTCTAAATCACACTACAGCAACCTCCATTTCTCAGTGCAGAGGACGTAACACACTGAAAACTCTTTGGCTGTGTAATCCGCTACTCTTATAAACATGTTACATTACTTCCTCTGCTGCCACTCTGAGCATATCAAACAGCTATCAAACGCACAGGCATTGCTGACCATAACTAAACGAAACAATTATTCATTTTGGCTAAGCAGCGCTGCACACTAGTCAGATTTTATTATTCTTTCCTCAAAGCCATTCTTTCTTTCAGCATAAAACAACATCATGATAAATACTGACAGTGTAAGATTTTGTTGAATAGTTATTCTCAGATATACTCCAATCAGCCATAATATTAAAACCACTGACAGGTGACGTGAATAACCGTGATTATCTCTTTACAGTGACACCTGTCAAGGGGTGGGATATATTAGGCAGCAAGTGACTTCTCTTGAAGTCAGTTCTCGAAGTTGATGTGTTGGAAGCAGGAAAAATGGGCAATCAAAAGGATCTGAGTGACCTCGACAAGGGCCAAATTGTGATGGCTAGACGACTGGGTCAGAGCATCTGCAGAACGGCAGGTGTTCTGGGGTGTTCCCGGTATGCGGTGGTTAGTACCTGCCGAAAGAGGTTCAAAGGAAGCACAACTGGTGAACCAGCGACAGGGTCATGGGCACTCAAGGCTCAGTGATGCGCATGAGGAGGGAAGGCTAGCCCATCTGGTCCGATCCCACAGAAGAGCTACTGTAGCACAAACTGCTGAAAAAAGTGCTGGCTATGATAGAAAGGTGCCAGAACACACAGTGCGTCGCAGCTTGCTGCGTATCCGCAGACCAGTCAGAGTGCAATTAACAGGAGTGAATGTTTTGTCAGTTAAACATTTCAGAAGTCATTTATAGTCATAGCCATAGGAGGTGAAACATTCAAAACTCCCAGATGTTTAAAGCATAATATTCACTTTAAGGACATGCCATTGTTGACCGAGTATAGAGTCTATAGCTATTTCCAGTGACAGATGTGCATGTAAATATATCTAACCCCTCTGTTAAGTATCTTTGTGCCAATTAGCAATTCATGGTGCTTTCCGTGTCCCAGGGCCTTCACAGGTGCTACAAACGAGACTACCCTCACGAGTCAGAGCAACGTTCTAGCAGAAATGCTGGATTCTCCCGGGCTGTACGTCACCGAATCCTTCATCATAGCTGGCTACACCAACCCCGCAGCTGCACACCGTGTTAATGAGATATGGTTCATTCACAGGCAGTGAAGGGTTTCCCATGGAAACAGCTGTCCCTGCCCCTACTCATTTGCCCCAATCTACAGCTTGAACAAGCACATTGTCCTGCGTGAAATGAGGAACAGATCAACAGAAAACAGGGTTTCAGAAAGTGAAAAGGATGTTTCAGCCCTGCACCAGGTTTTGTCAGACCTGCCAAGCATGAAGAGGAACAATGGATCGTGGTAGGTTAAAAACACAATCATTATAGTACTTGTAATGCACTTTTTTTCCTACACCACAAAAAAATGGCTTGCGATCAGGAAAAAAAAATGGCGTTTTGATTGATTGATTTATTCTGTGTGTGTGATAACTGTGACGTAGATCAAAGCACATCAAGCCCTACAGGAATTGCCATAAAAAGTTACTACAAGAAGAGTGCTTCAGTGACAGTTGTGTTGGGGCTTTAAAAGTGAATGATATGGAGGCAAAATGTTCCCCTTATGCATGACCATTAATCAATGAGCTACAGTACAAGAATGCACTTTTGCAGTAAAAAGAGAATTAACTTAGCAAGAAACCTTATTGTAAACCAAAAACATCACTCTAACAATATGTATGATCATCTACCTTATAAATCATGTCTTTTTTTTCTATCCTTCTGTGTGAAATTGCCCACTCTCACCTTCATACACTCAATCTTGTTTGTGTTCTGTGCAGCTTTAGTGAACGTGGTTTTCCTTCAAGCTATCAAGTACCACTGCTGCTCGAGTGAGAGTGATAATTAGGGTAGTGTATATTTTTAAGGGTCATAGTGATTAAAAAAAAAAAAATAGTAGTACTATTTTTGTTAAATATTTTATTTTCCTAGCTGCATTTGTGTTTAGAAGTTACTTCTAAACTCTGTTTTAATGCCTTATAGTACAACAGTACAATCAAAGTATAATGTGAACAGATATTTAACCAGTTAATACCAGTAAAATGTCAAATATTTCTGCATTATAGCTACGCTGTAACACTCTGGTCACTTGAGATCATCTATAATTATCTTTCTGCTCTTTTTCACGGTTTTGTAAAAGCTTGCTGTAAAGTCTGTGAATTGCAAAGAAAAAGCTACTGTGCATTTCTTGTTTTTTGTTCTTCTGTCTAAATAAAGAAAAGCATCAACATTGCCTTTGTGTCCGTGTGGTATTACAGTCCTATTCAGCAAAACGGCTTTTAGTTCAGCATCTGAGCTTTGCCAGAGGGCCACAAGTAAACGTACAGAAAGTCTCTGTTAAATTAGTCTGGTCCCCCAGCTGCTGGAGGTTTTATATAGAAACTTATTCAAACATTAATGAAGAAGAGCTTTAGATCCTTAATGATCCCAGAAAAAAACCTACAGAATATTGAGAGATAAGGCTCTTAAGTGAATATCTTTGGGTTGATGTTTTTGCAGAAGTCATAAATGAAACACTTCATTGTCATTCCCAATTATCGGGAACACGGGGATCTGTTGAAATCAGCAGACTAGCTTGTAAGTATACGTAAATCAACTTCAGTAAGCACTTCATCTTTGTCATGGTCTTGGTGCATCCAGAGCCTATCCCAGAGAACACTGGGCGTGAGGTGGGGACACGGTATAATTAATTCCTGCTAATACAATGTCAAATGTGCGTCACTTGTAATTCTATATAATTGGACTTGCAAGTTTCCGACTTGGAAAAACCAAGTTTTCTGACTGATGTCACTGAAATGAAGAAGCACAGAAGCATGGCTTCCAGTGAGTTTTAATCCACACCAGCTTTGTTGAGAGTGTAAACTCTGTCGAAATCAGTTCAAACACCACATGTTCATACTTCCTGTGAACTTCACTTAAAACTATGATTATACAACGCTGTCAGCTTGTAGTTCTATAACGAAATGTGTTACGGTAATTATACTCCTGTACGACTGTACACGTTGTGAATCCAGTGTGAATTTGGGGCTAACAATGAATGTAGCTTTTCCAAAAGAAGTAACTGGTAGATAATGATTTGCATTTGAAGATGAACAGGTGACAGAGCAACAGCTAGTTGCTAACACCTTGCTGACAACCATTTGAACAGCACTATCCTACCTTGACTTGGCTAGTGAAATTAGCTTTTTTATTCAAAGCATCAATTTTGAAAGTGCATCCTATATTAATGGGAAGCAATAGGGGTGTCATTAGAGGCAGTCCAGGTTAGGTTAGACCGAATGCTTCATATCGACACTTGTGTTGCCTCCATGGTAGTGTGACCTGAGGTCAGATGCCGATGCAAGTTCTGCAGGTATACAAATGCCATTTTCAAGCCCTACAATTATGATCAGACACATCATAATGCAATCTCCT
>CM040984.1:22839829-22858147 GCA_022985145.1 Pangasius djambal | reverse complement strand
TCCCTGTGCACTTGTAGGGCTGGTGGGTGATTCCCTTGTGAGGGTTTCAGGCTTACTGGAGTGTAAAACGCTACCGTTCAGCTGCAAATCTGTGAACAGGAGGGAAATTACTGCGACTCCAGAATTTCTGTTGGTCAACACAAGCGTGACGAAGAGCATTCAGAGAGTCAAACTCTTGCCTTTCAGAGACGCTGCTTCATCTGAGGCCAGCTCAGCTGTTCCATGTCTAAGGCTCTGCCTCATTCGCGGTGTAGGGTGGGCTTCTTGCTGTTCTAACCAATGTTGGCGCATCTTGTCCCTTGCAAACTTGGACAGCTTCACCTTCTCCTGTAATTACAAGTTTGAAATGTCTAGGAGTAGTAATAAGAGGCTATTGGACTTACGGTGTAATCTGGAAGAACAGACAAAGGACAAAACAGAACAAAACATACCCTCACCATTTCATTTTATTTCCCTTTTACTATACACATATATTTAAAGTGTATTAAGATTGGGTGTTTTTAATACTAATTTGTTGTTGTCACTCTGAAGAAATACTTTGCTGAGTCTTTGCTGGCATACAACTGGGAAGAAGCAGAGTTTAGTTACGTATATTAACATCATGGGCTGCTAAATGCCTTATGTAGTTCCTGTTTTTACAAGAAACGTGCACCATAAATTTCAACTCTGTACATCAGTGTCAGTTTAGAGAATTAATGAATTAATAGATAAACTGAATGAAATAACAGAAAACAAAATGAGTAAAAAAAATTTGTTCATGAGAAAATACTATTTTATGTATTTCTCAAGAACTATATGCTGTATGAATTTGTAAATGGCCAATTAATTAAATACCAAAAAAGCTCTAACTTGTTAACGTATGTTGGCAGTGTATGCCGTTCAGGTGTGGGGGAAAAGACAAGACAAAAGACAAAACCGGAACAGAAATGACATTACGCATATGAATGAAAATATGTCAATCAAAATCTGTAAAATTATAGCCACTGCCTTAAAAGGCTTTATACAAGCAAAATTTTATGCTAGGCATTAATCAAGCAAAATGTTATGCTAACTAATCAAACCCATTTAATTCAGGGTGATGATAAACACTGGTAAACCCATCAGTTGGGATCAAGTCTAGAGCGAATGCTGAGAATCAATGGATGTGTTAATATTGCTTGACCAAGAAAGATTCTCTCACCGTTGCCTCGTCAGGTTCAGGGCTGTCAGCAGAATCGAGATGACTTCCAGAGACAGCATGGCCATATACTCCAGCTGGTGGCTCCCATGAGGCTTTGTTTATGGACTCATCCTGCTCAGGACATGCGGCCACTTCGTGACGGCTCGGAAGAACCATGGAGCCAAAAACTCCTTCCACGGGGGTGAGGGGGGAGAGACATGACCATTTTTAGAGTTAAAAGTGAAAAGCAAAGGCATCTTTATAAAATTCACAATAAACACTTTACATTTATAGGACTTTTCTTTAAAATAGCAGACAGGTTGCACTAACCTTTTCCAACTACTCCCTCAGACATGTCGCTAACAGCGGAGGCCTTCGTGCTGTGTATCTGAGATCCTGAAAGACAAAGAGACAGTGATAAATACTACTGCTGATTATATTTCATCGCTTGATGGTACACTCAAAGAGAGTAAGAACAACAAACAGAGAGCAAAGTTTCTAACAAAGAGTCATTTCCAGATCGCTCTGTTGCCTAGGAAACAAATTCTAATTACAACCATTTCTCTTAACGCCTTATAAGAGAGAGGGGCACAGCTGAGCAGCTCTGCTCCAGCAGGAGGTAAAGCTAATATCTAAGACAGATAAATGCAAATAAAAGCATGGAAAGCACAAATCAGGTATCTTTAAAATTCTACAAATAGTATACAATAGGTCCAGGGCTCCTAAGTGGTGCAACAGAAAAGTGTTTGCCTTATCGTTACAAGCTCGAAGACTCTAACAAGTAGTGAGTGTCTGTGAATGTGTTCAACTCTAATGTGTTCAGCTGCTATGTGATGTTGCCCAAGCAACATGTAGTGGCTGGATGTAGAGGCTGGATTCAGGTGTCTCAGAGGAAGTACATGCTAAACTTTACCCTCCCCAGTCGGTAGCTGTTGCTGTGTGATAGGCGAGAGCTAGCGAGTGGGTGGGATTTGGCAAATGACAAAACTAAGGGAAAATGTGGCTAAAAAAAAAACCCAAATTCCAATAAAAACATACATATACTCTAGATCTACAAACACATTTATTTAAATTACACACTGCACCGAGAACATAGCGAGTAATTCACCTTTAGCGGGTCTTAAAGCTCTGAGCGGTTCACGACCCGCAGGTCTGACATGCGGAGGCGAAGACGCTTCTCTTGGCTTCTCTTCCGCTGCTGCTCCGTTAGAGTAAGATACTCTCTGACCAACAACGCTGACGCTCACATCAGAAAGAAGCTTTTCCTGCTGTTGGACACCTGAAGATGTATTTCACACACAGATCTGAAATGTGTACACACTTAACACATTCTACACAGTGGACATGTCGAGTGTCTTCGGCGAGCTGCTGTATGTAGGTATACCTTGAGGACTTGCTTCCATGGAGGAAGGAGTTTTCTTTTTCCCAGACGGCACTCTAGCGATACGTGTTTTTGTTGTCGAGTTCCCAGGGCTGTAGTGATGAATTTAAGAATGAGGCAATAAGCTTTTTAAATTGGTGTTCCAATTATTCGGTACTGATGTTGTATACTGTGTATAATTGCATATAGAATCAGTGTCGGTATGGAAGCAGTATTTGTATCTGAAGTGTCTGGATAAGGTTTCATTAACAGCAAACAGTTATCTCCAGACTAATCTACACAAACAAAGAAGTGAAAATAAATGATAAATTAGCACCTGCTCTTGGTGCCATTGATGGTGGGTGTGGTAGGAGAATAGAGGCTGGACAGGCTGCTCTCACTCACTGGGCTTGTCACAGACGGAGAGGTCTGAGAGGACGAGTCGAGGTTCGGCTCAAGTTTAACGGCCGAGTCCGGACTGTCTGGATCCGGCTCTGAGCCGCTCATGCTCGCCTTTGCCCTCTTCTTAGCTGCACTATTACGCAAGGAGCGCAGCGAGCTCATCATCTGCAAAAATACACACTGAGCCCAATAAATCCAATCCAAATGCCTATACTCGTTTGATGTGGTCAAACAGATGTGTACAAAACAAATCTGCAACTGAGTAAATGATTAAAATAAGGGACTCCATAGCCTATAACTTACAGCATTTGCATGAGGCAACAATACTTGTCAACTACCAATATTATAATACTGCCATAAACAGGAATTTATAGCTGTGTTATCAGTATTTGGATGATAAATCAGAAATGTAAGGTGCTTCCTAGAACGTAAATATAGTTTTGCCCTCCCACCTCCTCCTTGTCCACTGGCTCCTCATCTGGTTCCTGCAGGCTCATGACAGTCAGGTCGAGGTGGAGATTCCTGGTACGCTGATCTCTCTGGTTCCCTGCATCCTGCACAGACAGCTGTGTGATGGGGGTGATGGGTGGAGAAGACCTGACTGAGTTCAGTGCCTGAGGGAACGATGAGGAGGACGCGACACTTGTCCGAGAAGTGTGCATTGGAGAACACCTGGTGGAGGCAGCCTCACCTGCATCGAGGATTAGAGGTTCAGAGGTTTACTCGATATACAAGTGTTTACTGTGCGAGTCTAACTCTGCCCTCAAAGACACTGTGTTCTACTCGATCACATCCACCATTCTTGATCCGTCAGCAACAAAAAAAAAAAAAAAAAAAAACGCCAGTCAGGAAATCCATTTGTTCATTCTTTACTGAAGTTAAAAGGAAAACAGTTATGGCTGCATCCAGTGTTCTAATGATAAATATATTAATATATAACCTGAGACAACATTGTGCGAGTGGCCAAAAAAGCTTGAGTACTAAAGATCAGCCAGGATTCGAGGACACCCACAATACTGTGATTAAAATGATCCCTATAGCCTCCTTTATAAAAATCATCTGAATGTCTAAAACCTATCATTTGAAAGCTGTGGCAATTTTTTCAGCCATCGGACAAACGGGAAAGAAGCAGAGAAATGAATCCAATGTTGCTGAACTACGTCTACCCTTTAACAGGTAGATCACATTACATTACATTCGTTTCCCATGGCACATAAGGACGGATTTAATTATTATTTTTTCCATCTGAAAAAAGAGCTGAGAGTTGTTTTGAGGTCAAAGGGGCCTTCCATTATCAGGACCTTCATGTCTGTCCTTAGAATTATCAAAAGTTTATCATGACTTTGTCATTTTATCGGACAGAATGGCAACAGTTTCACACTTTGCTTTTCTTTTATGCATCAGTCATACGTATTCACCCTCTTAACTGTTAAGCCTTTTTGTGTTCTTTGTGTTTTCTGCAGTAAACAGTATCACATGATACTGGGCCTTTTCATTTGAACTAGTTCACCTTTTATAAGAGGGGTTCTTTATGTAAATGTACCTGACTACACACAGACATAATACAGAATGTGCACGGTTTATCATTTATCACGGAGTATAACTGTACATTCAGAGGTTTTAATGCCAATTTAATGTGCATTTGTGGATTATCCTAACAGATATATGCAATTTCTGTAATAACTACTGTAATATACTGATACTGAAATATATAATATATATACTTAAAATAACGATATCGTATTTTACAGGTATGTGAGAATTTGACTCCAATTTTCTATATAACGTCCTCACCATTGTTATTCCTCCATGGGCTGGGCTCCCTGCGTCGTGGGCTCATCTCTCGATTGTTGGGCCACGTGTTGGACATGGAGAGCGTGGAATCAGCATGGCATCTGCGAGACAGTGTGGGAGTTAACTGGACCCCTGGCAGAGTGGCCAGAGGGTAGGAGGGAAGCAGAAAGGAGCCAGGGGGAGTGGGATTGGACGGAAGAGAAAAAGTACGCTCCACATTGGGGTTTCCAGACCCTGGCAACCGACACGTCCTGGGAACACCTGCAATGGAGCGCGCATACAATGGTATGAATCATGCTAGAAATCAAGACAATTCTATCTTTTTTTTTTTCCCAATGCATAATCACTGATTGACTTAATTCCAATGCTGTGTGTGATCACCACAATATTTTACATAGAGTGTCTTAAACCGAATCAAAACAAGTTGAGTAAATTGTAATCAACGTCAGTGAGTCACCTCTCTCAGCATCGCTGGAGCCGGCTGCTTTGAAAATGTCCGGGTTCGAGTCTAGGCTGCCGCTTCGGCGAAGTCTGACCGCGCTTTCTCTCCTCTGGCCAGAAGAGTGTGACTGAAGTGGTTCTGCTAAGCCTTAATTGCATAAGAGAGAAAATCTGCTTGCATTACCATGTGTAACTAAAGTGCTACAAACAACTACAGAGTTTTCAGATCCGAATGAACACGTTGTCACTTAAGGATCAACAGTCGCTGGAATGAGGACTGGGTTTGACTTCTGTACTCCACCACGTAACACACACACTTTCCATTCAGACTTGTTTATTTTAAAGGGATCCTGGGATTATTCTTGGGGTCTCACAAGCATCAGAGTCAGGGTGCTTTACTGCCTTCATTAATCCAATGCTGATGCACAAAGACTCCTTCATAAAGTTCCTCATTGCCCACGTGGACGAGCGACACGTAAAAACTACCTTATGACTAAGACTATTCATGACAATCAAGCTCAACTAGTACATGTTTATTTGAAATTTGCCTACTTCTTTGTATAATATCATATTAGTCTACCTATATTTTATGTCATTTGTAATTTTTTTTATTACCTGAATGTCATTGGGCTTGTTTTAAAGAACACTCTGGAAGCATTTTAAGAAAGTTCTACACAAGAAATCCACCCACAAATCAGTTGCATCAGTTGAGCACAAGCCTCAATACGGATCTTTTGAACTTAGGTCAGCGACTCTGAATACATCCCAGTGGTTTTTCAATTTGGGGAGACGATATATCGAAACTTAATCTCACAACTGCAAACTGCGCTTAATGCAAATAGCCCTTGCCTGCAAGAGCGTCTCGAGTGAAGTTCACAAGCTGGTTAAATCCCACCGGAGTGGTTTTTAGAGCCCAGAGTGGTTTTATGGATTCAGTTCATATCGACTGTACTACTGGGCATTCACTGGGGTAACTAGTTCCGTTAAATGTACACTTAAAAAGAGATGAAAATCACCAACTGCGTTTCGTTTGTGTAGATTTACATCTTGCATCCTAACACAGGCAGAGCTCTACACAAGTGCCGACTGAGTGTTCCTGAAGTGTATGTGGGTGGTCATGGTGCTCTACTCACAAATTCAGCAGTGGACAATGATATGAATTCAATTCATTTTAGATTGAATTCATGTTTAGATTGTTTCCCATGTGGTTCAAAAAGCACGCACGTACTATGTAGTCTTTAGGCTTCGGCATAGCTTTACGAGTTTTATCATAAAAGACTCTCTGAACGGCACAGAGTGGCACAAACTGAAATGAACTGGTCTGGAGAAGGATGTGATAATCATGTGTTAGCAAGGTGTTAACAAGATGATATGCATTAGAGCAGGAGAAAATAATGAACCTGGCAACACTACGGCTTTGAAACAGTGGACTGGGACTGAAGAACGCTTAGCCAAGTGTTAACTACTTGTCATGGCGTTAACCTTGAAGATGTGTCATCACTCATCTAAAACACATCATCAGCTCTGATTTAAAAAAAAAAAACACATTAGTTCAGTTGCACAAACTGCACAAGGCTTCAAAGTGGTTGAGGTGGAAAAAGAGGGACAAAGAAATAAAAAGACTAAAAGGAGGAAAACTTCTAGAAAGACATGGACTTACCAGACTGGGTGAAACAAGTTTCCTGATTCAGTCTCATGGAGGTAGTGAGATCTTCAAGACTTGACTAAAGCAACAAAAAAAATATTTAGTTAGCCCATCTTTCGAAGATTATGCAGGAGCTATTTTTTGTGGTGCTGTTTTGCTGTGAAAGAAATCAACGACCATGTGCACTATATATGGCCAAAGTTATGTGGACACCTGACCATCACAATCATATGCGATTCTTCCCCAAACTTGCCACAAAGTTGGAAGCGCAAAAGTGTATAGGATATCTTTGTATGCTGTAAGATTTCCCTTTCCCTTTACTGGAATTAAGAGGCCCAAACCCGTTCCAGCATGAAGCACAAAGCAAGATCCATGAAGGCTGATGTGGAAGAACTCGGGTGACCTGCACAGAGCCCTGACCTCAACCCCGCTGAACACCTTTGGGATGAACTGGAACACCAACTGCACCCCAGACCTCCTCAACATCAGTGCCTGACCTCACTAACACTCTTGTGGCTGAATGAACACAAATCCCCAGAGCCACATTCCAAAGTCTAGTGGAAATCCTTCCCAGAAGAGTGGAGCTTATTATAACAGCAAAGGGGGACTAAATCTGGAATGGGATGTTCAACAAGCACATATGGGTGTGATGGTCAGGAGTCCATGACCTTTTGGCCATATAGTGTACTTACTGAGCAATTATAAATAAGCATGGAGCAATACATTACATTCCCTTTCCACTAACCAGCCAGCAACATAGACATGGTTGTTAGCTACATTTCTGCACCTAACAACTGGAGAGAGGAGACTTTTTAACTTCCTTCACCATTCAACCTGACAGTGAGAACCGAGAACTGCAGTGGTGTTGCCAAGAAACTAAGTGATATAAACAGATCCTTCATGAAGGCAGAAATGAAACGAAACTGGCTTAGACATATGCACTTGACTATAATATAATAGCAGTTTTAACAACTGAAATGAATTTTATTTAAAATTATATATATATATATATATATATATATATATATATATATATATATATATATATATATATATATATAAAAATATCTCAATCACGCACACAGTGTGAAAAATCATGCAGATACAGGTCAAGAGCTACAGGTGTTCCTATTAAAGTGGACGGTGAGTGTATATAACAAATGTAGCAAGTTCGGTGCAGGTTAGAGGAAAGCAGCTGGGATTTAAGAGAGAGAAAGATAATACCTTTTACGATTCTTTAGAAATTTGTTAAGAGTGTACTGCTGTTAAATCAGAACCGCACACTCTCACCCTGTTTGCAACTGAAACACATCAAGTGTAATTCAACTGTACTAATCTTTATGCTTTATACTTTAAAATCTCCAACAGCTGGGGGGAAAAAAAAAATCCTGGTTGGTATATGCATAAAAGTGTGTATTGTATTGTACAGATATACACTCAACTCCAGAATTACTGGCACCTTTAAGAGAAATCTTTACATTTTCTACTACTTACACTTACTCGATATTTCTTTTAATACAAGTATTTTCTCTCAGAAACATGCCAACATTGACACATAACTGCATAATTGAAATAAAATGCAAACAAACTGGTATTGCTTTGACAAATTCCAGCTATTATTAATTGCTCTGTCGCTCGGAATTCTGAGATTTGAGGAAACACACTGGGTGGAAAGTAAGAAACATTTCCCCAACGGCTCAACTGCTTAATTAGACTCGACTCCAGTCACCATCGCAGGGAGCACTGAGATTCTCCATCAACACTGCTGCCTTGAGAACAAGAAGAAAAGCTCTTCCTCTCTTCCGTTACCAGGAGCCGCTTGGATTTACTCAGTTAAGAACGACTTGATCATTTTGCCATCGAACATAGCTACACCGTTACGGGAAGAGGTCGGTCAGTGGTTAAGAGGTTGGACTTCCGCTCTGGACGGTCGTGGTTTCAGATCTCAGCACCACCAAGCTGCCACTGCCGGGCCCTTGAGCAAGGCCCTTAAACCTCGACTGCTCACGTGCATAAAGGAGATAACCGTAAGTCGCCCTGGATAAGGACGACCGCCAAATGCCGGAAATGTAACCTCTAATTATATACATACACACACACATACATACATACATACTATAATATAATTAGAATGCATAACAGATACAAATCGAGTTTGTTAGTTGGTAAGAAATGGCAGATTTACACTGTGTGTACGGGGCATACATGAGCTACCATTAAACAAACTAAGACAATTAGAGGAAATGGAATATAACGAACTAATCGTTATATTCCATTTCCTCTAATTGTAGCTAAAAATGATTTATTTTGAATAAAATCTTGTTATGGATAAATGATTAAAGAAAACATCTTTTTAACAGACTTCTTGAATTCCCTCTTTCTGACAATGAGTGTTTAAAAAAAAACATTTTTTTTTTTTTTTTAAACGTGAACAAATCCTTCATGACGATTGTTTTAAATTCAGGCTAAATGAAATGCTATGCTGAACGAGAACCTGAATCTAGGCTAAATCCAATCAGGCCCACTTACAGCACATTTGACCTTAAACAAGTGGCTTAGACTCACGTGCCTGTGTACTAAGAACTAAGGATGACATCTGCTTCAGGGAATCTAAAGGTAATTCATTTCTTCCTAATAAAGTAATCAGTGTGTTAATGATCCATGTTGTGGCCTTTGCCAAAGCCCTTGGAGCTCGGCTCAGGTATCATGAAGCACGCCGAGGTGAACAAAATATGGCGGAGCCTTTTAGTGGCGCTGTGGGAGCCTGTAACCAGATCACTGCACTGTCTCTCTTTTCTCTCTCTGTGATCGATGACCCCTTCGGAGCAATCTTTTCTCGTTCTTAGCAGCTGTTAACAATCCTGGCAACATGGCAACTAGATTCCATGAGTCAGCACATTGTACGGTCAGGAGCACTCAGATATGGAAGAAACGCTTAACCGCATGAAACTATGGGTGAAATGATGAGAAGAATTCACTGGTTGAGAAGTGTACAATCTAATATCACAGATTTTCACTATTTCACTTGTACTACAAACGCAATGCAAAGCATGACCGGGTTTTTTTCAGTGGAAAGTAGGCCGTGCTGCTTTTTTTTTTTTGGTTTTGTGGTATATTTAAAGGTACCTGCTTCAGCAACAACGGATATGCTTTTCGTGTAATGTTAATCTTGAACTGTTTCAGATTTTATTTTACTGACTTAAAGCCTTAAACACTACCATGGATTAACAATTTGTTATTTTGAAATTTTCATCAAATTATATTTTGCTTATTTTAACATAACACTTATCTTATCTTTGGAAGTTTTGATTTAATCTGCACGTAATCTCAGATTAAAGGAAGCCATAAATGCAATAAGGCTCAATTCCCAACACCTCTAAATTTGGCAGAAACCCTCAGCAGGATCATCTGACACCCACCATTTGGCCAAAGTGTCACCTCCAGCTGATGCAGCGCTCTCTCTCTCTCACACTCACACACACACACACACACACACACACACACACACACACACCTTTGATTAGGCCACTAATCTAATTAGACAATATGCTGAGAGCTCACATACGCCTATAAAAACAAAATCAGCAGTAGTTATACACTAATCTGGACATTCAGTCTGATCAGTCTACAGATAAATCTCTTAACAGGAGAGACAGACGCATGATTCAGGCACATGATTCATGAAATGGCAGACAATTTCCAACCTTGAGATCTAATTTGCACTCAACCAGCTGAATATCTCGGAATGAACAGACACGGGTCTGCACAGAAACTCATAGCGCTGAAATATCACAGACCTGCCAACATACGCTAGCCTTAAAGTTAACGATGTGGATTGGTGTACTGTATGTCATGCAAAAAATATCAGCTGGAGAATCCAGACCATTGCTCCGTGCCTTTGCATTTCATCAATATATTTTCCTGTACATTAAAACAAATCAGTACTGGCTTAACAGTTTGCTTTTCTACTTTCTACTAAAAGAATTTCCCTCTTTTTTTTAAATTATTATTAGTCGGTCTTAAACATTTTCACAAAGTAGGCTAAAGTCGCTCACATTGCACGAGAGCAGAGTGATGTAAAGCATCATATATTAAACGTTATTAAAGACTCAGACTTTTGGGGCATTGACTTATGGATGAAAAAAAAATCAAATGGAATTCAACATTTAACAGGCTAGACTGATTGTAGTGGATTTCACTGATTGCAATTTTGATTTTGTTTACTTGTTTATTAGCCGTCACTGTTGCTAGTGATGTCAGGTTTTATTTGGTTTCTAGGGTCAAAATGTAATGCTTGAGTAAAGCTCTACTTGAACACTCAAGTGTGCTCTATTATCATCAAAACATTAATTACTGGCATTTCCGCAACTTACAACTTAATGAGCCACCCACTGCCCACTAAAGGGGGGCAGCCGTGATCACAGAGCAAGCTTCTGTGTGGAAAGCACCAGTGTGGGAACCATTTGTACCTACATGCAGAAATCTGGCCACCTAATAGAGAAACACAAACTTTGAAAAAGACATTTGACGTCCCAAGTTTCTATTTCTTTGGACACCGAATATCTTTATTAAGTGTCGAATCTTTCTTCTAAATTGCTCTTTTTTGCATGCAACAAAAAAGGCACGAGTTAATCCCTCACCTTGTCGGACAACTTTCCATTCAATCCACTGCAGGGCTCCTGATTTCCTGCAGACGGAAGGCTCGATCTCTCCCAGGGCAGCTTGTTTTTGCCCTTGCCGGCACTCACTATCCTCCTCTGTAACGGCATCTCGTCAGTCAGGGATCCAAGGCTGCTGTAGGCACTCAGTCCTTCCGAGTCCATGTCCATCCTCTGACTCCTCGCGCTGTTCGCTCTCCCTCCATTAAGGATCCAGTCCAGATCGGCTCCGGAGCCAAACTGGGGCGTGCGCCGCTGGCCAGGTTTGGGGATAACCAGCGCGTACTCCACTGTACCATCCGCAGATAGCCGAGGAAGGATGTGCCTGGCCCTTCGTGCCTGTACGGCTGCCATAAGGCCCTCGGCATCACCGGTGAGCTCCACCCTGTCTATAGCCTTCATGATCGGCTGCTTCTTGCCTGTGTCAAGGCAGTAATCGAAAACGGCAAAGAGCTCCAGGGCTGCATGTCGGACCCTCTTCTTGCTGTCTGCAAGATAAGGAGCAACCAGAAAACACAGATGCGGGATGTTGAAGTCTTTCCTGGGGTGCGCGAGCATGGCAGCTGTAATGATGTTGAGAACATCCTCTCTTACTCTTGAGTTTTTGTGCTTCAGGTGCACCGTTACAAGGTCCAGAACTTTCTGCGGCCCTACGATCCTCATGAGCTGCCGAAAAATGTTCATGTATTCGTTCCGCGGAACGGTGCGCGTGTCCCCCAGGGTTTTGAGAGCCACGTTCACAATCTGTTTGTAATATCGGTCCACATCGTAGTCCAGCTTTTGAACAAGAAGGTTCAGGACCTGTAAAGTGCCATACAAGACTTTGAAGTTGGTGTCATCCAGGAGTTTGTGTAAAAAGTAGATGAATTCCACAATACTGTCAAAGGAAACCGTTTTCAAGTCCAGCTCGGACAGGATGGTTTTCAGCTCTTCTACCCCATTTGTTCGATTCTGGTAGTTCTCATGATCCAGGAGTTGTCCGTGTAACTCCAGAGGTATTAATCCATAAATCATCATTGACTGTTCTCGTCAGAGTCTGGCCAAGGCCAAGCTGACTGACAGACTGCGGGTTGTTTCTAAGCGCCTACGTATTTGTTGAGATTTTAGAAAGCTCATCTTTTCAAGGGCTGTGTGATTCCAGATTTCTAAAAGTGGTCACTAAGAAAGAGGTCTGATGTGAGAGCATGGGAAAATGTCACACTATTAACAAAACAAAAAAAAATAATAAATACAAAAATAACCATAGACTCAAGTCAAACTGCTGAAAAAAGCCAAATATATCATCAACACCCTGACCGAATACAGCTGAGGGGGGAGTAAAGGAACAGAAATACAACAACACACTGACATTTTGCCAGAGTTGGGGCAAAACAAGTAAACATACAGATAGGTAGATATGTCTTTTAAAAGAAAATCTGTAGCTTTGCCAGCTTTAGTGATAAAAACCTATAGTTAAGGCACTGGTTAGCACATTCCAACATGAACAAACTCAAGCTGCTAGTCACTGTAACCTGGTTAGCTAGCTAACTGTGTCATGTTTAAGTCTATCCAGGAGCAGACCTAACCTAGCTAGGAGAAAGGAAGAAAAATAACTGCCATATGAACTGCTTAACATTGTTTCTGGCAAGAGTTTGGCTAGCTATGTTGCCAAGCCTACAACACTCATCACGACAACGCATTTATAACATTAAAAAAAAAAAAAAAAACACACACACACACAGCCTCTTTTTACAGGACAAGCAGCTAGTTAGGGCTAGTCGTCAGTTCAGCGTGCTGGGAGTCTAACTTGCACACAAACACACTATAGAGTTCAGGCATCACATTCCAGCGTTGCTATGAATTAGCATCATTACAAAACAAAAAGCGCAGTCTGCAGCTACGGTCAGCACACAAGGCGTTTCACTCCGCAGTCGAGGGGCTCAAGCTTCCAGACTTGCAGTTTGGAGTTTTATTCGCGGGTCCAAGGCTGATTTCCACGACGCTCCTGCCGCCGCTGCCGCCGCTGCTGCTGCTGCTGTGTTTGGAATCAAAATGGCGCAGCATGTCACAAACCAACTGCTTCCATGGTGACGCCAAGTCTTGGCAGCGCGAGCGCTCAGCTGCTGCAAAGAACTATGGGATTTGTATGAAGCGCTGGGATTTCATTTAAACCCATAAATGGCCTGTGAACTAAAAATGTAAGTAAGCAAGTAAATAAATAGGTGAATAAATAAATAAGTGAACAAATACATGAATGAATAAATTAATTATGAATAGATAGATAGATAGATAGATAGATAGATAGATAGATAGATAGATAATGGTGTTGTCTTTAAATCTACATTCCTGCCTTTAAATGTACACTCAGTGTCCAGTTTAGTCTGGAGTATGCAGTCAGGTCCATAAGTATTTGGACAGTGACACAGTTTTCATAATTTCGCCTCTATACTCCACCACAATGGATTTGAAATGAAGCAGTCAAGATGTGATCACTGAAGTGTAGCCTCTTAGCTTTAATACAAGGGGTCTAACAGAAATATTGCATTAACCCTTTAGGAATTACAGCCATGGAGTCTCTCCATTTTTTCGCAGGCTCAAAAGTAATTGGACAAACTAACTATCATAAATATTAGGATTATTTTTAATACTTGGATGCAAATTCTTTGCAGTCATTGACCGCCTGAAGTCTGGAAGCCATGGATATCATGAAATGCTGAGCTTCCTCCCTTGAGATGCTTTGCCAGCATTTCATTTGCTTTTCTGCAGCCGCCTTCAGTTGCTGCTTGTTTGTGGATCTTTTCACCTTAAGTTTTGTCTTCAGTAAGTGAAAAGCAGCTCAATTGGGTTGAGGTCGGGTGACTGACTCAGCCATTTAAGAATGTTCCATTTCTTTGCCTTAAGAAGCTCTTGGGTTGCTTTCGCGGTACGTTTTGGGTCATTATCCATCTGTACTGTGATCTGCTGTCCTAGTTTTGCAGAATTTGACTGAATCTGAGCAAGTATAGCCCTATATACTTCAGAATTCATCCTGCTACTTCTATCAGCAGTCACACCATCAATAAACACCAGTGACCCAGTTCCATTGGCAGCCATACATGCCCATGCCATAACACTGCCTCCGCATGCTTGACAGATGATGTGGTATACTTTGGATCAAGAGCCCTCCCTTTCCTTCTCCATACTCTTCTCTTCCCATCATTCTGGTACAAGTTAATCTTGCATCAGAAATAGTCAGGCTTTTTTTAGAGGCTTTTTACCAAAGTGTAATCTAGCCTTTCTGTTCTTGAGTGTTCCCAATGGTTTGCATCCTGAGGTAAAATAAACATCTATATTTACATTCATGATGGCATGTCTTGAGTGTAGACTTTGACAATGATACACCTACCTCCTCCAGAGGTGTTCTTGACTTGGCTAGATGTTGTGAATGGGTTTTTCTTCACCAAGGAAAGAATTCTGTATTCATCCACTTTAATTGTCTTCCGTGGTCTTCCAGGCCTTTTGCTGTTGCTGAGCTCGCCAGTGCATTCCATCTTTTTAAGAATGTACCAAATCATTGAAACTCCTAAACTTTCTGCTATCTCTCTGATAGGTCTGTTTTGTTTTTTTCAGCCTGATGATAGCCTCCTTCACTTGCATCGACACTTTGGACCACATATTGAGAGTTTCCATGAACAGCTACCAAATGCAAATTCAACGCTTGGAATCAACTCCAGACCTTTTATCTCCTTAATCTGTCATAAGGCTGACTCTGTAAAAAATTACCAAAATTGTGTCACTGTTCAAATACGTATGGATCTAACTGTATATTATTTGCACAGTAGGTCAAAACATACATTGTTGGCACGGTTCAGGTACATTCCTGAAGTACAACTAAGAGGCCCAAACCTATTCCAGCATGACAATGCCACTCAAGGTCCATGAAGACATGTTTTGCCAAAGATGGAGTGGAAGAACTCGAGTGGTCAGCACAGAGCCCTGACCTCAGCCCCACTGAACTCCTTTAATATGAATATGAAAACTGACTGCACCCCAGTCCTTCTCGCCCAACATCAGTGCCTGACCTCACTAATGGCTGAATGACCACAAATCCCCATAGCCATGCTCCAAAGTCTAGTGGAAAGCCTTCCCAGAAGAGTGGAGGTTATTTTAACAGCAAAGGGGGACTAAATCTGGAATGGGATGTTCAACAAGCACATATGGGTGTGATGGTCAGGTGTCCACAAACTTTTGGCTATATAATGTACAATGAATATGTAAAGTGACTTAAAGTCAGACTCAGGCAAACTCAGATAAAGTGACAGATAGTGACTTACATACAGATAATACCTTAATTTATCTTATTATCAGGTGCACAGTTTGTGCCACCGAAAATGTGTTGTTTGTCCAAGTGTACAGCAAAAAAAACTGTGTAGGGAAAACTGCCGTCAAAGCTCTAGGGAATAACAGCGTTAATAATAGTCCAATAAAATGGACTCTTCTCTCTGTTGTGGTCAAGGAAGCGCTCCCACACCCTTAAGGCCAACACAGAGAGAACGAGGAGGAGCTTCTCCCGGCAGGTTTTTCGAGCCCTCAACCAGGAAAACACCTAGGACTATCTATACATAGACATATAAACACAGACCTTGGATTTCTCTGCACAACACCCACACACCCAACATTCCTGTCAGTACACATGGCATATCCTGTATTTATAAATATTTATTGTATTGTTAGCTTTTTCACTGCAACTACCTCAGCTGGATGATGCACAGCATTGTATTGCACATACAACTGCACATATCTGCACTTTATACCACATACAGTTCAGAGATTTTTTTTTTTACATCTTTTCTATTTATATTTATATTTCTATGTAAGTAAATTGACCGGACAGTTTCAATTTCATTCATTTCTTTCAAAGGCATTTCATTTCATTCGTTGGTTATATGTGACCAACAAAATTTGATTTGATTTGTTCTGATTTGAAATGATACTTACTATTGTAGATACTATTCCGTACACCTACCATATGCAATATGGATATATATATGTTTTATACTAGTGCACAGCTAATTAGCTATAGATAATACCTTAATTTATCCTTTTTATCAGGTACATACAATATATGTACTTTTGCTGGTTACTGACAAGTTCATCTGTTGGTAGGTACAGTATGTCAGCCACCTTCTACCCTGTTATTAAGCGGAAAGGGATCACCAAAGTATCACCACCAGATATTACTTGGATGGTGGACCATTTTCGGCAAAGCAGTGGCACATGGTAGTGATATGGCGCTGTGTGTGAAGCTGGAATAATTCTACAGGACCCAACAGCTAAAGGATCTGGGTAACTCTCTGCATGGAGACCATTCAGGTGATTATTCAGTCACCTTCTCGACATCTCAGAACTGAACTACTGCAAACTCACTCCTGACACGTCATACCCTGCATGCCAGCCGACCACTGCAACCAGTGGCTTCCTGTACCTATCCACATCAGATTTAAAACACTGATACTTGCCTCATAGCCAAAAAATGGACCAGTCCCCACGTACCTGAAGACACCATGTTCCCTTCGAGCCTCTAGCACAGCTTTAACCCACCATCCCAGATCGCTGTGTCTCCTCTGGACAGTGGCTTCAGATTTTTTTTTTTAAAGCATGATTATACCTCAAATTAAATAAGACAAACCTTTCCAATACAGCACAGTATTTCTATAGCTAAGCTAATCAATTTCAAACTAATGTTAAAAGGCATAATACTTTTAGCATTCACATAGACTAACAGATGGAACAAAACATAAGCAGACCTGACCACAGGATTGTGCTAAATGACACTTAAACTCTCAAATCATTTTGTCTAATATAATTTTACTCATATCAGAATATAACTTATGCAGAACTTCGAACCGGTGTATGGTTGAAATATGGGGATGAGGCTAAGAAAAGTAATTTGGCACATGGAAAATGTTACTTCTGAGAAAATGACATATAAATGTAACAGCAGCAATGAACAGAATCCAAGAAAACAATTAATCTTTTATCATGAATCATTATATTATATAGGAATTGTCTACTATATGGACCTAACCCTGGTCCTGTGGTAGTCCCTGCCCTGCACATTTTAGTGTTTTCCCTTCTCCCAATCACACACTTGATTAAACTAATCAGTTAATTAACACTGAGTTGAAGTGGAAGTGTTAGAGTAGAGAAAACACTAAAATGTACAGGGACAGTGAGTACCCCAGGACCAGGGTTAGGAACCTGTCATATGGACTACTTAATAAGCTTTCCAATGACATACGATTCAGTATAGGGATATTTAAACATCTGTTGTATTTCTGTTAGGGGTGTAACAATTGGATGACTTTGATTGATCCAGGTAACGTTTGACTGAACGAGATGAAGAGAATTGAATCAAAGCAACAATCATAAATTGATTATTATCAGTTCTACTTTTTAATTAGTACTGAAAAAGTACAGACAACTGGTGTGTAAAAAATAATTCAAAGCAATTTGCCCGTAACTCTAATACTTTGAAAATAGTCCTTCTCTATGTTATCATCAGTTGTGAATTAATGGTAGGATAACGCCAGATTCTGAAGAAGGTTGGTCACATATCGATTGGAGGCTACTAAACTGAATCGCATCATATTGTATTGTTTCGAAGCAGATTCAGTGGTATTGTCAAAAATCAAATCATGGAAACTGAATCATCACTGAAGCCTGAGGTTTACACCCCTAATTTCTAGCTGAATGTTTGGTGTTGTTACAGCAATTGTGTACAAAGGTATATGAAAAAGTGCCCTATTTATGTCAATAAAAAAGACAATACCTGTGTTGTCGTGTGTTTTTCATACTATATTACTTACCGCCTCACCAGGGTTTTTTTTTTTTTTTTTTT
>CM040984.1:22807318-22839729 GCA_022985145.1 Pangasius djambal | reverse complement strand
GACAGTTGAATGGTTTTAGAGTGCCTCTGCTTGCAGATACAACTTCAGCTGTACCATTTGAACATTTCTGTAGAATAAGTAATATACACGTGTTATGGCGTGATTGCGTGATGGTGCTGTTTTCTCATATTTTCGTCACACGCGTGAGGTTTTTTTTTTTTTTGCTCTCCGTGGTCCCGGAAGTGACGCAGGGCGAACCTCCTTTTTGTGTTTGTTTTGCAGACAGACGCTGGAGGCTTCTTCCACTGGTGCCGTGTAAGACCTCCTCTAGCGCAGGACATCTCACTCACTCACCCGTCCGAGAGCAGCCCTGGATACAGGTACTCACCAGCACTTCATTCACACCTTTAATCTGTACAACGCCAGCGGGGAACAGAGCAGCACGGATTCAGTGCTCGACTAGCTGTGTTGCTAACGCTAGTGGATGTAGCCTAGCAATGTTTATTTTTAGCAACAGTTGTAGCTAGCCAACGGTAGCCTCTAACAGCTAGCATGTTAGCAAGCTAATTTTAGCCGCCTAGCTAAAGTTAACTCAGAATTCAGATAGGTGATTTGGTTGTCCTTCGTGGATAGCTGCTGTTAATGTTAATGCTCTTTTTATTTTGAAGTGATAATAACTGAGCTGTTAACTAATAAACGGTGTATTTTCGGAGTCTTGTAGCTTTTGGCATCATGCTGGCTGTTAAAATGTCATTTTTCAGTTAGCTGTAATTGCGTTTCCTAGGTTCTAGCCAACAACAACGTTATTTTAAAGGTGCAATAGTCAATATTTGTGTAAAAATGTGTAAAATTATGTAGAAATTCTGAAAAAATAGTTTAAGCCATTGTTTCAGAACAAGTGTATTACATAGCTTAAAAAAACCCAGTTTGGAAACCTGCCTTCCGGTCGTTTGTTTGTATTTAGATTGGCCTCTTGTCAGTCATTTTGTAGACACGCCCCCAACACCCCTTCACATTCTTAATCATTATGAGGAAAAGTTGCATGTGTATAGAGTTGTAACTTGGTTTTCAAGCAGTCAAGCGCTTATATTAGATTGTTCTTGTAATTGGTGTCACGACAGTCCTTGCTAATGGTAACTCTAGTTGACCCGCTGGAAGTTTAGGGGGCGGAGCTTTGTGTGAGCCCACGCCCACTTCCACACACACACACACACACACACACACACACATACGCAAAGCTCCGCCCTCAAAACTCACACCCTCAAAAGTTACAATTCTATAAACATGCTACTTTTCATAATGATTTGTGAGGGTGTGAAGGGGTGTTGGGGGCGTGTCTATCATATGACTGACAAGAGTTCAATCCAAATACAAACAAACCTTTTGGACCAGAAGACAGGTTTCCAAATTGTTTTTTTTTCTGACACGAGAAGGCGTGTTATCACACAGTCTGTTATAAAATCTGGCCAAGATTTTATCTAGATCATCTGGTTCAGTGTCTCAAGTATCTAAATAACCAATAATCTCAATGATCTTAATCGGACAGAGTAAAACCAGCTTTATGCTTAATGAAATCCAAAAAAGTGGCTCATAGGTGGGGCATTTGATTGATGATATTCATATTTCTATCTTAAAAACTTATGAAATATTGCTTATGTAACTTTCTTCTGTCACCATTAATAGCTTTTGCTTTATAGGTTTACTTATCTTTGACTAACCTACTAATTTGTTGCAATATAAACTTTAGGAGTATGACAACTTTTCTTAAAAAAGACTTTCATTCCATCTGTGTAATATGAACATCCTTTTGTAGAGATGCTATGCCTACAGCACCAGTATTCACTGTTGACAAACAGGGCTGGGTGAAGGAGGAGCACACGCAAACAATACTGCCCTGTTATGTCCTGGGCTGTTAGAACCTATTGTGACTGCTTTAAAGGAAAAAAAAAAAAAAAAAAATCAAATGATGTAAACTGTAAATGCAGCTCCTTCTGTACAATTACAATGATGGCACAAGATAAAGGATGCACAACTCTTTTGAAACAGTGTTTACTGCAGGTTTGGTCTTGCCTGATACAGAGTGTGGCATGTTTTATGCCGTGAACACATGTTAAGGCTGTTGCACGCTACACGATTTTAGCCACGATTTCCCAGTCACCGAATAATTCTCGTGTAGTCAATGTGATTTTCTCAAGGCTCCGATATATTGATGTGTGTTTTGATTTTCACAGCGAATAAAACAGCCAGTGAGAATCAAAGAGGAAGGAGGAAATCTGCTGTAATGCGCAGCAGATCCCTGAATCCAGTTTACCATTCTTTGTATTTGTTTGTATGGGAGGGCCAGGGCAAAAATGTAAACACAATAATGTTGCTATAATTTTATAAAAAATTGTTTGGTATGTCAAACCCATATGGTTGTTAGGAACAGCAAAAATGAAAACAAACGCAGCATCCTGCATTCCTGGCAGGGCACAGTATTAAAAAAAAAAAAAAAAAAAAAACTACTGTTTTGCTCTATACCTCCAGTTCTCTTTGCAGAACAGGCAATCCTTGGTGCCCATGTCTCCCCAACCAAACACTTTTTTTCTTATTTTTTACTTATTTCCTTACAAAAGCATGAAAAAATTGCATGATAGACAGCTCTTGTGTTTATTTTTGCTGTGATCAAAGACTGAGAGTGCTCGTGTGGTGTGCACACCTCAGTGTTAACCAAACAACTGATTGCAAGCGTTTTGAGAGTTGTGTAGTGTGAACTCTGCATGATCATGGTGACCGACACAATGACAGTCATGCATGTAAGCGTGAAAGTCCACCATTTTGACTGTTTTATATAAATTGGCAACAGAAGCTTGCAGAGATATGGCTCAGTTACTACGAGAATAGCAGTGTTGGGTATCAGCCAGTACGCCGAGCTCTAGGGTCATTATTATGTAAAAAAAAAAATAAAATAATAATTTAAAAAGGGAAGATAAAGTCAACACTATGTCACATGCACTATCAGCCTCAATAACGCCACGTGCGCACTCTGCCACAACGTTTCAGTGGCTAAGCAGTCAGAATTGTAAGTTACCTAATTATGATGGGCAAACATTACAAACTGTGTAGTCACATTGTTCCTGCGTTCAACTTTTATTATTTGACATCTGTAGCTGAGGGTGCCAAGCACTTCGAAAGCTAATAAATACTGCTGTGCATATGTATTTCTTAACAGATGGACCAGCAGGCCCAGTCCTATATGCTTGCCAGTCTGACACGGCCTCACTCAGAGCAGCTGCTGCAAGGCCTACAGCTGTTACGGCAAGATCACGAACTGTGCGACATCGTGCTGCGAGTGGGTGATGCCAAGATCCATGCACACAAAGTGGTGCTGGCCAGCATCAGCCCATACTTCAAGGCCATGTTTACAGGCAATCTGTCAGAGAAGGAGACCTCAGAGGTTGAGTTTCAGTGCATTGATGAAGCTGCACTACAGGTAAGTCACAAACTGGTTCACACCATTTCACCTGAATAAAGTGCCAAATAGTTTTAGGTTGACAGAGAAAGTGGTATCTCAGTACAAGGGCTGAAGCGAATTAATGTTTGTTTTTTGTTTTTTTTAGGAGTAGCATAATTGCTTGATTATAATGTGTGCAGTTCTTAAACATTGCTGTCATGCTTTTTAGGCCATCGTGGAATATGCGTACACAGGAACGGTTTTCATCTCGCAGGAAACAGTGGAGTCTCTCCTTCCAGCTGCCAATCTCCTCCAGGTGAAACTTGTGCTAAAAGAGTGCTGCAGCTTCCTGGAGAGCCAGCTCGATGCCGCAAACTGCATCGGCATCTCGCGCTTCGCCGAGACATACGGCTGCCATGACCTTTGTCTAGCAGCCACCAAGTTTATCTGCGAGAACTTTGAGGAGGTCTGCCGGACAGAGGAGTTCTTCGAGCTGACCAGGGAGGAGCTGGATGAGATCGTGTCCAGTGATTGCCTCAAAGTGCTCACGGAGGAGACAGTCTTTTATGCGCTTGAGTCGTGGATCAAGTATGATCTGAGTGAGAGGCAGCAGTACCTGGCCCAGTTACTACACAACGTGAGGCTGCCTTTGCTCAGTGTTAAGTTTCTGACGCGCCTCTACGAAGCCAATCACCTCGTCCGGGACGACCACGCGTGCAAACATCTTCTCAACGAGGCCCTTAAATACCATTTCATGCCAGAGCACAGGCTTTCCTACCAGACAGTGCTGTCCACCAGACCACGCTGTGCACCAAAGGTTCTTGTTGCAGTAGGAGGCAAGGCGGGACTTTTTGCCACTTTGGAAAGGTGAGCAGTGAAATGTGAGCAGAGTGAACATTCATTCATGGAGCCATCTCTAAATTTGTGAAAAATTTTTATCCACAAATATTATTGTTATAGGGTTTAGGGATGGGCATGGGTATTTGCCACTGTGCTGTTAGGGAGTCATTGGATACTGAAGTTTATCGCTTTAATTTATCTCTGTGTTTTTTGTTGCTCAAACTTTGGCAGTATGGAGATGTACTTCCCGCAGACAGACTCGTGGATTGGCCTGGCCCCGCTCAGCATGCCCCGCTGTGAGTTCGGCGTTGCCGTTCTGGACCAGAAGGTGTATGTGGTGGGTGGTATTGCCACCCACATGCGCCAGGGCATCAGCTACAGGCGGCATGAGAGCACTGTTGAGAGATGGGATCCAGACAGCAACACCTGGTCCTCAGTCGAGCGCATGGCAGAGTGCAGGAGCACGCTAGGGGTTGTAGTGTTAGCAGGGGAGCTTTATGCACTTGGGGGCTATGATGGTCAGTACTACCTCCAGTCAGTGGAGAAATATGTACCCAAAGTGAAAGAGTGGCAGCCTGTGGCACCCATGACCAAATCACGCAGTTGCTTTGCCAGCGCAGTGCTGAACGGCATGGTTTATGCTATTGGAGGCTATGGTCCTGCTCATATGAACAGGTAAGATATGGATGCCTCTCTTTAATATTTATCTATTGATGGGTAAAGATCTTTCCTCCAACAATATTTCCTAATATCAGTATTGCATTATTTACAGCCAAAGACGGTTTTATTAAGAAAAAATGGCCATCTCGTGATGTTTATAAAGTGACTTGCATTTAAATCCCAGCGTGAATATATGCTCACCTATAACTTTATAGGGAACACCTACGCATTCATGCAATTACCTAATCAGCCAAACGTGGTAGCAGTGCAATGCCTAAAATCATGCAGATACAGGGAGGCAGCTCCGGGTAATGTTCACATCAGCCATCAGAATGGGGAAAAAATGTGATCTCAGTGATTCTGATTGCTGGTGCCAGAGTATTTCTGTAACTGCCGATCTCCTGGGATTTTCACACACAACAGTCTCTAGAGCTTACTCAGAATGGTGCAATAAAGAAAAAGCATCCAGTGAGTGGCAGTTCTGCTGACAGAAGCGCCTTGTTGATTAGAGGGGTCAATGGAGAATGGTTCGAGCTGACAGAAAGGCTACAGTAAGTCCGATAACCACTCTGTACAATCGTGGTGAGCAGAAAAGCATCTCAGAATGGCGGATGGGCTCCAACGGCAGAAAGACCACGTTGGGTTCCAGTTCTGTCAGTCACGAACAGAAAGCTGCAGTGGGCACAGGCTCACCAAAACTGGACAGTTGAAGACAAGAACGTAGCCTGGTCTGATGAAACTCAGTTTCTGCTGAGGCACACAGATGGTAGGGTCAGAATTTGGCACCAGCAAAGGGAGGCTCTACCCAGTATTAATATACATTCCTAATAAAGTGCTCAGTGAGCGTAAGTGTTTTTCCCTTTTTTTTTTTTAAAGTTTAACAATGGACTTTGCTTTGGGCACTGATGTAAACTCAGCAATTCGGGGTTTCGCTTCCATAAAGTGACAAAGGTTGATTATGATAGTGGAAGAATTTCATAGACTAAAAATTCTTACTCCTAGAACATCATAGAATTATGAAATGATCTAGTTGAAGTGATTAAAAGGAGAGTTCTTGTGTCATTCTGCTGGTAGAACTGTCAAGCCAGGGAAATACAAAACAATATGGCAGATTCATAACGTACCAAGAAATTGAATTGTCTGCTCAGTCCAATGACTTTTCAGAGTGGAGGCCAAAGTGAATACTAATCTGTGTGTTTCAGGTGTCCACATGAGTTTCCTCGATCACGAGGTGCGTTTTTAAAAAAATATTTCTAGGAGTGCCTTTCAGGGTGGGAAAAAATATGTACAGGACATACAGGCGGAGAATAACATGTCAAGGAGCTGGTTGCAAATGTGAAGTGGTTTTTATTATTATTAGTGTTCAGATCACTAAAGACAAATGCGCCAGAGGCATGAGAACAGGCGAGGCAAAAAGCAGAACGCATTGCATTGTTCTATTACTGAAATAACTTGAGACTTTTCCAGTTGAGATCTGTGACCCCCACGACTTCCCTCACTAGAGAGATCTTTTGTTGTGCTGTCTCCTTGACCAAGATTTCCCTCATGAGATAGTGTTTAGATATAGAGAGCACGCTGTCTCTGCAGGTTGGGAATTGCTTCTGTGAACACATTTTTATGTTGGTGTGCTGTAATCATGGTGCCACACTGATTGTCAGTGAGTACACAGTATAAATGCATCACTTAAATAGGTTGGATGATTCATGTTTTTGTTCTCTTAGGCTCATCAAAACTGGTCCCTTGTAATCTTTTGGGACTGTAAATAATCTGGGAAAATGGGAACTGGATCTTGTTTACCTGTAAACGCTTTTGTTAAAACCTTTTAATATCTTGTTTCTGTGCAGCGTGGAGCGCTATGACCCCAGCAAGGATTCCTGGGAAATGGTAGCACCCATGGCTAACAAAAGGATAAACTTTGGAGTGGGAGTCATGTTAGGGTTTATATTTGTCGTTGGTGGACATAATGGTGTGTCACATTTGTCCAGCATTGAAAGATACGACCCTCACCAGAACCAGTGGACAGCATGTCGACCCATGAACGAACCCCGCACAGGTGAGAAATAGTCCACCTACACTATATGGCCAAAAGTTTGTGGACAACTGACCATCACACCCATATGTGTTCGTTCCCCAAACTGTTGCCACAAAGCAGACAAAAATTGTCTATAAAGCTTTTGTGTGCTGTAGCATTAAAATTTCCCTTCATTGGAACTAAGAGGCCCAAACATGTTCCAACATGACGATGACCCTGTGCACAAAGCGAGATCCATGAAGATATAGTTTGCCAAGGTTGGAGTGGAAGAACGCAAGTGGCCTGAACCCTGACTTCAACCCCACTCAACACGTTTGCCACCTCCAACATCAGTCCCTGATCTCGCTAATGCTCTTGTGGCTGAATGGGCAAATTCCCAGATCCACGCTCCAAAATCTAGTGGAAAGACTTCCCAGAAGAGTGGAGCTTATTATAACAGCAAAGGCGAGACTAAATCTGGAATGGGATGTTCAAATTGCACATGGCTGTGATGGTCAGGTGTCCACAAACCGTTGGTCATATAGTGTATGTTTCTAATGGAAAGATTCTCCCCACAGTGGATTTCAGCTGTGAATAAATGTTAGCCTTCTTGTCTAAAAGTGTTTAACTGCACAGCGATGCGGTTTATCCTGTAGATATAAGAGGCTCCTCAAATGGCATACATCACATACTAAGTAGGGTGTTTATACTGGGACACTCGGTGAGATTTAACATATTATTAATATTTGAGGACACTAAAATCTACAAAGAATGAAGACAGGAACACAGAACAGACCCACACAGGGAGCAAAAACACTGCTGGGCCACAAAACAACCACCCCAATTCTTCCTACAGTGGCATTTATTAGTATTAGACCTACTGTCTTTAAACATTTCCAAAATCATTGAGCCCACAACAGCAGGCGCTGTGCACCCACCACATCTACTGAGAGCCCTGGGCTTGTGCGTCTCACTGCAGCTTATCAAACTCAACCACCTGAACCCTGCATCCCAAAAACAAGTGCTAGCAATCAGTTAGGTTTGTTGGTTTAGTCGGGTTCACTTATTGCATTTCACGTAATATTTATGAGCGTAAAGCCCATTTTACACCACAATATCTGTAAATATTGCAGTAAACATGCAATTTTCCCCATGTTTGAACCAGTGTAAGCTTGTGCACTGCTGCAGACTGAAATAGCATCCATGTGCACTAATAAATAGAGCATAAGTATTGCCGAAAGATTGCGTGCCAATCTTTAAATCTTTACGCAATTTACGTAGGATCTTCATGTTACCACTCAAATGTACACTGTTCCCCCCAGTAAAAACAGCCGATGAGCCATTCAGCAGATGAATCTGGAATGATTGACAGTCGCGCAGGTATTTTGAACTCTCCGAGGTTACAACACACTGGAAGCCCCACCCCTCCCCCCATCTCACATATATAATGTCCAGTCCCCCCCCTCTGAATTTTTCCCCACTTGAAACATGCGCTGGATGCAGCACCCTTTTTGTTTTGAGATTGTTAATGTGAAATATAATCCATCAGTCCCCAGTAACCCTCTCCCCAAAAGGCCCAGTGGTTACCATAAAACCCCAGTAATATATACACGTACTAAAGTTTCTGCCTACTGCAAGTGATTTGTGAAAGGACTACATCAAAAACCTACTGTTTTTATACATACGTCCACCCATGTCCAGGCTTATGCATTCTTCCTCTTTAGGGTTGGCAGGTCCAATATTCAATGTGTAGTGATTCTAGCTAGAAATTATCCCCATGCCACTGTGGTCTGGTGTAAAATTGGCATTAGAGAAGCTCCAGATTGAATGAAGGCTGATGAAATTTATTTATTAACAGTGTATAGTATGCCATTTGAAACAACACATTTAAGCTGTTTCTGGTACATATTTGATACACATCTCAATTTTGAGAATATAATATATATATTTGAAAAAATAGTGCTGCAATCCATTGTACTTGTAAGTCGGAAAGTCGATTTTCCTGAGTTCCGATTGAAAAGCGCTCCAGTACACTGATGCCCAGAGCAAGTATATATACAATCAGGTCTATAAGTATTCAGACAGTGAGACAATTTTGGTAATTTTGCCCCTGTACACCACCACAGTGGAAGTGTAGGCTCTCAGCTTTCATTCAAGGGGTTTAACAAAAATATTGCATTAACCCATGTTTTTACAGAGTCCTTCCATTTTCACAGGCTCAAAAGTAATTGGACAAACTAACAATCATAAATATTAGGATTATTTTTCATACTTGGATCCTTTGCAGTCAATGACTGCCTGAAATCTGGAACCCGTGGACATCACCAAATGCTGAATGTCCTCCACTGAGATGCTTTGCCAGGTCTTTTACTACAGCTGCCATCAGTAGCTGCTTGCTTGTGAAAAGCAGCTCAGTTGGCTTTTCTGCTTGCTCATAAAAATGATCTGTTACAGTGGTCCTATCACGTTAGTAAAATTGGGCTGAAATCACGGAATTATGTTACAAATCTAAATTTACAAAGCTGTTAAAACACCTTTACACAACAGTAAAGTAGATGTTGGAATTCCAAGTTGAATGAAATTTCCTGTGCACTTTTCCGAGTTCCAAGTACAGTGGATTGCAGCGTTAGCAGCATGCTCACGGAGCAGCCCTTTGATTATGCTGTGCATCTCTTAACACAGGGGTCGGCTCAGCCATCGTGGACAACTGCCTGTATGTGGTGGGGGGTCATTCAGGGTCATCGTACCTGAACACAGTCCAGCGCTATGACCCCATCTCGGACAGCTGGCTGGACTCCAGTGGCATGATGTACTGCCGCTGTAACTTTGGCCTTACTGCCCTTTGACCCCTGGGGCAGTTGTAGGGTACTTATTGTTGTTCTTTTCTTTTATCTACTCCCGTTTCATCTTTGGAACTGCGTTCCTCAGAAGGTTGCTGCAGCTGCGTGGAAGCTGGTCCAGGAAAAAGAGAGCACTTTTCTTTTCTGGATTTCGGGGTTTAAAGAAGTAGAGGCAAAGGATCTGGAAGACGTTTTCCATAATGTGAGCAAAGAGACTTCTCCAAAGCTGCGTGGGCTCTGCAAAGGACTAGAAGGTGCTGAACGGCAGGAGACGTCAGTCACTTTGGGGTTTTCTTGGGTGGCACTGTGGCATTTGTCTGTGGTAATGCCATTTATTCTCCGAGCACTCTTTTTAACCTAGCTACAGGTGCAGCTAGCACCTTTAATTTTTGTTTGTCTCCAGGTCTATGCCTGTAGATGATGTGTATGCATGTCATGGAAAGGAGGAAATCTTTGTGTGTGTGTTGGGGGTGTGTGTGTGTGTGTGTGTGTGTGTGTGTGTGTGTGTGTGTGTGTGTGTGTGTGCGCGCGCGCGCAGGACAAGCACTCAGGCTCGGGGTTGAAATCACCGGCTGAGATTGAAATGTCTGCATTTAAAGTAGTGCTTCACAAAAAAGTGGAAAAATCTTTATTCACACTTAAAAAGGGCTGCCTTTCTTTCGACGTGTATATACTTTGACTAAAGAATATAGAGTATATCCTCCAGTGCATTGCCTGTAAATGTTATCTGCACTGGTGTGTGTGCGTGCGTGTGTGTGTGGACTGAATATATTCATGTTTCACTGCAGTCTCTTAAGAATTCTTCCAAGTTCTACACATCTCTTCCTTGGTAGCTGTAGAACATTTGTTTTGGGTTTTGTCATAAATGTACTTATTTTGCCATGCCATGTCTTTATTCCACACCTTTTCTCTTTCAAGCGTCGAATGTGACCGTCTTTTTGTTGTTGTTGTGTGTTGTTGTTGTTGTTGTTGTTTTTTTAAACCATTGCAGAGGTGTGGGAGGTAAAAGTAAAAATCTACTGGTGCTAGTTAATAATTCAGGATTCATTTCTTTTGTCAGTCATTTCACAAAAGCGTATTTGATATTATTTTTTTATTTGCATGTCTGTCGTGTTCTTGTGTTATTGTTACGTTGATTTAAAAAAAAAAAAAAAAAAAAAAAAAAAAAAAGATGCTCCATCAAGCCCTGTGCAATAACATCACTCTAATGAATTACGCCCAGCTCAGCACCCGGAACTATAGTGTGTACCGTATTGCGTTTTTCCACAGGATTACGCAGGGGTTTCTACAATGACCTCGTCAGTACAATTTCACATCACGACCACGCAGACTGAAACTAGTTAGCCTTTCGAATCCAAATCCTGACTGAGTTTTTCTCAGTAGTTGTTCTATATGAGGAAGTTCAATAGAATTCAATTAAATACAACAACTGTAACTATGACCAAATGTCAAGTTCTGTGAGGTTGACACGTTCATGTAAAAGAATAATAGCGCACGTTAGATTCAAGCAGTCCTGTTATTAATCATAATGCATATCGTCTTTTACAATTCAGCACCTGTTCTCTTAAACAGAGCCTTTATCAAATAAACTATAACGGCGTCAACACTTAGAAATACTGTCTCACATATCCCACAACCGCAACTTCATGTGACGCGATTAAAAGGTGTTTATTTGATGTGACTGAAGGCCAATTTCCCACAGCCACATGGACTTCACTATGATCCGAAATAAATCACGGAGCACTCTTTGAGCCCAGGGAACTCTTGGAAAACTCTTCAATAAAATGACCTTTTTTTTAAAAACATAGTATATATAGTATAGTATATAGTAGTAGTTTAAGCCATTATCACAATGAATATAACACAGCTTAAAAAAAAAAAAAAAAAACAGTTTGGAAACCCGCTTTCCAGGCCAGGAAATTTGTATTTGTATTTGTATTGGCCACGTGTCAGTCATTTTATGGCCACGCCTCCAACACCCTTCACATCCTCAAATCATTATGAGGAGAAGTTGCATGTTTATCGAGTTGTAACATGGCTTTGAATGTCTGATTGCGCTTGAAAGTGATGTCATGACAGTCCGCGCTAATGGTAACTCTAGTCGAACCACTAAATTGTAGGGGCGGAGCTTCGTGTATGTAAATGGATTGAAATAGAGGTGGGCTCAATGAGTTAAAAAACAAATGTTATTCACTCATTTAACCATTAGAGAAAGTTGTTTTTCACAAGTCTTACCTAATGCGCCTTCAAGACTAAATGTAATAGAGACACTTGCGTAGTCCTGTAATGTTTATTGTGCTGCACATCATTTGGAAGCCAGTCTCCGAAATTCAGATTCGTACGTGTGTAGAAATGCAAACGTCAGTGGGAGGAAGGGCTCACGTATTCAACGCTCTTATGGTCCACTCTATGAACCTATAATCGGACGAGAGAAGAACATATTTCCCCGAGTGGTTTTTGCACATGGGCGTAGTTACAAATGGAGCTCTGCATTGCACTTATTAAACACTTTAATACTTTGTGTGATATGTATATAATACATTTAAGTTGAAGGCATTTAAATGATGCAATAAGACCATTTTATTTTATTTTTTTTTTGTCGAAAACAAAATGCTGTGACTGAAATATGTGGCTTTTCCTTTCTTTCTTTTTTTTTTTTTTTTTTTTTTTTTTTTTTTTTTTTTTTTTTTTTTTTTTTTTTTTTTGCTGGATTTGTTCCATACTGAGAATCAGATTTTGCCTTTATTCCTGTTCGGTACTGACATATGGAGCGCTTAAACATATTTTTTTTCATTAAGCACTCAAATATCCACTTTTTTTTTTTTCTCCCTAAACTGTAATTATGAACACAACATTGGGTTTTGGATTACCAAAGCTAAGAGGCGTGAAATTCATTTATAAATGGTTCATTTTATTTTTTTTCCCCTGCAACAAGTGCTGCCTGATCAGTTAACAGAATAAACATCACCTGTTTTTTTTTTTTTTTTTATGAGGAAGTCATAAGAAAAGCATCAAAGATCAGCACGGTCTTACATCAGCAATAATTCTATTAATCATTCATGAGTAATACTGACTTTGGTTCCCTGAAAAAAATCCTGCGTTCTTGTATGTACAATTTTAAGGAAAATATTCAGGGCGGTTTTACACAATTAGCTGATCGAATCATAAAAGGCAGTTGAGAGAGTTAAAGAGAAACCGGTTACTATTTAAGGACATGAAATTAACCACGTACTATTTGCTAATAATAAATGTACTATTGATGTCATAATAATGTCATCTCATCATCGTTGTTTGCGCAAAGGAAAAAAAAAAAAACACACACAAAAAAATCTATCACGCTGGCGTGATCTTGCATTTGCCATGCGTTTATGAAATGTCTCGTCTTGTTTGTTGCATGCAGTAATGACTCCTTGAAACTTTCTAACGATGCTTCTTTCTTAACGACGGTTTGTCCGATTTATTACAGCTTGGACGAAGGAACACCAACGGCCATATATGCATCTCATGTAATCTGAACACGTGAAACTGCAAAATGAAGGGACATTTGTGACGTTTTGTCGTTCTTGTTCTTAACTCCTGTCTTGTCACCACTCTCACCAAAGTGCTTGTTTTATGCGGGATAGCTGGACGAAATCAAAGGTGTGTGTGTGTTTTGGAGTTGATCCCAATGTCGAAAGAGCGTTGTGTGAAACTGATGTCAATGTCAACCACCTGGTTTCTTTCTTTTTTTTTTATTTTTAAAACTTTTTTTTTTTTCCCCCATGGGTGTTTGGGTATTGTCTGAAGTGGGGTGAATATCTTGATTTTTTTTTTTTTGTACCTGTGGATTGTTACTGGAAGTAAAAAAGATAAACCTTGATCATAGATGCAGTATTTATTTTTCAGTTTAGCAAGCATTGAGAGAGAGAGAGAGAGCTAGAGAGAGCGAGAGCACACATTTCTGCCAGTTTATTTAGCTGTGTGGTGCAGTTGTACCCAGTCGAAAAATAAACGCCTGCTTCGAAAGGCAATCTGCTGTGTGCATTGTTTTTTTTTTTTTTTTTTCTTTCTCTTCCTTAGTAACACAAGCTCCACAAAGCATCTACCATCAAATCCAGAATTATGAGTGATATTTTGATTTTAAAGGAAACCCCACCCTCATTAAACATATATAGTTTATAGTGAAATATTTGTGATATGCTTTTAGCAGGTCCAGAATTTGTAGGTTGATGTATTTCATTATTCCTGGGAGAAGTTAGGAGGTGCGTGCCACACTGACACCACGTGAGGACACGGCTAGCACAGTTATGCAATGCAATCTAGTTTAGTTTCAGCAATCTCAAACATAACCATCAGGGTTTGGTGTTAACTCCTTAAAGACAAGTTTTTCTCGCTCACCGTTTTCCAGCGACGTTCAACGTCATACTGAGAAATCCGACACGGTCAAGTACCGGCGACCGTGCTAATGCTAGCCGAAACGCTAGTCCAGAATACATCGCATCTCTACGAAGTTACCTTCTTGTTTGATTACTCACCATTCATTGGGGGTTTTTTCCCCTCAAAACAAAACAATACAGCCAAAATAAGTGAGGAATTTTATTTTTTATTAAAAGTAAGTGCAAAATTATTTAGGTAATAATTATAAATATAGTCATCTTTGTGTAAACCAAATCGTGTACTGAAATTTAGAGAAGAAAATTAAAAACTGACAAACAATTACTCATACAGGCCAGGATTAGTTTTTAAAATGTCACTTAATCGGATTGTATCACTGTACCGGTCTCACACACACATGTATTTAATAAGCTGTGAGGGATATATGAGAAAGAATGATAAGAAAAGTGTAAAATTTAAACACAGGCCTTACTGTCAACAAACAAACAAACAAACAAACAAAAAATAAGAGTTACATCCAAATTCAGGGCTAGTATGTGATGACATTTTGTAGGAAAGCAGAACGTCTGTGTAATTCGTACACAAACTGAGCAAACGTAACTAAAGTATATATTACAACATACATCAGCACAGAACTGTTATTTCACAATGAGGACAAAAACTCGTCTTGCTTCCTGAGAAGTTGATTTGGCACTTTCTGCGACACCAATTATATAACACCGCAAACTAACAGCTTTTTCTGGTGTTGATTAGTCACTTGCTCTAGTCGGTCACACTTCTGCCTGTTTCTGAGTAACGTGCTTAAAAACGTTGCTGCCGTGTGCATGCGCGTGTGCACGCGTCAGCAAAATAGCTGGAATCTGTGAGGCTTTGAAATCATCGCTGGATTGCAGAATGTCTTCTGATTTACTGGATCTTTGTGTTCACTGTCATTTCTTTTTTTAACCATGCCTTTAGGAAACGGTCATTTGTGCATGATTGGTTGTTTTTTTTTTTTTTTTTGCTAAAATGTTTTAGCAGAACACACAGTTAAGTTCTGTGCTTCTATAAAGGAACGTTCTTACAGTTTCCCATACCAGCCCAGAACTATTACAGTCCATTTACAAATTCTTGGATTCCAAGCACAACGTAAAAAGTAAAGCTGTTTAACTCGGCTTTGCCGAATTGTAGCATTTATTACAAAAGTACAAAAAAGCATTATTTTTAAGAGTAAAAAAAGAAAAAAAGAGCTACAATTTATCCCTAGAATTACAGAAAAGCCAGAATACTAACAAAATATTTGCAGTTTTTAATAATGTTCGTAATAAAAGTGAGGCGAGTTAACTGACTGACTAAATATACAACAAGGATTACTGCGACTACATGAACAAGGCAAGGACGCAGAAAAGGGGGAAAGGAGGAGAATCCAAAGACTTTGTGATGATCCATTAACCCTTTCCAGTCTTCTGTCTTATTCTGAAGCAGAGTTTTATCTGCAGTGTGTAGCTGCAAGTTTCCACTCCAGCCAAACAACACTCATACCTGATATAACTCATTTGAAGGCTGAGACAAATTGAATAAACAAGTGGCATCAGGTGGGCCTTCCATCTTTGTTTGGAATGAAACTGCTGCAGAAAAGACTGGACACGTCCGCTCTGAAGGATGCGCGCGTCACTTTTCATGAGATCGGACATACACCAGGGAGGACAGAAGCAGCAGCTCCGGTGGTTTGTTCAATAAGATCAAGTTGTCACTCCGAAGCCCGTCGTAGTGCATCCAGTACCCGTCGATTTGGAACGCTGCAGAGTAGTGATGTTCCTCCCTGTTGAAGAGAGTGGCACCTTCTAGAGAGTACCTGTGGGGGAAAAAAAAAAAAAGCATATCGACATTACAATGTTGGCTTCATTGTTACTACAATGATGAATAGAAATACAGTATATCTCAGCTAAATATCATTGAAATGTCTGCATGAACTGATTAGGCATAATAAACCTCTCAGACAAGTGATCTGAGATCAGATTAGGAGTGCCAAAGCTTATTTCAAGTGTGCCATCTGCCACCCTGTGCCACACATCTAACCACGCCCCTCAAATGAAAAACTAATCATATCATTTTAGTATTAAAACAGCGTCACAATATATATATATATATATATATATATATATATATATATATATATATATATATATATATATATAAGAACTCGTGTACACCTGCTCATTTATGCAGTTATCTAAACAGCAGCACTGCAATGCATAGAATCATGCAGATACAGGTCAAGAGCTTCAGTTAATGTTCACAATAAATATTTAACCATGACATTGTTGTTGGTGCCAGATGGGCTGGATTGAGTATTTCAGAAACTGCTGATCTCCTGGGATCTTCACACGCAACAATCTCTAGAGATCACACAGAATGGTGCGAAGAAAAAAAAAAGACATTGCGTGAGCAACAGTTCTGTGGGTGGAAACGGCTTTATGATAAGAGAGGTCAGAGAAGAATGGCCAGATTGGTTGGAGCTGCCAGGAAGGATATATTAACTCAAATAATCACTCTTTACAACCGTGGTGAGCAGAAAAGCATCTCAGCATGCACAACACATCAAACCTTGAGGTGGATGAGCTACAACAGCAGAAGACCACATCAGGTTCCAAGAACAGGAATCTGAGGCTATCATGGGCACAGGCTCTTCGAAACTGGACAGTTGAAGACTAGAAGAAAAAAAAAAATCACCTGTTCTTTTTCCAGTCTTCAACAGTCCAGTTTGGGTGAGTCTGTCCCCATGATAGCCTCAGAGTCCTGTTCTTGACTGACAGGAGTGGATCCTGATGTGGTCTTCTGCTGACTGTTTTTATGCATATCGCTGCTGCTGCTACATGACTGGCATGACCCATATATCATGACCCATATATCATGACCCAAAACCATAGTTCCAGACACTAGGGCTTGGGAATCAACATCACGCTGTGATGCATTGTGGGATTAATCTGCCATATTGTCTGGGCAGCCTTCTCCTTCACATTATCTGCTCCACTTAGGCACTGCACATAAACAGTGTATTTTATTTAACATGCTGTGGGAGAGCTTCACACATCCAGAACATTATACTAATAAACCTTTTAGGGAGGCAACATTAGGGAGCGCACCATTTTTAAAAAGGTAATTAGTCAATCCATAGTCAGGAAACTACCAGGAGAATATATAATAAACTCAGGAAACAAAAGTAATGAACCTTTGAAGCTGATAACGTGCTCATTCAGACGCAATTAGATGAACACAGTTTAGCTTATCTTTTAAAGCTTTCGTCACATTCGTTTTGGACTATGGAAATATAAATAACTAAATAACTAACTATATAAATAACTGTAATCGTATTCAACAAACACCTTCCAGTTCATAGGAAGCAAATTACCAGGAGCTACTCTGATATTTTTCAGAAACTGCACAAATTTTTAATATGATTATCATGATGGTCTCACAGAATAGGGCAATAGAAAAAGAAATCGCCCAACTGTCCGGAGATTACGACAATGGCAATTTATTTATAAAGCACAATTAAAAACAGTAAACTGTCAGCCAGTGTGCTGTACAAAAAAATTAATAAAACAGACTAAACTAAATAAAATACAACGAGACCAAACATGGCTAATTAAAAGCCTTGGTGAAAAGAGAAGTTTTTAACTGAGATAAAAGATACCAGATTCGGAGCTGTTCTATTATGCAGGGGTAGACTATTCCAGCATTCTAAACCATTTGCAATCGTAACAAAGACGACTGACTAACTCCTATATAAAGAGATTTATAATAATCCAAGTGTGAGGATACAAATGCGTGCATCACCGTCTCAAAATCATTAAACGAAAGATATTGGCTTGACTTTGGCCAGAAATTACGAGTTCGAATCTTGATACCACAGCCATTCACGGCCAGGAGACCAAGAGGGCTAAACTGGCGGTGCTCTCTGAGTGGGAGGGACGGAAGACTCTCTCTCTCTCTCTCTCTCTCTCTCTCCTGTCAATCACAGCGACATTAGCCAATCGTGAGCTTGGGTATGTGGAAGAGGGTAGATAGCACTTTCCTCTGAGTATTTTATGCTGCTCTGCATTCTTGGAGGAAGCATGTGTTTGTATTCACCCTCTGTGGTTGATAGCTGTTGCCCAAGACCAAATGTAAAACCTGTATCTGGATCAGCGCAATGTGATGTCGCATACCTGAAAAGCGGCTATCATCAGATTAAATTCTAAAACCCGTTTTGTGACTAATGATAAATATTATACTTTACTGTACTTCTTAGCATTTTAATACTTTTGCTACTCCTTTTATGCTGCTTTTCATTTAAACAGTGCTTTGTTTTACATTAACTTTTTTTTTTTTTTTAAATGAGGATCAAAAAGTAGCATAAAAAATAATCACAACGACGTTAAACCATTAAAAAAATCATATGGCGGGAATGAGATGTGGAGAAAATCAGGACAAACACCTGTGATCGGACAAAGCCAAATGGTATGGAACGTAGGAAAGGTCCTCTGATTTCCACATCTGCATGTTAAGGATGATGAAGGGAGGAGCACCGTGGCAGAACTCTCTCTGGGAGAACTCTCTTAGCCCTTTACACCTGCAAAGGCAACAGCAAAATGGCAAAATAGAAATCACTATATACAAAAAAAAGAGTTCTTCTTTGGATAGACAAGGATTCTTCACAAAGGTTCTAGTTTTTTTTCCCCTGTATCTCGGACCAATAATAATACTTCACCCATATTCTTGGCAGAGGACTATCTTTGGACAGAAGAACTCATCCACTGCAGACTGAATAGGATCTCTATCAGGAAGCTCATGTGGAGGGCTGTGGAGAGAGAAAGTTGCATAGAAAGTCACTGTGGCACTGGAAATCTTAGCAAATCTCCCATGCTAATGCACCTCCATGACATCTAGGCTAGCAGCTGGACAACAATAACCACTAAAGTATAGACATTTTTATTCCTGTAATACCCAAAAGTGCTGACATTTACACTCAGACTACAAGTGCTCTACAGTTGGGGTCATAAGTTTACATACGCCTTGCAGAATCTGCAAAATGTTAATAATTAAAAAAAAAAAAAAAAGAAGGATCATAAAAATTGCATTTTGTTTTTTATTAGTGCTGCCCTGAATAAGCTATTTCACATAGATGTTTACATATAGTCCACAAGACACAATAGTAACTGAATTTACACAAATGAACCAGTTCAAAAGGTTACATACGCGTGATTCTTAATACTGTGTTGTTACCTGGATGATCAGTGACTGTTTTTATGTTTTGTGATAGTTGTTCATGAGTCCCTTGTTTGTCCTGAGCAGTTAAACTGCCCACTGTTCTTCAGACAAATCCTCCAGGTCCTGCACCTTTTTTCCAGCATCTTCTGCATATTTGACCCCTTTCCAACAGCAGCTATATGACCAAATGATGACACTTAGGACAACTGAGGGAATCAAACACAACTATTACAAAAGGTGCAAACATTCACTGATGCTCAGGAAGGCAACATGATACATTAAAAGCCAGGGGGTGTAAATTTTTGATCAGGATGATTGGTGTAAATTGTTATTATTTTGCTTTCTGGGAAATATCTTATGTAGCTTCTGAAGGTTAGTACTAAATGAAAAAAAAAAAATTATTAAAATAATAATTTACACTGATCATCCTGCTCAAAAATTTACACCCCCCTGGCTCTTAATGTATCATGTTGTGTAAATTTGTGTAAATTCAGTTATTATTGTGTCTTGTGGACTACTGTGGACTATTTCACTGTTATGTGAAATAGTTTATTCAGGACAATATTAAATAAAAAACAATGTAATTTTTATGATCCCTCTTAATTTTATTAGTTATGTATGTATTCATGTATGATATGTAAACATATGTAAACTTATGACCCTAACTGTGTAAGTGAAAGCAGGGCAGAGCAACATTATGACTGAGTGTATGATGAGAAGCCAAAACAGACCATTAGAAGGTCACCTTAAGGTCTTTTTGTATCAGCACTAGACAGCTGAGCCTTATTTTCATCAGACAGGGTATCAAGGGGAGCAATGAAAAACACAGCAGAACTGAAGCACAGACCATCAGAGAACTAAAGCAGCGTTACTGGTAGGGATCTCGTTTTTGGAAAGAAGCCATGATAGTTTACAGTCAAGCATTTTCCACTGTATGCTTAATAAAGCTTAATGAAAACAATGAATTATAGAGAACGTTATTAGTTCAATAAAATTCTGCTAGTGGCGAAGAAAACAGTTTTAACTTCTTTTTTAAACTATGTAACCTGTGTATATATCATTTATTGTTTAACCTACTATGGATTTATCAGCAGCTTTTTCTACGTCTCTTTATGAATTAAGGGTGTCAAAATTAAGACCAAAATTTAACTACTGATGTTTAAAAATCCCATTTGAATGATTATAGAATTTTTTAAAAATCATGAATGAAATCTGTGGCTATATTCAATACTTTAATGTAATTTGCTGCGTTTTTTTTTTGGTCGAGAGGGTTGGAAAATAGAATTCTATATTTAAAAAAAAAAAAAACACAGCTAACAGCTCTAATGTGAACGTGCTTGTTTAGCTGTTCGTCTTACAACTATCTTGTACTTCTTAATGGTCAGCTGGGGAAACTAAGCCTTGTGGTACTTGTTTTGCCATCAGCTGCTCAAACTACTAAATGGATTGCACTGGATTGCATTCTGTCTCACTAATAATTCCCTTAGGATTAAATCTTCTGTATCGTCTCTAAACACTCCAGCACAAAGAGCAAGTGATGTATGAAGTATGAAGTATCATGAGCGTTAGTTTACTGTTTCTGAGCCTGAACTATATAAAAATCATATCCGTTTACTCATATATTCATCAGGGTTTACAATGCCACACTCACTTGATATTTATGGTGTTCTGAAGGAGCTCCTGGAAACGAGACGGGCAGCACCAGTTGGTGCAATAGCTCTCCTGAATGGTAGACATCAGGTTCTCCAGATTCTTGGTAAAGTTCTCGTGCTCGTTGCCGAAAAGGTCGATCTCTAGAGCGGCTTGATGGATCTCGGAGCGGTACTGACGCTTAGACATCCTGTCCCAGATCCACAAAATCTTCACTGTGGTGTAATCGTAGGAGTCCATCAGATAGAGAAAGTGCTCCACAAAGCGCTTCCCCAAGAACAAACTCACTTCCCGGCGGAAGGTCTGATTATCCCGTAGGATGACGTACAAAAGCATGAGGAAGCCATCGATGGTGCAGGTGTTTTTCAGGTTGATTTTAACGTACAGGGGTATGCAAGAGATGGCCTTCTGACCAGCCCGTATCGTGTACACGCCACCCCAGGGGAGCACAGGCCTCCAGAAAGAGCAATATTCCGCCTCATTGTTCTTGATCAAAGCACGGATCTCTTCGATCAAGGTTTTGGTCCTGTAAAAAATGTTAAATTCATATGAATTAGCAGATTTACACCATAGTAGTGAGCAATCTCTAGTGCCAACACCAAATGTAAGTCATGCTGAGAGTAAATATGGGAGGTTATAGTGATTAGAGTTAAAGCTCATAAAGATTATTAAGAGCACAATATCACAATATTACAGAGTGTGTTCAAACATGCTTAGGCAAATCGATAACAGTTGTATACTTTCCCCTGCATCAGATATGACCTCTGCCCTGTTGGTGAACAAGTGCACTATTCTGTAAAGAGCAGGGCAAAATAACAGGACATTTTTATTACCGTTATCACTGACAGTTCTGACTTAAGTGACTTATCAGATGAATCACGAATCAAAATAGAACCAAAACTTAAATATTCTGATATAATAATCTTTCTTCTCTCTAATTATTTAATTGAGCACAACCAGAAATCACACTCCGAGGGATTTTTCCAATTAAAATATAGCTTGCAAGTGCAGTATACATACTTCCCCATCAACATTTTTAAGAGGTGCATTAGGTAATATTTAAAGGTTACACAGGTGGAGTTGAATAAGATTTGAATGATTGTTTTACTCATTAAGCCCACCCCCATTTCCACTCATGTACACGAAGCTCCGCCCACAAAACTTACAGCAAAACTTCCATCTGTAAGATAGAAGCCTAACAAACAAAAGATAAACAAACATTCCGGACCGGAAGGCAGGTTTCCAACCTGCTTTTTTTTCAGCTACGTAAAACACTTGTTCTGAGACAACGGATTAAATTTTTTTTAACCATTTCTACATAATTTCCCACATTATTTGTACTAGTAAGAAATGAAAAATATTGACTATTGCACCTTTAAGCATGGGAAGCTTCACATTAGTGAAGGAAAACAAACAGGCAGGCTGCACTAATCAGTTTAAGAGATTTGTGACACATGAGTAGTAAATGTGAGGGCTAATGCAATCTTTCTTCCCACCAATAATGCAATATAATCGAGCATTAGACAGCAGGTATAAAATGTAAATAATGGAGATCTGCTCCAGCTTAGCATAGCCACCTAGCTAGAGTTTCACGTCTGAAATGTCACTAAGTTTGTGCTTTTACCTCTCAATCTGCACACTGCGACCAGACTCTGACGTCACGTCCTCTATGTCTTTTAAACAGCACACATCCCTCTCCATAGTTCTCTGGTTTTCATGTCTTAAAATGACCAAATGCCCCCAGCGTAGTCTTTACCCCAACTGAGCACAAAACATGGCATCTGTGTTTTCACAACATCCTGTGAAGTGTCGAGTGGACACGCCCACCAGGCCAGTGACTCACAGAGTGGGCGTGGTTTAGTGCAGGCTTTTTTTTACTCGAAAGAACAGGAAGTTGCTCGAATCTCGAAATTAATTTTACAGTGTGTAAACACAGGTGTAAGGACAATGTGTGTGTGTGTGTGTGTGTGTGTGTGTGTGAGAGTGTTTTTCCATGCACACATCAGGAGGTATAGAAAAGCAAAAACTGAAGTGAAAATGTGTGTGCCATTCTAGTGAGTGGAATTTCGGCTCTTTTCAGTGAGTCATTTGAGATCATTTGGCTCAGAGTCGACTCTTCCGGCTCCTAAACGACTCACTGCTATTGTTTTTTTCCTCTAAACCGGTCAAAGTTCGATGTTTTGACCTGTGATTACTCTTCTTTACCCACGACTGAAGTTGCGTCAAGAAATGATCTAATATATATATTTTTAAAGGAGTTGTTTAACCATTTTCATTATTAAAAAAGTCATTCAATTTCAGGTGTGATTAAGGAATTGCAGTGATGTTCCACATGTTTTCTTTTTCATTTTTAATTCCTTGCTTTTAATTTGCTGTAATGATTATAATGCATTGTGGGCGTGGCCCCGTGGGGTTCCTACCACACCCACAAACATGCTGGTAGGTGAGTTGAGTTAGGGTTAGGGTTTAGTCTGAATTGTCCTCAGGGTGTGCATGTGTGTGTGTGTGTGTGTGTATGTGTGTGTGTGTGTATGCATGTGTGTGTGTGTGTGTGCGCATGCATAGTGCCCTGCAATGGATTGGGTTAGCATTCAGGGTCCACTGACCAGGACATTGCAATATTTTGCATTTCCATTTGTAGTATGTAGTAACGAGACCTTAATAAATAAAATTTGGGAAATTAAAGTGGAAAATTCTTTTTATGGTAGACCTTGGACATGGGCACAAAATTATTTTTTCCCCATTTTTAACAATTCATAGATCAGGAAGTTTGAGTTCTTTCAGATGTACTCTAGTGTGGAGATATAGAGGGCCAAATTTGCTCCAAAGAACATTTATTTATTTGTTTGTTTGTTTGTTTGTTTGTTAGTTGTTATTATTATTATTATTATTATTATTATTATTATTTGCAAATTTCAGCATGAACTGGCAAATCTGCAACTGTAGACTTTTTATTTTAGAAGTTAAAGACATCTTATACTAGACAGCAATCCCTGAACATTTCATGCCTCTAGCATGAACAGTTCAAGAGTAATGACTTGTGGAACTTTGTAACTTTTTCTGTAGCATATCTCACAAACTAATGCAGATACAAGCCTGAAATTTTGCACACTGTTTATTGGGAACTGTGACATTATTTTCAGAAAGTGTGGAGCAAATCTGAGATGGTCAGTCAGGAGGCCTCTGATGAGTTCACATGGATTGACCCAGTGGTAGTTATGGGCTATTTCTGTACATTCATGACATATAATCCCAATTAATGGTCGGTTGTGTGGGGGGTATAGTGGCTTAGTGGTTTGCACTGTTGCCTCGCACCTCCAGGGCTGGGGGTTCAAATCATGTGTGTGTGTGTGTGTGTGTGTGTGTGTGTGTGTGTGTGTGTGTGTGTGTGTGTGTGTGTGTGTGTGTGTGGAATTTGCATATTCTCCGCGTGCTTCTGGAGTTTCCTCCTGGTACTCTGGTTTCCTCCCCCAGTCCATCGACATGTGTTATAGGCTGATTGGCATTTCCAAATTGTCATAGTGTGTGATTGGGTGTGTGTGCGATTGTGCCCTGTGATGGGTTGGTACCCTGTCCAGGGCGTCCCCTGCCTTGCTCACCGAGCCCCCTGGAATAGGCTCCAGGCTCCCTGCGAACCTGTGTAGGAAAAACACTACAGAGAATGGATGTTCAGTCATGACTAAGGTTTTATCGCCCTCTCTCGGGCACAAATGGAAGCTGTCTCAGATGTACGGCAATTTGAACTGTAAATGCTGCATGTGCATGTTGCTCCAAATTAATAATGATATTCTATTTTAATATTTCTCATTAAATTTGTCCTGATTTTACAAAGTGACATTTCAAACCAGTCTTTTTTTCTCACAGTTCATAAAATGTGTTCCAAAACAATAAAGATCGTCCATTCACAGTCAGTAATACAGTGTTGAAAAAGGAGCAAAAAACAATGTTTTGTAGTGATTTCGTGTAACTGAAGGGTGAAGCTGGCTGAGGAGGTTAATGCGGAATCCTTTCAAGCCATCACACTCATTTCTGAGAGAAGATGAAGGTGCCAGAGATCTGCAAGGTTTCCCAGACACTTGTTTTCCTTTTCATCTTTTCTTTTGCATCCTGAGAAAATGAATAAAAGTAAATAAAATTAGGACATTTTTGGCAGACTCTCAGCATGTTGTAAATGTGTTTGTGATTTTTTTTCTATTCCAGAGCATGGGGAGCCCATTAATCCGGAGGAGATAAACAGTGTGTGAGCAATCAAGAAACCAGCATGCAGAAACCCCCAGGCGTCATTCAGGACAAGATTAAAAATAAAAAAAATCATGGCAACACTTTATTTCTTTATTGTACCTTCTGCATTTCATGAATCTCACAAAATATTAGCACTCACTTATATATAATCTATTGTCATTATTTTAGAGAGAAACTCATCAAACTACCAAATATAATTGAGAAACTGTCACTGAGGGGTAAAGACAGGAAGATGATCTTCTTTGTGTATTTTGCATTCTCCTTATTCTACTTCCTTATTCTACTAACTTAACCTGCCCAGTAACACAGATAACTAGACTTAATTCTCAATATTTAAGGAGGCAGTTGTTAAACTGCGAGTTAAACCTGTGTATATTTGTATATAGTATGTGTATTTCTTTTCATTTTTTTATGATGTGGATAAAACCTTTTGTCTGTAACAACTGGAGGTAAAACATAATAAGTTAGTGTTCATAGTGTTATGATTTGCATATTAATAATGAGACGGCAATCGGATTTCAATGTCTAATTTGACTACAAGTGTAAATCCTTTTCAGGATACGATGCAGATGCAAGAAGCATGAAATGACTAGGTGGAATCTCAAACGTGGTATGATATTAATATTTCATGGACACCAGCACAATGAAATATTCAGATCAGAAAGACATTTGCTTTAGTGCCAGTCTGCTTCCTGTAACAGATTCCTTTTACCTCTGTTGCTGCAGTTCTGGAAAGGGTTTAAATCCAAATCATGATTCCTGAAAAAGCTTTCAAATCGCAATCAAGGAATTAGCACAATTCTATTATCACAAAGATTATTTAACGTTTTAAGATCATTTCAGTCCTAAAAAGTTGATAGTGTGAAAATATTTTTAATCATAAAATTCAAATGGTGTATTTGTAATTGTAAAATTGGTTAAAAAAAAGGTTCAGTGGTTCAGGAAATATGACAAAACAAATCTGTGATTTTTACAAAAAAAACAACAAATTAGTAGAATTACTTAAATGCTTTAAGTTCTGTACTAAATTAATTCATGTAAATATGTGGCTAAAACCCAAAGTGTATATTTCACTTACTTTACTGTGTTAAATTCAATATTATTTGGCAAGTGTACCCAAAACTGTGTAAAAAAAAAAAAAAAAGTTTACTTGAACTGATTGCATACTAAAGAGGGGGTGTGGTTTCTGAGCTCATATGTGTTCACAGAACATTAAACTTATTGAATTTTGAACATTGTGAATGGGTTGTTTCCAATATTTCTTCTTTTGTGTTGGCTTTAAGGCCTAAGGCTAGTGTATTATGAAATATTTTGAAAGGTCAAGTGTTTTGGAAGAGTTCTTGGTTCACCCTCTTTGTGTTTCTCAGTCAGGTGTATGGTGTGTACGTGTGTGCAGTGCAGTTTGTTAAATAGTCATGTGGTGATCTACCAATTTAGCCTTAAAGAATACTAAATGTAAATGCATGTTAGTGGTAACTTTCGTGGGAACCATTAAGCAGTAATGACTTGTACTTTCTGCATTGCTGAGGTTTATGTAATTTATTTTAACTCAACTTTCAGAGCAAATTACTTATAAAAAAGAAAGCTACTAGTGAAATTTACTTAGGTTTTCTATGAGAATAATCCTTGGTGCTATGTAAACTTTACTTAAAATCTGCTTAGTTAAATTTACTAAGATTTTTTTTTTGTGAAAATTGTTACCACACTTTTCTTGAGTAAATTATACTCCAATATTTTTTTCAGTGCCGTTTTTAAAAACGCCTTGGAAAAGCCAAAGTTTGGACAGAATTGGGCAAACACATCCTTTATTGTAATGATAAAAATGTACGTCAGTTTGCTGTATAATACATAATTACAGACATTAATGCCAACTGCTTAGCTGCTGAGCATCAGTGTGTACATTAATGCGGTATCACTGTGCTAATACAAGGAAATAAAAAAAAAAGTTTCAGCAGTTTTCCTAATAACTGAAGCCTTGCACTGCTGCTCCCTTGTTGTATGGTATTAAATGTTGTCCTCTTTGAAATGGCAAAATGTCAGGTACTCTGAAAGTCATATTGGGTTTAATATTTAAACATTTCTGTAACATCTCTGTTTCTGTATTTTCAACTCTTTAAAACACTCGCACACACTAGTTCTAATTGCCAGGTATAAGTTTTTTTTTTGTTATATTTGAGGAGAAATTGTCAAATAAGAAGCCATTTCTATGTCTACTCTGCTATGCCTACATTGTGAGATTGAGTTCTCCATGGGTCTGTATGTGTCTTTAGAGCTGATGGTAGTGATCTAGTTAGCTCAAAACAAGGCTTAACTAAAGGTGTTAGGGTTTTTCTTTACCAAAAAAATCCTACAAACTGTAGTTCTACTTTCATACATACAAGCCTACCAGGATGGTTTCCTTAGGGATAGTGGTGTTTTCCCATTTCCTAGCCGAGTACTAACAGTAAAGTTGTCATCTTGTGAGCTCATGTGTGAAGCCAATAAAAGGCCATCACTACTTCATGCTTATCAACTTTCCCATTGTCGTCTTGCCAAGAAGTGGAAGAAATGGATTGAAGATGAAAAGAAGCACTTAAAAATCCAATGGCATGCACCCTGCTTGATGGTAACTTTTGTATTGATTTATCTGTATGCGCCACTGACTAAAAGAGCAGACATGTGGCCTATTGTTTGTGTTGACATGGGAAAAGGATGTGACTGAACAGGCATGAACAGGCCAAGATGCACCATCTTCCATTAAATGCCATTCAACACGCTCCAAGGCCACCTCCTGGGCAGAACTACGAAGGGTGTCATTTGTGAAGTGGTGACATGGAGGTCACCATTCACATTCACCTGAGTCTACAGACTAAATGTTGTGTCATTACACCCCATGTGCTCTGTGGTGAGTCTGAGTGACTCTCGTCTTCCATCGGGAACATTATCTGACCCTGAGTGATTCTTATCCTCTTTAGAAAATAGCATCAGTAATTTGAATGATTCTTATGCTCAGTAGAGTACAATAATAGGACTCTAAGATAATTAGATAATTATCAGCACTTGAATGATTCTCATCTGCAGATAACTATATATATATATATACAGCCTGATTTCTGCCCATAGCATTGGAAAATGTTCTTTTAAACTGGTGACTAAAATAGCTTAACTCCAAAACAGACTGTGGGTGATGTAGTTGATGTTCTCCATGCTCAAAAAGGATGCACGGTGCTGTTCAGATATGTGTTGAAAATGAAGATATTAAACATGATACACATGATAATACACATGATTATAGCATGATACCACTCTCTAAGGGTGATATGGGAAAAGGACGTTGGCTCTCCTTTTAGTAAGGAGGAGTGCTCCTTTTTTTTTTGTTTTTTTTTTGCAAACGTTTTTTCCCGAGGTTGCTTCAGTTTCGGCTCATGAACAAAGCTTTAAATTTATCCATAGGACTTATTTAACACCAGTTCGCCTCCACAAAATTTTCCCCAACACCTCTGAATTATGTTTTAAGTGTAAAGCAGCCACTGGTACTGTGATGCATACATTTTGGGATTATGATAAGATTAAGACCTACTGGAAAGAGATTCACAAAATTATACAAAAGATTATTGGAAAGATTTTTTACCATGTCTCCGATTGTATATCTCTTGAATTGTACTACTGTTGTAAATCTTAAAGTTGATGATGAGCATGTAGTGAACTTTTGTACTTTTCTGGCTCAAAAACATATCCTGTTGTTGTAGTCCACTTTACAGGTACCATCTGTCAGGCTGGGGATGAGTCAGACTGCTACTCTTTCGCCGTTAGAAAACCTTACCTACCTACCTATCTACCTATCTTCAGCACAGATCTGACATTTTCTGGCACATTTGCTCTTCTCTTTGGGACTTTCTTAATGAAGATAAGATAAGATAAGATAAGATAAGATAAGATAAGATAAGATAAGATAAAATAAGATAAGATAAGATAAGATAAGATAAGATAAGATAAAATAAGATAAGATAAGATAAGATAAGATGTGATGTTCTGGTGCACTTGATCTTCTCTTTGGGACTCTCTTAATGAAGATAAGATGAGATAAGATAAGATAAGATAAGATAAGATAAGATAAGATAAGATAAGATAAGATAAGATAAAATAAGATAAGATAAGATGTGATGTTCTGGTGCACTCGATCTTCTCTTTGGGACTTTCTTAATGAAGATAAATGACTGTTTTATTCCATGCACTATTGTACCATTATTTATATATCTAAATTATTATTATTATTATTATTATTATTATTATTATTATTATTATCATTGTTATTATTGTTTAATTTTTTACTTTTTCTTTCTCTACCTAGAATCAGAAAAAAACTGCAGTTATGTATCATTTTGAGGTAAGATTTGTTTAATTACAGTTACTGTGCTGCATGTGAAAGACGCTTGGGAAAGCTGACTCATCTTACCCTTTCAATAATAACTAATAACCACCAGTGAGCCAACCAGGGAGCTGTGCTGTAATGTCAAAGCTGCCAGCTCAACGAATAATCTCGCTTCAGAACCTTGGAGAGTGTCTGGTTATGGGGCCTCAGACCAAAGCCAAGTTCAATTTTTTCCTAGTATATTTTCTTGCCAACTGTTTTTGCTTTTATTTTATCATGCAGTTGTGTGGTTGCATGGCAGTCACAAGCTACACTGAGTGGTCATACGCTATTAATCATATTCAGTGAATAGACATTAACACAAATTAACACAAAGCAGCTTTGCAGAAATCCTGATGTGGATTTATAGCAGGATATAATATATAATGAAAGGTCCAGAGGCTAGAGTGGCAATGGAAAAGTCCCAGAGATGACATGAGGAAGAAACCTTGACTCGAACCATCCTCTTCTGGGTGACATCAGATAGTGGGATTGTAAATCCTTACTCTTATACTGTATAAGTGTGTACTATAAAGTCAAACAGCAGTAAGTGTGTTGAAGAGATGTTCAGTATGAGCATCATAGTCTTTATGATTACATCAGTAGTTCTTAGGCACAAGTCTACCAGGGTCTTAGGCTTACATAAGGATGAGACTTTGGACACAAAATGTTATGATTAAAAGATTAAAAGCAAGTGAGATAAATGCTCATGTTAGATAAATAAATATCATGGTACATCGGACCTGTCTCAAAAACACCACGTTAAACCTTAATTTGATGCCTGATTCTTTTTTTAAAGCATATTATATACTGTATATAGGGGGCACGGTGGTTTAGTGGTTAGCCCTGTTGAATCTCACCTTCACTCTGTGTGTGGAGCTTGCATGTTCTCCCCCTGCTTCGGGTGTTTCCTCCTTGTACTCCGGTTTCCTCCCCCAGTCTAAAGACATGCGTTGTAGACTGATGATTGGCATTTCTATATTGTCCATAGTGTGGAAATGTGTGTGTGTGTTTGTGCGATTGTGCCCTGTATCCCAGGGTATAGGGTATCCCCCTGCCTTGTGCCCCAAGTCCCCTGGGATAGGCTCCGGGTTCCCTTGAGACCGTGTGTAGGATAAGCAGTAAAGAGAAAGGATGGATACTGTACATATTTTGTAATTTATTTTTATTTATTTATTTATTTATTTTTGCCTGCACAGTGATGCAGGGGGTAGCATTGCCGCCTCACATCTCCACAATCCTGGGTTTGAACGTGAGCTCTGGTTATACTGTCTGCATGGAGTTTTTGACTTTCTTCGCATGGGTTTCCTCCCACTGCCCAAAAACATGCTGGCTACACTAGTTTGCTCCTAGGTGTAAACGAGTGTGTGAATGTGTGTGCATTTGTGTGTGCATGGTGCCCTGTGATGGGACTAGTGTCCCATCCTTTCGCCCAGTGACATCCACTGCAGCTCTAACCAGAATAAAGTTAAATATAAAAAAAATACAATGCATTAAAAAAAAACAACCTGATTTCTAATCTATAAACTTGGCTAATTTGCTGTTTAGAGCCAGGGACGTTTGTGTACAAGCGTATTTATTTGTTATTTTTTTTGCTATAGATGTAATTTCCAGGATAGAATTTATTGTGCTCGCGCGAGGTTTGTTTGAATGAGCAGACGTTCAGGTGGATGCTGGTGCGCGCGCTCTACGTTACAGAGTGACGCAGCGGAAGCACCGGCGCGTGCAGCGGACCATAACAGGCGCAAAGGAAGAAAAAAAAATTTATCATCGATACAGAGCGCTGGATTTTTCAATTACACCGAAGACTTCTGTTGGTGGGTAAAGCCGTAAGGGTAAGATGGCAGGAAATGCTTCTTTATCATGTTTAACTGTGAGATATTATGAGATATTATTATTATTATTATTATTGCTGCCTGTCTCACTGTGGCTGCGCGCGGAGCCAGTAACATGCTCATCACTTCATTCAGAACAGGCCTCGCGACGTTTTTGCTGTGAAACACGCGCACGTGAGGGATACGTGATTAAAATCGGTTAGCATGTAACGCTGTTTTCTCTTTCTCTCAGACACAAGCTGCGCTCCTCACACCAGCCTGCAGGTCTGCGTGTCAGTACAGCACAAGTTCATTTCTCTTTTCACTCATTTTCCATCACGGTTTTCTTCACACACCTTTAAAAACAAGCTGCGCTCAAATTACTGTAATGTGCTTTAGGTTGGGCGTTAGTAACCGCGAACACACACACACACACACACACACACACACACACACACACACACACATATCTGTCTTACTATCCTTGTGAGGACCATTAGCATAAACAGGAATGCAGCTAATTAGGCCTAATGGTATGCTAACTCTCACTCAAATCTTAACCTCAGAAACCAAAAGGAAGCATTTTTAGCTTTTAGAGTTTGTTTTTTATTTAATTATTGTTTTTTTAAATAAAAACTGCAGTTTATGTTAAAAAAAAAAAAGCTGCAGTTTTCCTCAAGGGGACTAGTCAAATGTCCCTACAGTGTCAAATCTGTTAGATTTTCTATCCTTGTTGGGATATTTGGCTCTCACTAAGATATAAACACACACACACACACACACACACACACACACACACATATCTGTCTTACTATTCTTGTGAGGACCATTAGCATAAACAGGAATGCAGCTAATTAGGCCTAATGCTATGCTAACTCTCACTCAAATCTTAACCTCAGAAACCAAAAGGAAACATTTTTAGCTTTTAGATAAAAAAAAAAAAGCTGCAGTTTTTGTAAAAAAAAAAAAAAAATAATAATAATAA
>CM040984.1:22795256-22807218 GCA_022985145.1 Pangasius djambal | reverse complement strand
TTACTGAGGTTAAGGTTAGGGTTTGATATGACTGCAGCATTGTCTACCTAAATGAATACAAACGTAAATGGAAATGTCCGACAAAGCTAAAAATGTATTTAGTATTGTATTTTTAAATATTCTACTCATGGTATCATATCATTCCAGGTCATGTGCTTGTGTTTAGGCACGTAAGCATCGGTTATGGCAATGGCAGCCAACTGTATGTAGGTTTTAAAGCTGTTCAGGATCCGAGCCAAAAAAATCCCAAATGCCAATCATGTGCATCATTTCTACACACTTTTGCACTGAAGGTGGCCCAGCTATAAGTTTTTGTCTATATCTTAACTGAGATTATGGCTCATCAAAATTGGGATATGATACAGTGGATATGAAAAGTCTACACACCCCTGTTGAAGTGGCAGGTTTTTGTCATGTAAATAAATGAAACAGAGATAAATCGTCAGATCTTTTTCCACCTTTAATGTGCTACAGCAGCTCACAAATTTCAAATTTTGAACCTACAAAAAAATCCTACAATAACCTGGTTGCATAAGTGTGTGCACCCCTTAAATAATACTTTATTAAACCACCTTTTGCTTGTAATCCAGCTCTCTGTCTTTTTTTGGTAAGAGTCTATCAAAAAATGCTCCGGCTCTATCAAATTGCACAAGGGGATCTCTTGTGCACAGCCCTCTTCAAATCATTCCACATGTTTTTGATAGGATTTAGATCTGGGCTGTGACTCGGCCATTCCAAAACGTTGATCTTCTTCTTCTGAAGCCATTCCTTCGTTGACCTGGATTTGTGCTTTGGGTCGTTGTCGTGTTAGAAGGTGAAATTTTTCTTCCTGGTTGCTATATCACATTAAAGGTGGATATGATTTTTTTTTTTTTTAACACCACAAAAACCTGTAAACAGGGGTGTGTAGACTTTCTATATCCAGACATTAACATACTGTGTGTGTGTGAGAGAGAGTTATGGGTTTAGTGTGAAGGAGCATTTGAAATCTGTGCAAATTTCAATGATAGGATTGTGACAGTATAAAAACTGCTCTCATAAAACCAGTTAATCATTAAAAAAAACCCATACAGCTAGACAGAATGCTATGGATGTTAGATGCTATGATTATTCACAGCCATGAAAAACAATTTAAACAGTCTATACAATCCATTAAGTGCAGAATGACCATCTATTTTTAATTTGTAGTGGATTTTTGCATTAACTCAAAACATTACATTTTGTTTAAAAAATGTGTCACTTTTGGAGATTAGTAAAAATGAGCAAAATGATTTATACCGTTACAGTTTCACATCTTACAACCAAATATGCCAGGTGTGAAAACAGAAAGGAGACCTTTTTTTTTTTTTTGGCATGGATATAAAGCACATGTTCGTCATTTGTCCTCAGCTTTGTGTCGTCAGTGGGTCAACAGTGTGCACTGCAGTAAGATAATGACAGTGATGTGTTTGTATAGCTACTGATGTTGACAAGGACACATCAGAGTGTGGCTTTGACTTTAATAATCAGTAACACAGGACGGTAGCCTCATGGACTTAAATGAATAAAAAATGCTTTTGCTAGCCACTACAATAGTCAATACTGATCATTTCTTCCTAGTATAAGTAATGTGGAAAATTATGTAGAAATGATTTAAAAAAAAAAAAAAAAGCCATTGTCTCAGAACAAGTGTATTACGTAGCTGGGAAAAAAACCCTGCAGTTTAGAAACTTCCGGTCTGGAATGTTTGTTTATATTTTGTTTGGCCTCTTGTCAGTCTTCGAGCTAAATCTAATTGAATCACTGTAAGTTTTGGGGGTGGAGCTTTGTGTACGTGAGTGGAAATGGGGGCGGGCTCAAAAAGAGTAAAAAGAATCATTCAAATCGTGTTCATCTTTGCCCGTTTATCCATTAGAGACACCCCCCCCCACACACACAAATCTTACCTAATGCACCTTTAAAAATGAGAATTTCTAAATATTTAAAGTCAAGAGATGTTAGAGCAATAGTAAAAAAAATTTAAGTTAAATATACCGTAGGCTGTGCTGCAGCTGTAAAATGATCATGTTGGCTCTGATCTTTTTCCCCTAGCGTGGGCTGCGGAAGCTGATGTCTTCAGCCTTGTAAGTAAAAGGACGGGAGATTAATCATGCAACTATTTCATCAAATCCTGCTCGGGGTGAATGCGAGATTTGCAAATGCATATCTATATTGCAAATACAACATCTATAAATTATCAGGAGGATCCATTGCCTGTTTATCCTGATTGCCTTGATCCATAGGGCCAAAATCAATAGACAAACCCTTTACTAGACATGCCATCACACAGCCCAGACTGTCGAGGCACCGATCTGAACATCCGAGGCTGATGTTACTTCATATTTAATGTATTGGAAGGAAGGGAAGTTTTAAAATAAATAAAACTTCACACATAGTTTCATATTCACATAATTATCCAAGAAGTAATTATTCAATGGCAATCTGAAGTGCAGTATGGTTATACTGAGTGAGTTCATTCCTCTTAGCTGAGATATGCAATAGATACAGCTCAGTGCTGTATAAAATTCTCAGTGTGTCATGGGTGCGTAGTCATCATATTATTGCTGTGTCTTTGCAGTTTTGCAAGGGGCAGTCGTGACCTAATGGTTAGAGAGTCGGACTTGTAACCCGAAGGTGAACCTGAAGGTCGTGGCTTCGAGTCTCAGGTCCAGGAGGGATTGTAGGTGGGGGGAGTGAATGACCAGCGCTCTCCTCCACCCTCAATGCCACGACTGAGGTGAGACCCTTGAGCAAGGCACCGAACCCCCAACTGCTCCCCAGGCGCCACAGCAAAAAAGGCTGCCCACTGCTCCGGGTGTGTGTTCACTACTGTGTGTGTGCACTTGGATGGGTTAAGTGCGGAGCACAAATTTCGAATATGGGTCACCATACTTGGCTACACATCACTTCACCTTCAGTTAGTATCAAACCCATGCATACAGTCAGGTCCATAAATATTTGGACATTGACACAGTTTTTGCTGTTTTAGCTGTCTAACACAGTATATTGGAGTGGAAATTAAATACCGAATATGAGCTCCAAGTGCAGCTTTAATTTGAGGGCACATATCATCCAAATTGGTTGAATGGTGTAGGAAGTGTACTTTATATGTGGTCCTCCTTTTTTAATAGACCAAAAATAATTGCAAAATGCTCAGTAATTTCACGGCCAGGTGTGTGTTATTCCCTCATTATTTCACTTATAAGAAATCAGATAAAAGGCCTAGAGTTGATTTCAAGTGTGGCTTTTGCGTTTGGAATCTGTTGCTGTTAACTCATAGCAAAAACATCAACTACTGTATTTGATACATTCTTAAAAAGAAAGAATGTGCTGGTGAGCTCAGGAACACCAAAAGGCCTGGACGACCATGGAAAACAACTGTGGTAGATGACAGAAGAATTCTTTTCCCTGGTGAAGAAAAACCCCTTCACAACAGTTGGCCAGATCAAGAACACCCTCCGTGGCTCCCGAGTGGTGCAACCTATTGTTCGCCCTGTTGTCCAGAGATGAACTGCAAGTTCGAATCCTGACGATGCCACGGCCGTTCGTGGCCAGGAGTCCAAAAGAGGGGGCAGAGTTGCCCAAGCTCTTAGAGTGGGAGGCACGGTGCACTCTTTTCCCTATAAATCACAGTGAATCATTGGCATCTGTGAGCTCATAACTAAAAAAAAAAACACCTCCAGGAGGAAAGGGTATCTGTGTCAGAGTCAACAATCAAGAGAAGAGGTCACATATACAGACAGTTTATTACAAGATGTAAGCCAATGGGAAGACTCAAAAACAGGAAGACCAGATTAGAGTTTGTCTAAAGATGCTTGCACTGTTCTGGACCAGTTCCTAAGCTGTGGAGCTTCTGTGCATGTTCTCCCTGTTTCCTTCAAACCTCCCAAAACATGGCAGTAGATGGATTGTCTAAGACTGGCTGTGTGTGAATGTGTTGCCATGCTGCTCTGAGATGTATTAATGTCTCAGGCCGGTTATCCCAGGATACTGTGTAATAGCAGTAATAGCACAAACACAAGGAATTAATAATTAATGCAATTAGTGTTTTTTTTGTGTGTGAAATCGAATCTTATCATATGCACAGTATCTCATATAATCTGATTTTGTTCAACCAGGTCAGGAACTTGACCTGTATAGTCACGTAAACATTTTCCAAACTATTAGAAGCATATCTTAAATACATTACGCTGTATTTGGTCAATAATATTGAGTGTATGTGGCTCAGATTTAGCCTGTGTTTCCAATAAACACTTGATGAGAGCACTTAACCTCCGTGTCATCTTGTAGATGCTGCCAAGCCGTGATAAAAGCAGTGATCCTGTCTTCTCTCTCTATCTCCTTTCTCTCAGAGAGGTCACCACCTATGGCTATCGTATCTGTTGTGGCCAGGATGATGTCTTATATTATCCTGAAGTAAACAAGAAAGAAGAAAAGTGATTGAAAAGCTATGAAGCTAGAAGACATTTTGGACTAGTGTCCATAAAGAAGCAAAGTGAGCAGCTGGCTTGGACTACATCTGTGAGTATACTTGGTGTTCGAGAATGTTTTTGAGCGCGTGTGTGTATTAGAGGAAATGTGTACATGTTGGTGGAGTTGGATAGCAACAAACTACACGTTGGCTGGATTATGTAATCTGAAAAAATCTGGAAGTCGGTAAACAGAGTAGGATACATTCATATTACGCCTAATCAGGCTACAGGCTACAATAATCAGCTTAACAAAAACGTGTGATGAGAGTGACTTATGGCAGAGCCTGCTTCTGATTTGTTATTTTTTTTCTTGATCTTATTAGAGAAAATGTTGATTTGGATAATGAAGTGAATAAAATGCAAAAACGGAATAAAATACAGGACAATATGAACCCATATGGACCAGCTAGCTAATACAGTAGCTAAAGTAAATATTCAGGTTTACTTCAGATGCCTTTCACTGCATAGTTCTGGTTACGATACCTCCATATACCGCATGCGCTGTAGCTACTGTTAACACTCAGCGTTAGCAATGGAAAGTATATGTTTCTATCAGGGTTGCCAGATCATGTCTCACAGCTGATCTAAATACAAATCGCATTGTTCTTGTGCTGTATATTGTTTAGTTTAGATTTGGCTTCAGTTTGAGATAGTTTGAGGAGGTGTATAAATCTTAAATATGGATTCATTTAGAAGAGATTTAATTGTCGTGTTTACAGAGGAGACAGCATCACATCCCAATTCCTCTCAGCTCGAGCCGTTTCCTTCTCTGGATGGATATTTGAAAATGAAGATCAGACTCCTTCATGAATAAGTTACCAGGAATCTTATAATTGTTTAAAAGTGTGCCATGACTGAATAGCACTTGTTCCCAAAATTCTAATTAAGCAACGGCTTATCAGCGCTCTGTCAGTGATGAGGCCTAAACCCTGACTGAAACACTTTATGTATACGATTCCTATGCAGGAGTGAGCTCAGCTGATGAACTGCTAGGATCGTAGCGATGAAGAAGAGGTCCGAGTTTGGCCTATAGTTTGAAATTGTGCATGGGTTAAGTCAGGTTTCCTTAATCAATGGTTTAATAACTTTGGAAGTTTAATAGATTTAGATACAGAGCCAACACTAACGGGGGAGTTTATTATTTTTAACAGAGGTTCTGTTGCTACTGGTAGTAATAGTAGGCAGTAGTAGGTATCGGATCTAGTACACTAGTCCTAGTGACATTAACTCAGGCTGCTGAATTGGGGTAAAGAATTCTAATAATATGATAATGTTGGTCTCTATATACAGAGGATGTAAAAAGTCTACACACACCTGTTAAAATTGCAGGTTTTCGTGATGTAAAAAATTAAACTAAGATTAATCACGTCCGATCTTTTTCCGATCTTTGTTAGTGTGTGTGTGCGATTGTGCCCTGCCATGGTTTGGCGCTCCGAGTACTCTGGGATAGGCTCCAGGCTCCCCCAAGACCCTGTATAGGATAAGCTGGACAGAAAGTACAGAAAGTGGAAAACAAATAGGCATGTTTTAGGGGGAAAAAAGAGAAAAAGAAAAAAGATTAGTGAGAGATTGATTATATGTGCAAAATGAAGTAAAGCACATTTATTTCTGCTTAAATAATACATAACTATTAAATTCCTTTCAGGTTCAACTGCTGGCTTTAACCAGCTTCAACACAGCTGCACATGTTTGGCCCGCATGGCACGATCAGCCTGGAATAACAGGGATAATTTAGCTCTTGCACAGACCCAAGCATGCCAGTACTAACAATAAGTGAACAAATGCATTTCATCTATGCACCTGCTTTTATACATTCCTTAATTTTACAAAGCGGTAGGTTCTGACCTAGTTTTCCTGGCTCGAGTTTAGCACATAATATCGTAGCTGCTACTTATAACACAGGAATATGTGATATGTCTCAGGAGACAGGCTAGGAATAGCTCAATCAAATTAAGGGATAATTTTTAGAGAAACTGAATTAATGTAACCTCTTTGCATAAAAAAAATGAGTTTATTAGTTGTTACTACCTTGTCTTATGAATTGTGCTATTACTCAGTTTCTGTACAGTGTCTGCTTTTCTCCTCTTGCAGTCATGATGGTCCTGTTTCTGGTGGCAACACATCTTATATCAAACAGCTCCTCACATGCGAACTGGACTGCAGGTCGGTTCAGTGCGAGTTCTTTAGTTTTGCTGAAGGCCCACTTGGTCAAGTTGTGTTAAACATGCTTGTGGGTTTTTTTTTTTTTTTTTTTTTTTTTTTTTTTTTTTTTTTTTTTTTTTTTTTTTTTTTTTTTTTTTTTTTTTTTTTTTTTTTTTTTTTTTTTTTTTTTTTTTTTTTTTTTTTGTTCTTCTCATCAGAGCCTCCTGCTCCTCAGGGTTCTCACATCCTACCCGCTGCTCTCGTCATTTCTCTCCTCCTCATCATCTTCATCCTCCTCACAGTCTACCTGCTCAGGTAAGGCACACGCACACATCTTGCCTGGTTTATTACTGATGATGTAAAAAATAAATGTTTATCAGTTTAAAACCAAAACCATGTAAAATGATTGTTTATATACAAATATGCATTCTGAGAGCACAACATTAACATAAATTATGATGATAAAATTGATGTCACTTACAAATGAAGTATCTTGCTGATTGTACATCCAAATTTGGGATTTCATTTTGGTTCAGTTAACACAGATGATGAACTGAAATCCCAAACCCCAACTTATGTTCTTTATATTTCAATATGTGCTACTTTACCTGGCACTCTAAAAAGCAGTCACCTCTGTTGTGTGTGTATATATATATATATATATATATATATATATATATATATATATATATATATATATATATATAGTGTATTTGTGTGTGTGTGTGTGTGTGTGTGTGGCCTTTCCCAAGCAAGTCTAACAGCTGTCTTTGAAATCAGTGTAAAAGCAGTTGTTCTAGCTGGTCATAGAGTCTTTAGCTCTCAGCTGCTGTGTTGAAGCAGAACTCTGTCTCCCATGAGAAAGAACAGCTTTAAATGGTGTGGTCTTTTAACCACTGTTCTCAATTACTAAATTATTTGTATTGTTTGATTGTTCATTTTTTACTTTTACTGGTTTATAAGGTTCAGACACCAAAGGAAGGATCTTGTCACTTCGGTTGACAAAAAGCTACCCAATGGCTTCCTGGAGGACCAAGGTAAAACAAAATCTGTTATTTTTTTTTACTTGCTGATGATAACAGCAGTGTTATGCATAGAGGCAAGATGTGTGTACATGAGGAGGCGTAGTGCAAAACATGACTTGATGCAGACACAACACTGTAATATGTATAATAGTGTATGCGTATGTAATATTTGTAGTATGTCTGAGAAATCATCAGAAAAAAAAATTGTGCTAGGAAGCGCTCAGTAAATGCAATCTGTATGAGGCACAAACTGTGGTTTAAAGCCCTTGTAAAATGAAATTGGTCAAAAAGAGCCATCAAAAAGTTCCGGACCTAAAAGGAAATGCAAGTTCAGTAAGGAAGAGATAAGTGGATAATAGAAACGGATTATATATTTTCTCTATCTCTGTCTCTCTCAGAACAAACAGTGGTGCTCCTCCCCAGATCTCCCTCTCCGTCAAAGCATTACTTCCCTATCCCACTGGACTCTCTGGAGGAGGAGTACCGCCTGCGCATGGCAGACGATGGCAAGCTGTTCAGAGAGGAATTTAATGTATGAACACACTCTCCAGCTCTCTCTCTCTCTCTCTTTTTTTTTTCTCTCTCCTTCCTCTATCTGCAACTCCCTTTCATCTCCGCAATACTTTCATTAACTCCCATTAGTCACCTTTTTTATTCACAGTCTTTGCCGTGCGGGTTTGGCCGTGGCACGTTTGAGGAAGCTAGCAGAGAAGAGAACAGAGAAAAGAACAGATATCCAAACATATTGCCCTGTAAGTAATAACCACACACTAATGAATGGAAGCACGCAACAGTATTGGATTCTGTATAAAAACAGAGAGAGAAATCTGTGTGTTCTCCTGAACAGATGATCACTCCAGAGTGTTGCTTTCACATATAGACACCCGTATGTGCTCAGACTACATTAATGCCTCGTACATAGATGTGAGTAATTTCTTCCTGCCCTGTACTACAGTTGATTGCTTTAAGTAGTTGGATAGACCGACTAATATATGCGCATATTTTTGTTTAGGGTTACAAAGAAAAGAACAAATTCATTGCCACTCAAGGTAAGCTTGGAACTGCGGTTGTTTTTTCAGTGTTGGAAACAGTTTTGTTCATATGTTGTCTTTGTTTGTCAGTTTTGGCATCATATAGACAAAATTCTGTCAAATTTTAGTACTGGAGCTCATTTTCTGTTCATATGACCCAAAAGTAGGAGAGCTCTGTGCCCCTGCACTCCCCACCCCTGCACTCCCCACCGACTTAACCCCCCAGGTCATAAGAAGCAGGTGAACGTTACAGCAACTTAACCCCAGGTCATAAGAAGCAGGTGAACATGATATTTTTAGCACCTCAGGAACCTGGCTTGTAACTCACTCACATACTCACTCACATTTATCAGGCTAAAGATTTTCCATAAGGTGTTGAAAACGGACTGTTTGCACTCTACAGGGCATGAGCATATTAAATGAGTGGGTCTTCCCTCCAAAAAAACAAAACCAAAACTCCACCCTGCACACACAGATCTCACACAAGTCTCTGAATAGAGTGCTTAAGTCTGTTGTTAGGTCTGAGGTCTGAATACCAGTGTGCACAATTTTGGTATGTGGATAAAATATCTAACTGCGATTTTTCTAATCAATATTCTGATTCGAATTGCAATTATTTTCTAATAAATCCAGTTCCAGGCCTGTATTAGTGGTTTACATATCTAGAAGACGTAATTACAATCTCGTTCTTCATCAGAAGATCCTTGGGGTCCTCAGATGACACGCAGAGAGCAACAACAACAACTGCAGCATTTATTTATCAATTATTAGTAGTTGATTTTTTTAATGTATCTGGCGATCTTTATTTTTAAAACTATTAACTTTTTAATATTTGTAAAAAATAGTTATTGGAATAAGCCTAGTTTGAGAGCTACCAGAATCTCCTGCTGAGAACCACACCCTCCTCTTAGCCACGCCCCCCCACAGTAAAGCCTAAAACTCTCCCATTTACTAATTACTGAATTACTGTTTTGCCTGCCAAACTGTCATGAAGAGGAAACTAACACAACAGACTGGATGTAAAGCAGCCAAAAGAAGAACAGTTTCTTAATAAATGAATAAATAAAGTGCACAGCATATGAAAATAGAACGTGTACTCAGTGGCTTTCTATGCAGCTCAGTAGCGTGAATGAAAATATTAAATTTAAATAAACTGGAGGTCTTTATGCGATGCATAAGGATGCGATGTGAACTGGCATTTAGTATTAAAGGAAACGTTTGTTCAACGTTGTGTAAATCAGTACCATGTCTTTAGCTGAGTATTCTGGAGAATACTTCTCACAGAGCCTCTGTCATATGATGTTTTAATGCTGATTTCGGTTTGTAATGTTATGCTGCGTTGCTAAGCTAGCACGAATGCGCAACATGCTTGCAGAGTACCTGTTTTTGAAGAATGTATTTATTATCTCTGAAAAACGGGTATATAATAAAAGTGCTGTTTCTTTTGAGCACCAACATGTCCACTTGACCTTGGCTCTCACTCACTTGCTCAGATAAAGTGCTCGTCTATTTGCTAATGTTCAACGCTTGTTCACTGAATAGCTCCGCTTTGTTGTCATGCACAGCACACGTGCTTATTGCCAGCTTCTGACTGATCATCTAAAGGGAGCTTGTTGTATTGGGTATAATTTTCCCTCGTAAAACTTAAGACTACACTCAATAATAAGAAGGCTATTGGATAATTACTCTTTCAAATCGCAGCTTCGATATAAAGCCGGTAAATCGTTCCATCTGACTCCTCACTACGCATACATGACTCAACTCACCCAGCTCAACCTAGAACAAAAAAAATATGGCATGCTTCAACACACCTGCTTAAACTTTAAAGTCTAGAAAGTATTTTTTAGAGTGTTTTGAAACCACAAGGTAGTGCTGTGGCCTTTTAAATGCAAATCGTCTAGCCTGAGTCGAACATGCAGTTCTAGTGAATAACTACAGCTGCTAGTGAGTGTAAGTGACCTTTCTTCTGAGGGTTTCATCAGTTATCAAGATTATAACACAAGAACAGACACACACACACTTACACCACATGTAGATCAGAAGAGGTACATGCATGCACCATCATTCCCAGCAATGTTTACTCTCAGAAGCATCATTTATGTCAGAGCTTCCTGCTGGTTTCAGTTTTCCCTGTGTGTGTGTGCAGGTCCGAAACCAGAGACAGTGGCTGATTTCTGGAGAATGGTCTGGGAGCACAAATCTGCCACCATAGTCATGTTGACTAACCTACGGGAGAGAAAAGAGGTGAAACCCGTAAATATAGCATACAGTGTGCTTTTTGAGCATGAGTTTGCTGTGGGAATGTAGGAATGCTTGTGAGGTGTGAATGGTTAAGTGCATCTGCATGTGTTTGTAGGAAAAATGCTGTCAGTACTGGCCAGAGCAGGGCTGCTGGCTGTACGGATGTGTGAGGGTGTCTGTGGAGGATGTAACAGTGCTGGTGGACTACACTATCAGAAAGTTCTGTGTGCAATATGTAAGTCTCAGATAAACAAATGAACAAATAAAGAACGCAGAATTGCACATGTATACAATACTTGGCTTTTAGGCTTTTAAATAGAGTAATTTGTATATGTATATTGCATATATATGTATATAAATGTAGTTTTTTACAAATAACTGATATGCACGTGTTAAAGCAGTTGCCGATGTTCTGTGTGAACATTTTAGCAAGCTCCAGAAGGCTGCAGATCCCCGAGGTTGGTCACCCAGCTCCACTTCACCAGCTGGCCTGATTTTGGTGTGCCACTCTCCCCTATTGGCATGCTCAAGTTTCTTAAGAAAGTCAGGAGTGTCAATCCAGCGCACGCCGGACCCATAATAGTTCACTGCAGGTAACGGTGACCACCAATCTGAACATACTTCATCTGAATGTAAACATAAATTTGCATTTGCAGAAGCTAATAATGGCATTTCACACTGACACTGTGGATCAGATTTATGATGCAGCACAAAAACATGATTTGATGCAGACTCAATATATGCTCTTATTCCTACGGCTGTAGCTCATCATACAAACTGAGTCTGGGTGCTAAATGAGACTAAATGCCCTCTGCTTGGGCAGAATATTGCAGTCTAAAAGCCATTGGGAAATCGGGGAAATTATCAGGGGTGAAAAATGTACTGAGAAATTGAAAGTATAGATTTTTCAGAAGTGAAAACAAATAAAAATCATATAGATAAGGTATAGATAATGTGTAAAATTTTTTTATATGATTAAAAGTGGAAGTATCCAGCCAAAAATGTACTCAACTGAAAGTAAAAAAAAAAAAAA
>CM040984.1:22770378-22795156 GCA_022985145.1 Pangasius djambal | reverse complement strand
GAACCTCAAGGCATGCTTAGTTAAGCTAATCAGAAGGAAGCAGTATGGCACGTGTGTCGCATGTATCTGAAGGTAGTGACCGTAAACCCTGTATATACATGCACTCTAGTTTCTACTGATGCTGGCTTGACCGCTGTCTCAACTGGGGGTTAAAATCAACACCTGTGTGATGCACTTGATGTAAGTCACACTAGCGTCTAAAAATGATTCAGAAGCATGTTTTGTGTTGTGCTGGCAGTGGCATAACCAGAAATCAATTTTGGTGAGATGAGGAAATATGCAAAATAAAATCCCGATTGTTTTTTTTTTTCTCATCTGTCCAATTAAAATTGTTAAGTGTGACACGCTCGTGCATTTCAGGTGGGTGTTGGACAGCAGCAGGAACTGTGACGATGACACGAATTTGTTTTCTATGTTAAGAATAGGGCAAAATTACACCTTATAAAAACATAAGGTTTAATAAAAAGAATTTATTTAAAAGTGCTAATATTCAGTTTCAGTAACACTCAGGTATAACACCAGAAAATAATACTTAAGGGACTATGACCAGGGTTGCCAGATATCTCTGACGCAACAGTAGCCCAAGCATTATGAATACAAAACAACCCCGAATCTGTGGACAAAATAATCTGCACTGGTAGTTCAGCTGTAGACTAGTTTTACCCCAAAAAAGTGAGTGAGTATGTGAGTGGCACATAGGCAGCATGTTTAGGCTCATATGGTGGTTTTGTTCATAATGCACAATGTTTTTGGCCAGAATATGGCCTAACTGCACCAAAAATCCGGCCTTGTCCTTTAGGCGTTTAACATTCACTTTGCCATGGACCGTAGTATAAAAATACAGAGACAACATTTGACATATGATGAAATCTATTTAATTTAATCCTTCACTCATAAAGAGAAACACACCCTACGTTTAACACCCTGGCTGGAGCAAGTGGATGGACTTGAACATGCAGTGGTAATTTAATCCAGTGACTGTCAGGTAGTGCTGGACTTCTGGTTTTATATTCTTAAGATTTACATAATACTGCCATCCTGTGGAGAGAGAGAGAATTGACCTTGCACAGGTTTTATAAAAGCAAAGCAGCTCCGTTATCTCCTCACAGACATTTGGAATTAATACCAGGTACCACGGTGTATAGAAGTAAAGCATTAATTATTTTTACTGAAAGACTTTGTCATAAGAAGACCAGCCTGTAACAGCTTGTTCCAGCTTTGCCTTTTGTTAGCTCTTATCTAACGTACACTATATGGCCAAAAGTATGTGGACACCTGACCATCATGCCCATATGTGCCCATTCCAAAAACCATGGGCATTAGCACGAAGTTGGTCCCCTTTATACTTTTATAATAACTTCCACTCCTCTGGGAAGGCTTTCCATCAGATATTGGAGCGTGGCTGTGGGGATTTGCTCATTCAGCCACAAGATCATAGTGACGTCAGGCACTGATGTTGGGTGAGGAGGCCTGGAGTGCAGTCGGCGTTCCAGTTCACCCCAAAAGTGTTTGGTGTGGATGAGGTCAGGGTTCTGTGCAGGCCACTCGAGGTCTTCCATGCCAGCCTTGGCAAACCATGTCGCTATGGTGCTCGCTTTGTGCACAGGAGCATTGTCATCCTGGAACAAGTTTGGGCCCTCTAGTTCCAGTGAAGGTAAATCTTAATGCTACAGCATACAAAGACATTCTAGACAATTGTGTGTTTACAACTTTGTAGCAACAGAAGGAACACATATGGGTATGATGTTCAGGTGTCCACAAACCTCTGACCATATAGTGTAACATAGCATATTTATCTAAATAAGATAAAAAAAACAAAAAACAAATAACATGAATTAAATCTGGTTTTATACTTGTCCTACTTGATATTGTAAATAGCATATTTCTTTTTTTAAAATCACTTTGAGTCATTATGTATAAGTTAGGTCTCATGATTTAATAATTTCAGCTGGTGGTTATGGGAAAGAAAACAAGACCTGTCATTTCAGTTGCAGTTTGCTTCACATGTGGTAGACGGCTCAGAATTACAAACTGCCCCTTAAACCCTGGATCTGCCCTCAGGATGAACGTCGAAGAGTTTGACTGCTTTGGACAGAATTGACACATTTTGTGCGACCGCCAGTGTGCTGAGCTGTTTAAAGAGGTGTTAACACTCGGCAGCAGGAATAACCCAGAATACTGACTCATCACAGTCCTGCACTGTCACTTTAAATGTCATTCATCTCAGGTTTCTTTTACAAGCATTACTGAACTGACTTTTTTTTTTTTTTTTTACTAAATTCATTCTAGTTGCAGCCTTGGACCCTGTGTGTGTGACCGTGTAATGTATCATTGTCATATTAAATGTTTTTATGTTTTAGTATTTATGCTCAAGCGCCCATCTGTGTACTCACCCTCCACTGTTTCCCATACCCACTTCTTGCATGCTTTTCATTCCTACTGCACTTTATTTATGTCCTGTCAGCACTGTGTGTGTTAGTCATGTACCTTGCACCTTGGGTCCAGGAGAAACGTTATTTCGTCTCAATGTGTACCGTGATGACAATAAAGATCTACTTGAAATACCTCAAAGTTAAAGCTCTGTGAAGAGATTCTGACCGCATTTAAAACACTTAAATCCTCACTAGTCCCATCTTACTGTTCTGTTATTTATCATAAAGCAAATTATTCTTTATAAGTAATGTCTGAGCGATTTCTGTTTTCAGTTCACATTTCACAATACAAACAAATCCAGTTCAAGAAGAGAATCCAGTTCTGAAGTGATCTGTTCTAAAGATGTCATAAGCTCAATTATTTCTTTAATTCTTTCCTTAACCTCTAGTGCTGGAGTTGGAAGGACCGGGACATTCATTGTGATCGATGCCATGATGAATATGATGCATGCCGAGGGCAGAGTGGACGTCTTCAACTTTGTGTCCCGAATACGAAACCAGCGCTGCCAGCTTGTACAGACAGACGTAAGACTTCGTTCTGTCTAAAGGTTCCAAATCTTTTTCACCATCGTGCTCTATCTCTGAGAACCCCTCCTCTCATGCTCGTACTCCTGCAGATGCAGTACTCGTTTATTTATCAAGCTTTGCTGGAGCATTACCTGTATGGTGACACGGAGTTGGACGTTTCCTCACTGGAGGGCCACCTGCACAGACTCCACAGTACTCACATACACATGGACCGAGTGGGGCTCGAAGAGGAGTTCAGAGTAATGAGACTTATATCAAAAAAATGTTTTTTTAGGCTGTTGTGAATTTGATCTTATCTTAAAGGTACACTCATTGGTTTCTGATGGAAGGCACAGCATGTTCTCTAGACCTTATGTTGTCTTATTATTATTATTATTATTATTATTATTTATTTATTTATTTTTAATTTTTTTTTTGCAGAAACTGACTAATGTTCGAATCATGAAGGAAAACATGAGAACCGGGAATCTCTCGGCTAACATGAGGAAGAACCGAGTACTGCAGATTATTCCGTGTAAGGAAATTGTTTTACACTACTGTTATTTTACACTCTGACAATAGTCCCAAGCTGCCAAGCGAATATTTCCGTACTGTATTCATGTAGTCCAATGCGTACACAGACGAGGAGGAGAAATGCAGTGATTTCTGCATGATGGTTGTATTCAGGTCGTATACCTTGTTTTACGCCTCTGTATGACTTTGGCATGTTGTTTCCTGCTATCACATTACTTTGCCTCCTTTTTAAGGCTATTAAACTTGAATATCATCTTTTAATTATTGAGCCCTTAAACATTACGTAGTTAATATTGCATTATTTGATCTGTTTTGACGTCTATTTTCCAGATGATTTCAACAGGGTAATATTATCTGTGAAAAGAGGTCAAGAATTCACAGATTACATAAATGCATCTTTTATAGACGTAAGTATCTTTTAGATCATGTAGTGTTGGGTATATTATGAACGCAGTATCATGGACAAGCAAGCGAACTGGTTATATTTAACGCAGTAGACTCGTTAAACTGTCAACTTAGAGTGTTTATAGTGAATGCAGCATTTACATGACTTTACCAAATATAACACAGTATAATGCTGACATCTGTATGAGAATATAGTTATATTTTTGTCAGTTACAGTTAGCATACATTCTTTCTTTCATTCCTTTTCTTTCTACTTTTCTTGGTGGGCTGGCATGGTGTCATTTACATACTGATGCATATTATTTCAAAATAAACCACAAAAAAACTGCATTTACTGTAGATTTGTGTCCTGTGTGTAGGGTTACAGGCAAAAGGATTACTTCATAGCTACCCAGGGCCCATTAGCACACACCGTGCAGGACTTCTGGCGCATGGTGTGGGAATGGAAGTGTCACTCTATCGTAATGCTAACTGAGCTAAAGGAGAGAGAACAGGTACCCAGCATTACACTATTACAGTAGCACCGCTGCTCTGCACTGACATCCCAGGCTGCATGCTTGCTTTCTCATTCATGTAACAAAGTTGCATTCCTTTTTTATAACCAATGAAACAGACTTATACCAACAGACTGAGATATTTGGACCTCTCTCTGTCTGATTGCAGGAGAAATGTGTGCGCTACTGGCCTGCGGAGGGCAGCATTACGTTCGGAGAATACAACGTGGAGTTGAAAAGAGACACACTTTACGAGACGTTTAGCCTCCGAGATTTGCTGCTGACGTACACACCGGCGAGTTATACTTACCTGCTAGTTTTTCCTTACACTTGCACCCTGCAGTGGATTATGGGTCATTCTGAAATGGTGGGAGCAGCAGGAATGCTGCATGTACATCAAGTGGCTGTGAAAGGCTTTAAAGAAACTAATACTAGTCCCAAATTACACTCCCTACTTTTAATCCAAGAGACAGTAAAGAAATTGCAGTAGTGGGGGGTAATTTTTCTATAGGATCAATTTATATCTATATTATTCTAAGCTATAGAATATATTATGACTGCATTACAATGTCACTGATGGGTGACAAATTAAAGGAAAAATTAAGTGTCTTAATAAGGTGCTGGACCACCAAAAGCCACTAGAACAGCTTCAGTGTGATTGGCAGCAATTATATACATTTCCGGTGCTGTCCTGGTGGGATGAACACCATTCTTCCAAAAGATATTCCCTCAGTTGTTGTTTAGATGATGGTGGTGGAGAGCGCTGTCAGTCCAGAACATCAGTCCAGACTATCCAGTAGTCAATGAGAAGGCCAGTGCATAACTTTTTATACTCATTAAACCACTCCGTGATCCCTCATGCCCTGTGGATGGGGACATTGTCATGCTGGAAGAGACCACTCCCACTAGAATAAAATGTTTCATTATAGGATAAACGTGATCAATCAGAAGAACTTTGTATTGATTTGCAGTGACTCTACCCTCTAAGGGATAAGTGAACCCAGACCATACCAGCAAATATTTTCCCCAGCATAACAGAGTCACTGATTTTTCATTCACTTTGTCATCTGTGTGTATGTATCCTTCTATATACACATAACATATAGTAAATATAATATGTGTTGTTAGGAGAAGCAGTCTCGTCTGGTCAGACATTTTCACTTCCATGGCTGGCCAGAGATTGGAATCCCATCAGATGGAAAAGGAATGATTGATCTGATTGCTGCAGTGCAGAAACAACAACAGCAATCTGGCAACCACCCCATAGTGGTGCACTGCAGGTACACATGCACGTCCACTCACACACTCAAGCTGCAAACTGATACGAGGGATGAAAGGTCAGAATAAAAGTGAACGAGTATCCTTGCTGGCTTGGCATATGACTGACTTTTCTGTCATGCTATCACAGAATATTTAATGTTGGCTTTCTAGAAACATACACTTTTAAACCTTTTCCACACGATCACATCAAACACACAGACGTTCACTCTGTAATCTTCTACATTGCTCTATAGTACACACACAGCTCAGAGCGCACATCACAACAGTTACCACGTGTGTCTTGGTTTAACCAGTGCTGGTGCAGGCCGGACTGGAACGTTCATTGCCCTCAGTAACATTCTGGAGCGGGTTAAAGCTGAGGGCTTACTGGACGTGTTCCAGACTGTGAAGAGTTTACGCACCCAGAGACCACACATGGTCCAAACTGTGGTAAGAATCTCTTACACGCAAGTACTTGTGGACGATTTGTGGGAAAATAAACACCATACTGGCTCGTCACTCATGTCCAAGGATTAAGAAAAGTCTTAAATGTTGTAGCCTTAACTTACATTAGATTAATATTTACTTAATATTTCAAGTGATGATATACTAATATGTAAACATTTTTTTTTTTTTCTTTCAGGAACAGTATGACTTCTGCTACAGAGTGGTACAGGATTTTGTAGATATCTTCTCAGACTATGCTAATTTCAAATAATGAATTTTCCTTTCATCACTTCAGATAAAACATTCAAGTTTGTTCTGCGTTCAGTTCGAAGAAACTCTTGCTATGGGTTCATAATACTCTATGCACTTGATCTTTCTCTTGTTAAGTATTGAAATAATTGCAGTTGGAACTAATTTTATTTTATTTTATTTTTTTTTTGTACATAAGCAAGTCCTCACTTGTGCAGCCACATGAAGACGATATTTGCATTTGCATTTAGACTGATTGTTGTATCTTTGTACTTTGTTAAATACTGAAATTGTTTTATTTATATATTTTGGGTACAGGGCTGAATGAGAACATTTTTAGATAATCACGATATATATTTTTGTTTGTACATTGCACGCTACTGCTTTTATGTTATTACTACTATTATTATTATTATTATTATTATTATTATTGTTGTTATTATTATTGTTATTATTATTTAAAAGGGAGTGGGTGTTAAGAATATATTGTCTTATTTTGTAAAATCTGTTTTAAAATACTATTCTGTAAGATAAGTCCATTTAACAAGTATTCACTTGCAGTTAAAAATAAGTTATTTGCCAAAAAAAGGGGGATTTGAAAATTAATTTTGGTGAAACTTTGATTTGGAATTAATTCCAGCCATATATTCTTGTCATTATATATAGAAAAAAAGATATAAAACGCACGTTCCATTATTCACAATGCAGTTTCAGTGGCAAGCCTAGAAGACAAGTTGAATTCAGGAATGCGTGTTAAATGGCCATCGACGTTATGCTGGACTTTCTGCTGCCCAAAGGGGAGCCATTGCAACCAAGCAGACCCCACTCTATTTATATTTGATTTGGGGGTACATTTACTGTGACCAAATGTCCTTTCAAAAGGCATTTGACTGTGATTACAGTAGATAAAGTGTAGACATTATAATAGAAAACGTTATTAGACTTTTTATAATTACAGCAAAACGGTGGTACTCGAGGGTGGGATGGTTCCTCAGGACCACGGTGTTGCAGATCTGCTGTAATGTAAATTTATCTGACAGTGTTAAGCTCTGAGCCTTTCAGATATTTTGAGAAGTATAGGAACAGAAAGGGAAAGGGACGTCTTACAACACTCTTCGTAGACACACAGTTCATTTTGGGTTTACTTTGCTTTTAGATGCCTGAAGCGAATTTTAAAGAATCAGATGCCTACTTGCTTATAGATAGATGTTAAATCCTGAAGAGAGTTTTAGATGAAATTATTGGTCATGCCATGGTGATGGTGGTGATCGCAGATTTAAAGTCTGGGCAAATGGGTTGATTATTCCACCCGCTCCATATTCCGTTTTAATTTGAATGAGCAGTAATTGAATGGTAGGCTGCCTGGAGAATATTAACTACATTTATACATAGCTAATTATCTAATTGCCTTAGCATGTGAGAGAACGGCGAAGAAAGGTCACAAGAAATTGGCACGGACTTGGCAAATGGCAGAAGAGGTGAGCAGCAGCCTTATATATTATAATATCATCTAAAGGTATTTGAGCTCTCAAATTCAAAATTGCTTTTCTGTTGTTTAATCAAGCAGCTTGGAACTGCAACAATAGTAAATCGAGTATGAAGCAAAAGTAAAGCATGTCATCTTTTATTTCTTTGTGGTTATTGGTCAGATGTATACTGTTGGAATGTGTCTGTCTAACAGAGCTTTACACAGGACTGAATTTAGCTTCAGTCTTCATTTTGGTGTCTGCCTTTTGGAGTCTATAGTCCTAAAATAAGATAAAGAGCACATGATTGTCTATGAAAAGACGGCAAGCTATTTAGGCAGTAAAAGAAAAATAGTGGTTCATTACCAAAAGGACAGAAACTCACCACAAAATTAAGAACAATGGAATAATGGTGTTGGACTGAGAAGGACAGTGAAATGATCAGCGTTATGACAAAGATTAACACAAGCAGTGATTAAATCAAACACAATCAGTGGTCCAGCTGAGATTATAATACTGGTCTCTGGTTTACATTCTTGAATCATCATAAAGAGTTCTTCAGTTGCCTTAAAATCTTTATGTAGAACTTTACAGTAGAAGGCTTTACTTTTACATGTCCTTTTTATGATCTGAGTGATCGTTTCTCCCACATACTACTTAAGCATCTGTTGCCCTGGTCTTATTTACTCAGATTTTGGGCTGCACTGTAATATACAAACCCATCCTTAGCATTACGTGTCAGCTAATCACTTTGCCCAGATTACACAGTTTGCAAAGTGTTACAAACATTACACAGAATTGGGGTGTATCTACAGGCCAGGCCAGGATGGAGGGCCTCAGGTATTGAGCTCCAATATCACTTCAATCTGTGGAAATCGATGTCAAATGTCATAATGTGGGACACACTCTAAAACCTGAACAGCATCACTTCAGGAAATCCCACTAAATGGTCAGCACCAATTCAGTAGAATGCCAGTGAGTGATGAAATGAATGCAGGTATGGTACTATCAAACTGAAACTGGCTATAATCATCAAAAAAAGAAAGGAAACAAAGTGAAGGAAAAAGAGGATTCCTGAGCTCATTAAGTGATTAATATAACGACATGTTTGGCAGCTTTCTTGGCAGAATTTATTTTCCCAGCAATATCACGATTTGTCTTGTTTGTCTGCTTTTTAGAGCATATACAGTATGACAGAGAAAAAGTTGCTGACAGAATTTACACTATATGGTCAAAAGTTTGTGGACACCTGACCGTCACACCCATATGTGAGTCTTCCCCAAACTGTTACCACAAAGTTTGAAGCACACAATTGTATAGAATGTTTTTGTATACTATAACATTACAATTTCCCTTCATTGGAACTAAGAGGCCCAAAAATGGTCCAGCATGACAAAGCGAGCTCCATGAAGACATGGTTTGTGAAGGGTGGAATGGAAGAACTCGAGTGTCCTGCAGAGAGCCCTGACCTCATCCCCACTGAACACCTTTTGGGTAAACTGGAATGCTGAATACACTCCAGACCTCCTCGTCTTACATCACTAATGCTCTTGTGGCTGAATGGGCAAACCCCCACAGCCACACCCATAATCTAGTGGAAAGCCTTCCCAGAAGAGTGGAGGTTATTATAACAGAAGAAGGGTGCTAAATCTGGAATGAGATGTTCAACAAGCACATAGGGGTGTGATGGTCAGGTGCCCACAACCTTCTGGCCATATAGTGTAGCAGAGTGTAGGCCACAGGTTCCCAGCCCTGGCTCTGGAGTTCCCCATCGTGCATATTTTGCTGTTTTCCCAACTTCAGTACAGTTAATACAAAACAACATCCCCACAGATCATGATAACTTATTGCAGCAAAACTGAAACAAAGAGGTGTTGTTACAGGTCTATACATATTATTAAAATACATAATTATTTTACATTTTGATGGTTTATGGATAATTTACTGATTATTTAGCTTGTTACAAGATGAACACATGAAAACAAGATGAAAACATAATTCCAAAATGTTATTAGCCACAGAATAGGCTGTTTTAATTAAACAGATTATGTTTAAACAGATTCAGTGTTAAATTGTGAATGAATGAATGAATGAATGGATTAATGAATGGATTAATGTTCAGTCTGATTTTATAAAATTACTTAGGCAAAAGCAACTGTACAAACTATCAAGCTATTTTATAACAATTGCCTGATTTACACACTTAACACACGACTGTGTCATTTCACTTGTATATTCTTGAATCCCCCCCCATGCTGAAGGATGACTAAGGAAATCTGGCTTCTGAGTCGCCTCATATGTATGTATACCCCAGTGAAACAGGAAGTCATGCATGGCCACTTAAAAGTTCCTAAAGCCTCAGGTGAAGGTAAATTATTCAATATAAATGGGAACATGCTTTGGGTACATTTTGTTCATAAGAATTTCTATGGATGCCTATTATTGGGACATCCATCCATTTTCCATACCACTTGTCCTACACAGGGTCATGGGGAGCCTGGAGCTTATCCCAGTTGACTCAGGGCACCCTGTGTGGTGTGGAAACCCATCACAGGGCACAATCACACACCTAATGGACAATTTGGAAATGCCAATCAGCCTACAGTGCATGTCTTTGGACTGGGGGAGGAAACCAGAGGAAATCCCCATAGCACTGGGAGAACATGCGAACTCCACGTACACAGGGCAGAGACAGGATTCAAACCCCCAACCCCAGAGGTGCGGGGCAACAGGGCTAAGCCACGATAGCCACAGGGCTAAGCCACGATAGCCACGATAGCCACTAAGCCACGATAACTGGGTCAAGATGATTTATATAGTTTTGAGAAGGGTTTTATTTCCTTAGAATAAATTTGTTTCAGTTAAAAATTAGATTTCTCTCATCTAAGCTAATTAACCATAAAGTCATTTCTCCCCATCCTTGTTTTTCACATCTTCACAAGGGTGCCAATAATTGTGTATCTGACTCTAACAGAATGTAATTTATTATAATTTAATTATTATTGTTTACTGTAGTAAATAGATGAATTTAAGTATGAGATCATAATTTTTTTTCCTACTGCATTGTGTTTCTCGTGTGTGTGTTTTAATTCAGTGCCACAAGAACAAGCGGTAATGAACACAGTCACATTATTTACAACATTAATGCTGCCAGACAAAATCTTTTTACACAAAATTCAGTTGTTTTCCGTGTTTTTTTGCTTGTTCCAGAAGATTTATATATCATTCAAAATCAGTTATAAAATGTAGAACATTTGCTTTACAAAGATCCCATTTCTTCTTGTGTAAAAAATAAATAACTGCACAATGTATTATGTTACAAAATGTCATTTTGAAAAAAGAAAAGCATGTCAAATACACAAATTTCTATCACACATCCCAGTTTTCTGTTAATATAAACTTCTAAATCCATCCAAAATAATCTTGAGTAAATACAGTGATAAAGCAAATGCATAATTATTTTTTCCTCTTCAAGAAAATTCACCGTTATATGAAATGTTCAGCTTAAACATTTCCAAAACATGTTTTGCTGGATAAATCCTATGCACTATTTTGTAAGATCTTTCTTTAATTTTGTATTTTCCACACTTTTGCCCAGTATATGTTACCAAATAAAGAAGACCAAAAAAAAAAAAAAAAGAAGCTTGCTGCAGGAAATCTTCTTGTGTTTGGGTGAACAATGAGGAATTCAGTTCAGTGACGTCACGAGGATGAACCACTCTTCCATAACCTTCCATAAAAGCGACAGACAGCGCGAACAGCTCTGCGGCAGCCAATAGGAGTGTTAGGGGCGGGGCTTGTGTCCTTGGAAAGCCCTGACGCTGGACTCTGTGATTGGCTGTTCTGCTCGACGTCGACGTCGGCTTTGGCTTGTTCTAGCGCTCTGTTTGCGGCGAACATAAAACAAACGAGAAAAAAAAGAAAGCGCGACTTTTCTGTGTTTGGTGTGGTTTTTTTTTTCTTTCTTCAGTTTTCCCCCCCTGTTATATCGATAAGGCTGTGATATTCTTGAGGAACATGGCGGACACGGTGTGTTAAGACTCCACACACGGCCCTGGGCTGAGGCGTGATGTTTTCAGAGAGTTGCTGGGAAGAGCACGCGCAGCAGGAGTGGAACGGGATCAAGAGCGCGAGCTGCTGCTGCTGATCGCTGCTCGGTGGCACAATGGCTGGAATGTGTAACGGCGCCACATCTGGGCCGGGTGACATCATCCAGCTGAACGTCGGCGGAACACGGTAAAGCCTAAACCAAAAGGTTTCAACAAATCGCATATTATTTAAACGTGTTAAACGGAAGCTATGCATTAGTTGCAAGTTTGTAACGTTTCTGCAGGCCTGAATCCACTTACAGAACTTCTGCATGAAACCCAAGTAACACTTCAGATCACATGTTCCCTTCCTCAGCTTTATGGAGCGTGGACTTGTGTACAGTTTTTAGCAGAGGTGGTTGATCCGGACAAAATACACCATACTCATCACTATGCACACTATATCTAGGCTTTCTAATAATGCATTTAATTGGTGACTGTTCTCGATTGTTCACTTGTTGAGTAACGCTGGAGTTGAAGTACTGGCACTACATTAAGAGCTGGGGGGTGTAAACTTTTGAGCAGGATGATCAGGGTAAATTGTTATTATTTTGTTTAAATATCTTATTGTTTTCATTTGGTACTGCCCTTCAGAAGCTCCTTAAGATATTTACATGTTTCCCAGAAGAAAAAATAATGACAATTTACACCATTCTGTTCAAAAGTTTACACCCCCAGCTGTTAATGTATCGTGTTGCCTTCCTGAGCTGAATGTTTGCACCTTTTGTAATAGTTGTGTTTGAGTCCCTCAGTTGTCCTAAGTGTCAAAAGATGGACCTCAAAATCATATAGCTGCTGTTGGAAAGGGGTCAAATATGCAGAAGATGCTGGAAAAGCAAAGAATGTGCAGGACCTGGAGGATTTGTCTGAAGAACAGTGGGCAGTTTAACTGCTCAGGACAAACAAGGGACTCATGAACAACTATCACAAAACATAAAAAACAGTCACTGATCATCTAGAAAACAACACACAGTATTAAGAATCAAGCGTATATAACCTTTTGAACTGGTTCATTTGTGTAAATTCAGTTGTTATTGTGTGTGGACTATATGTAAACGTCTGCTATGTGAAATAGCTTATTCAGGGCAGCACTAATAAAAAAACAAAATGCAATTTTATGACTTCTTATATTTTTAAAATTATGAACATTTTGCTGATTCTGCAAGGCGTATGTAAACTGTATGTATTAATAATACATTACATGATGCTGTAGTAGTAATAATAATAATAATAATTACAGCAGTAATAATGAGGAGAGTTATTATTAATATTATTGTTATTTGTTGATTTTAATGTTGCTACTATAACTGACTAAAGGTACTTAGGAATACAGCAAAGATCTATATAAGATTGCCACTTGCAGTTACATTTTATTTAGTGTAGTCATGTAAATGTATTAATTTGTTGCGCACTTCAATTCAAGGCAAGATATAGGTCCTGGGATTTGAACTCGCAGTTTTCTGGTCAATACCACACGTTAAAATCATTGTCGTGGCGTTAAAATGCTTGTTTTTGCATTGAAAACCAACAGACAGAATTCCTTATGTACCGATGTGTAAATAGCCAATCAGATTACAGCTTTTAAGGTTCTGAAGCTTGTGGCCAGCTAAGTGTACAAACGACATTAGATGCTCTGCCCTTGTCTGATGAAGGACTGCCTAATGCTGACCTAGAGTTTCAGAAGACAAATACTTTTCCTTTTTGTCTTCGACAAGGTGGCAGATGGAGATGTGTAGTGTTTCAGATAAACTGTATGTATGGAACTGTACCGCTTCATGTCTACCCGCCCCTACATACCTGATTCAACTATGGGAGGCCCTTAGAATTCTCGGACCTTTAATTATATCAGGGAGATACATGAATTGAACCCAACATTGCTGTATTTTCACACTGAAGCTGAATGTAGAGATAGAAGGAGCAAATAATGCAAACACTGCATATGATAATGAATTTACTTCTGATGTCTGTTCTATATGATGTTATTACTAGCTTGTGTGCTCATGACATTGTGATCAGATCAGAACAATGCAGTGATAGAAAAAAAGTATGCATATTTTGGTCCGTGTTTTATTGTCCAACCGTGTTGCCTTAATGTTAGTTGTCGAAATTATTACTTGGCTAGGAGAGCATGTGACTAGAGGCAAGGTTGGATGTAGTAATATTACGTGCATCAGGTTTTAGTGAAACAGGGATAATTGACACTCAGAACTTGGCTAAAAGTAGTTTTTTCATTTGGAGATTGTACAAAAAGTGTTTCCAATCACTCTCCTGACACTACATGAAAAGATGATAAATCGTTTCTGTTCCCCCCCTCAGATTTAGCACCTCAAGACAGACTCTTATGTGGATTCCAGACTCTTTCTTCTCAAGGTAAGACTGAAACAATATCTGTTGCCAAATTAATAATTTTGCTTAGATCTGATAACTTCTTTTGTTTCTAGAAGGATAATTTTTCGGTAACCGAAAGCGAATTTACCACATTTTTAGAAGAAAGACATTAACACAGTAACTAGAACATGATTGTGGTGGTATGGTCTTGATCAAACCTTATGTGCCTGTTTTAGTTTACTCAGTGGGAGAATATCAACACTAAGGGATGAAACTGGAGCTGTAAGTATATAGTTTTTTTTTTATTGTGAGAAAGAATTAGGCATGTGTCTTGTGTTTGTCACGAACACACTGCTGACACCTTCCAACAAATGTATGTGCAGTAAATACCACAGTCACACAGCCATCTTGCGCCTTTATTCTGTGGCTATATTCTGAACCATGTGCTGTTCGCTGGACTTTGTGAACTCGCAGCACTGGGGTGGGAGTCTATTCACCCCTCAGTCTACCACTGGGGTCAAATTCTCATGGGATTTGGCTTTTGACTAATAATTGTGCACGCAGTGTATAATGCCCTTAGAGACATTGCTTATTATGCTGCTGATAATCTTGGGACATGTTCAACCACCACACACACATTGTGGTGTTCGGGCTTATGGTGAACTCTCAGAAGAGTTAACAGCGAAGCTGTGAAGCTAGATTTACTGAGAATACTAGCCACCTTGTGATCCAATGTGTGGCAGACATTTTCATACTTGTCAGTCAGATTCAGTCAGGCCGCTAAGTGTGGTAATGGCTTCTGTTTAGGATGCTAGGATTGTTAATGGCAGCTGCAGCAGTACTCCCCCCTAGGCATGCTGAAACTATTAACCATTCACAGACCAACACCTGTCTTTTTCTCAGCAAGAAAGAAGCGAGTCACCGTGGACATTACTGTCACATGGAACTGGCTGGGCCACAGGGGGCATGTAGGCCAACGGTGTAAGATCAGAATACATCAGCCAGCTGGAATTGAGGGCAGTCTGTCTGGCCTTCAAGTTCTTCTTACTAATTTTTCCTCAGGGACTTCTCTATAGCAACAAGTCTCCATCTACACTAAAGATGCATGTGGTGGCCATTTGAAAACACATAGCACTGTGGATGGCATCTCTCTGGAGGCCCATAGACATGCAGTCTTTCTGAAAGGCTTGAGGTGCCTCCATCACCCACAATCATCTAAGAGCCCTGCTTAAGAGAACACTTGTGCTGGAGTCCCTTAAAGCTGCTTCCTTATGACTCTTTGTAAGATGCCAGACTGAAATGGAGAACTGTATGCTCTGGCGATAACATTGCCTTGCATACGTTTGTGGTGAGATGACCCTGGCATGGTCAAGGTCGTATCACCCTATTTATTACTCCGTTGATTGACCTTGCAGTATTTGTAAGTGAGAGTGCAATGTTCCTTGTTGTGCTTTGTAAGTACCCTGTGGTACTATTTAGCCCGAACGATGGCCATCCAGTTCTCCTGCACTGGCATAGTTTCAGTAACTGCTTTATCCAGATCAAATCTAAACGGAGGCTAGCCCACTGGCTGGTGGATGTCGTCATCATGATGGTTGGATACCCAGCCCAGTGTTCCAGCACTGACCCGACAAGAACTTGACAAGAAGATTCCATAGAACGATGGCTGTATGAAAGTGGTATTTATTACAAAACTATGTCACTTTGTGTCTTTGTTGCAAAGTCTCAGAGAAGGAGAAAGAAGGCATTCAAGTGATTCTCACCACCCCTTCATAGGACCGCAGTTACATGTGAAACTACACTTTACTGAATACCAGCTCAATATCTCAGCCAGTAGCCGTAAGCTAGCAGCGCACACTCTGTGATCAGTTAAAATTCATTTACATTTACGGCATTTGGCAGACACCCTTATCCAGAGCGACTTACGTTTATCTCATTTATACAACTGAGCAGTTGAGGGTTAAGGGCCTTGTTCAAAGGCCCAACAGTGGCAGCTTGGTGGTGGTGGTGGTGATTGAACTCATGACTTTCCGATCAGTAGCTCAACGTCTTAACCACTGAGCTACCACTGCCCTCATATTCAAACTCGGTGAAAGTTCTTCCTAACTGCCCCAGAGCACCGAAGTGAAACTCTCACTGGATTAGTACGGATGATATTTTGCATGTTATACCTATGAAACCAGTGAATGAAATAAATAAGTGCTCTACGTGAGAGCGATGAAGAGTGTAAAATGAAAAGCAGAGCCTTTTCCCTGGAACCTTCTTGGTGAGCCAACCTGACAACCCCGAACTTGTAGGCAAGTCGCTGCCCAGTCTGTATTTTTTTTCCCCCTAATTTGTACCATGCATGCGCTTTTCATGCAACTGTACACTACATCACAGTTCCCAGCACTACGTTATGTAAGTTTCCATACCCCACATGTGTAACCACTTTAAAGCAGTGGATGATGAAACTTCCATATTTATGTGCGACCAACACTTTTTTTTTTTTTTTTTTTGCTAAAGTTTTAATAAAGTTAAGTACTAAAATTGAAACTACTAACATCTAATACGGTTGTCATGATTACAGTATGCATGCATGATAAGATGCTTGATTGTGCAGTCAAACTTTTTATATATCTTTTGCACTATAGATATTTATTGACAGGGACCCAACCGCATTTGTGCCCATTTTAAACTTCCTTCGTACTAAAGAGTTAGACTTAAGGTAAGTTGTGATCTCTTGAGTTTTAGCTTGGTATTCGAATGGAGATTGGTGAAAGTATTGGTTATGTACTTCTTTCCGCATTAACTTTGACATCACTGTTTTAGAGGGGTCAGCATAAGCATTCTGCGCCATGAAGCTGAGTTTTATGGGATTACACCTTTAGGTATAACTTACTTAGACATTTCTTAAATGCCACAAATACAAATTAATTGAATAGGAATATAATTGCATTATGATGATGCATAACGTTTGCTGTCCCCCCCTCTTTTGTGCTGATTTTCCTGCTGTTGTGGTTAGTCCGACGTTTGCTGCTGTGTGAGGAGCTAGAGAGATCATCATGCGGAAGTGTGCTTTTTCATGGCTACCTCCCACCACCAGGTAGCTGTTTCTTAATTGTTTAGACAAGTTATTAATGATTACGTATTGGATTTTGTCAAAACAACACCGATTCAGGTGCTGATTTTGTAAGGCTGGAAATTGCCTTTTAAACAACTGATTCAAAGAGAAAAGGATGCAGTAAAGGCAAAAAAATCTTTCTTGTCAATGACAACACTGATGGACCTTTGCTTGCGTTGGTTTTCTTCCAGCTATCCCAGCTCGCAAAGCTGCCAGTGGGCAGAGTGCAACTGCCGGAGTCCAGGAGGAGTACCCATGCCCCAGTGGAGCAGAGGGGGGCTTCTCTCGCTCATGCTCACACACCACTTTGCCTGGGCCTAACGGAATGGAGGGGGCCACGAGACTTTGTGAGTACACTCTGTGTAAACAACTCGGCTTTTAATCCTGCATGTGCTACATTTTACATTTAAACTTCACAAATCATATCTTCATAAATCAACTAAAATTTATTTTAGTTAAATATTAATTCCTGTTATCAACAAGGCAAACAAGCCCTTTGATTTAAGCCTGAAATATAGAGAACCATAATACTCACAGCGTCTGTGTAGTGGTGTGGAGAGAACCACTCTCCAACTGAGTTTAATGTCTTCATCTACTGCCTTAAGCAGAAAGAGAGAAAAGCATAATAGAAGAGATCGCTTATTGGCCAAGAACGCACCTCTGCTTTTCTAAATAAAACTGAAATGAGACAAAGCTATTATTGATTCAGAAGAGTACATTAAAATACGACTAAAAGAAGTCAAGATTCCAGTCTTACTTGTGAATGGATAGGTTTTTGGCATTAATACAACATTATGAACTAAATTCGAAACAAAATTTTGAACTAAATTTCAGCTGGATCGGCAGTTGATCCCAGGAAGGTGCTCATCGTTGCTGGTCATCATAACTGGATAGTAGCTGCCTATGCTCATTTCGTCATTTGCTACAGGTAAAGCTTGTCACACTTAGAAAGTTTACTCAAAGACAAAACGTGTGGACTTACCTTCTCGATTCCTTCTGACTGTTGCACAGGATAAAGGAATCCTCAGGATGGCAGCAGGTGTTCTCAAGTCCTTACCTAGACTGGGCCATTGAGCGTGTCGCACTAAATGCGAAAGTAGTAGGTGGTCCCCATGGTGACAAGGACAAGATGGTTGCGGTGTCATCGGAAAGCAGGATCATCTTGTGGAGTATCCAGGATGGGGGAAGTGGCAATGAGATAGGTGAGAGCAAGGGGGTATAAACAAAAAAGGAAGAATGGCAAAAACCTGTTTTTACCTCAAAAATGATTCAAATAACAATACAGCTCTTCTGATAAGTGTTATCTGTAACTCTGAAGGTGTGTTCAGTCTTGGCGTGCCTGTTGATTCTCTTTTCTTCATTGGGAGTCAGCTGGTTGCCACCAGTCATACTGGGAAGGTCGGTGTGTGGAACGCAGTGACGCAGCACTGGCAAGTAAGAGCATTCATTTAAAAATTAGCATATGATCATAATTTAAAAAGCTTTGTTCTTTAGTTTGCACCAAATGCTTAAGGTAGTGTTTGAGGCAATAACACTTCACCTAAGAGTTACCCTCTCAAGCCAGACGTTTAGCTTCAGAAGAGAGTCTGGTAGGTTTCATGAATGCACATGGTCAAGAGATGAGTACTTTGACAGAAAGAGGCAATTTGGTCGACATGGTAGATGACCAAGCACACCTTTTCCCACAGCTCCTCAACAAACACGTATGACTCTCATTTACTCACCACTAACTAACCAGTGCACAGAAGTGTGTGCACTTGGAACCAGATTAGAACCTTCTAGATCCTGAAGGTTGTGGCCAGAAAAGTGCCCTTAATTGTGCAAAAACATTTGTTAAACATTTGTTAATCATAAAAAACTAAATGGTAGAGCTATTAATCTTTGACATAATAATGTAATTTATTTATGAATCTATTAACTTTTGATCTATTTAAATTGAAAACAGATAAAATAGCCTGAATACAATGAGCCTTTTGCAGTCCAGGTTACTGAAGCATATGACAGCTTATTATATTTTATTGTGAACGTTCATGTGTTCTCATGTCAAGCTGTTGGCACGAGATAACACACTGCCTTTGTTGTGTAGGTGCAGGATGTTGTGCCCATCACCAGCTGTGACACTGCCGGATCCTTTCTTCTTCTTGGATGCAATAATGGCTCCATTTACTACATTGGTAAGCCACTGACAGATGAGCTGAGTTAACAGCTGCACTCAGCTACACTGATGTGATGGTGTATGTGAAATGTATACATATTTTTTCCCCCCAGTATTGTATTGTAATTGCTGCATTGTAAATGCATAGACTGTATATTGGTGACATAATGTTGATTTAAAAATACTACATTGGAAACTGTAGAGAATGAAACCTTATAACGAGAGTCTTTGTCTTGGGCTTTAAACTACATAAAAGTGGAAACTAATGCTGCATCCTAATTAGCCTACTACAATTCCATCCTAAATAGTATTCGAGGTTAGAATTTAGTGTGTCCCAAATTGTAGTATGTTGAAATGAGTGTCCCAAAGGTACCCAGATAGTCTACTATTTCTGATAGCTTTTCGAAAGTGTGGATCCATGGACACTTTTCCAGCTAATGTTGCCCTCCTTGCACGAGGGAGGAGGACTTTTGTGACGGTTTGCAAATTCAACCTGCAAATATGGCGGACAAATGTAATGTCGGTCATGCGTCTTCAGTATTTAAGTGTAAAAAATTAAATGTTAAGCACTAACCAAAGTTTTTTTTTTTTTTTTAATTGTTATGTAAGATTAATGGTTGGATGTTGTGTAAAAAAAAGTACCATGTTTATCTTGTAGGGTCAGATGAAGAGACCGAGCAACAACGTTCTCTTCTATTACGCCGTGTGTTACTATGTTCCAGTACTTGCATACTCTTTTTTTTGCTACACACTCAAAAGTATGTACTTTTTCTTCACTTTTAGTGCATAGTGTAAGTAGGTGAATTGGGATGCAGCATAAGACTAGTGTCTCCAGTGGAGATGAATCATTTACTTACTGAATATGCAAATTAATTCCTGTTTTTGGAGCTTTGTTACATGTTAAAAAACCTGTTCGCTGATACTGTCGCCCTCAGCACAGCACTGCGATTAATACTGTTTATTGTAACAAGCACTCTTGAAGGCATATAAATAATATTCTGCAAGAAAAGTGATATAAATCCCTACTTCTACGTCTACTTCTACGTCTACTTCTACGTCTACTTTACGAGCGAGCATGTATGGGTATCTAGGCAAGAATAATACTATAAAAACAGAATCAGCATGAAGCAACTCCCATACTGTCAACTATAAAGACAGTAATTGTAGAATAGATATTATGCAATTTAAAAAGAATAAAAGGGGAAATTTCTCTTTCAGACATGCAGAAGTTCCCACTGAGAATGAAGGACAATGACCTCCTGGTGACCGAGCTCTACCATGACCCCTCGAATGATGCCATCACAGCCCTCAGTGTCTACTTAACACCCAAAACCAGTAGGTGACCTGCATTCACCTGAGAATAAACACATCAGCTCTTCTACTGTTCTTTACAACACGCTCTCACTGTTTCTAGACAGTTTAAATAACCAGTTAAATCTTATTTGTATGTTGAATATTGAACAGAGCAACTGAAGGTGGGTTATGGGGTTAATTTCTTTTTGTAGGTGTGAGTGGAAACTGGATTGAGATTGCGTATGGCACTAGTTCAGGTGCGGTGCGTGTGATAGTGCAGCATCCAGAGACGGTTGGATCCGGGCCTCAGCTGTTTCAGACGTTCACAGTCCACCGCAGCCCTGTCACTAAGATCATGCTGTCTGAGAAACACCTTGTGTCAGGTAACATTTCTCTGCCGAGCCGTTACGTACGAGTGAATGATCCTAAAGGCACACTTTATTTGTTTTTTACTGAAAAATATCTTTCTCTTGTTGACACTTGGGTGTCTGTGGATATGTGTGAATGAAACAGCTTTGACAAAAAGTAGTTTGGCCATTTCCTGATTGAAGGGTTGCAGAAGATTGTGAATGGGGAAAAGAAATGATTCTGTGATTTTTTGTGTTGCAGTGTGTGCCGACAATAACCACGTAAGGACGTGGACAGTGACCCGCTTTAGAGGCATGATCTCCACTCAGCCTGGATCCACGCCACTGGCTTCCTTCAAGATCATCTCACTGGAGGAGACGGAGAGCCACAGCAGCTACTCCTCTGGCAATGACATAGGTGAGTGGCAGGAGGAAATGACCATCCTTCATGAGGACCTTGTCTTCATGAAAACCAGAGCAGACCTAGCGTACACCTACACGTGGTGTGTTTGTGCAAATGGTACCCAAATGAACTCACTGATTATTTCCATACAGGTCCATTTGGAGAGAGAGATGACCAACAAGTATTCATTCAGAAAGTCATTCCTATAACCAACAAACTCTTTGTGCGTCTCTCCTCCACTGGAAAGAGGTATGTGCAGACAAAAACCTACAGATGCATATGGAATGTAAGTAAGGATCCTAGTGTCCAGGAGCTCATTTCCACACAACTGACACTGATTCGACGTTTGCGCTTAAATCACTGCTCAGTTTTATGAATGACACGCATTCATTCATTCATTCATTCATTCATAAGTCATACAGGGTGCTCAAATCTCTGCTCAACATTGTGACATTGATGAATGAGGGCTGAGGTGCTCAGTGTGTCTCCTAATACGTAATTTATTCAACCAAAGGATCTGTGAGGTGCAGGCAGTGGACGGCACCACCATCACGTGTTTCACAGTGCGCGAGTGTGAGGGCTCCAGTCGTATGGGCTCCCGGCCACGTCGTTACCTCTTCACCGGCCATGCGAACGGCAGCATCCAGATGTGGGATCTAACCACGGCCATGGACACCGCGAACAAGAGCGATAGCAAAAGCAAACGTGATGCTGGTGCGACACAATTAAAATATTAATTCATTTGCTGTACTTAGTTGCCTTTACACCAAATTGAGTGACTATGTTGTGTTTTTTTTATTTATTTATTTTTTTTTTGGCAAGAAGTGGGGGGGCCCACAGAGGAGGAGCTTCTAAAGTTGCTTGATCAATGCGATCTGAGTACATCACGCTGTGCCACACCCAACATTAGTCCCGCCCCTTCAGTACTGCACCACAGCCGACTCCGAGAGTCCTGCTCCAGGTCAGACTCACTGCATCAGTGCCACACTGTAAACCAGCCCTACAGTTCAGTCTACCTATGTCTTAGAGCAGGGAAATACTAATTGAGACCTGTTTTAAAACTGTTTCAAACTTTTGCTTGAAATCACCTGCAAGTGTATATACAATAGTGTGAGCACAGAAGGCAATTTAAACTATTATATAATAGTTCTAATGGTTCTAATAGACAAGCAGAATAATATGCAAATGAGAAAAAGCGGTCTTGTATTGAATGCAGCTTTTCACCAGAGTTGATGTTGCCTGAGGAAAAGGTTTAAACATTTAAACAGCTTTGAGTACACTTGCCTGAGGAGCACTAGCATGAGGTCTGAATACCCACGTGGATTTAACCCTAAAGTAATAACGCTAGTAATGATTAACAATAGATTAAAATAGATTAAAAGGACATAATACACCTGACCTGACACATAAAAATGGTGAAACAATCATTTAGGAAATATATTGTCAGTATATATCTGTGGAGATAAAGAACCCGCTAAAAGTCCCCTGAGATTCTTCTCTAAGGTAACATTCTTTTCTTCAGTCTCCAGCTGCAGGCCCAAGAACTCTTGTCAGAGACTGCCACATATGGCGCTGTACGTCCATATCGAGAGAGCCCACTGCTGGCACGTGCCCGTCGCACAGAGAGCTTCAGCAGCTATCCAGACTTCCACACCCTCAACCTGGCCAAAGTCCTGAGGGAACACGGCGGGCATTGCAGCGGCACTGACGACGACAGCAATGGTGACACTGGAGACAAGAGGAGCTCGGAGAGTCCAGCGAGCACTACAGACAGCCCCCGAGAGCCTCGCTGCAGGGCACACTCCTCTGATGAAGGTACCTCCGAGTGCAGAACGGAGGGTAGGAGGAGAGGAGCGCTCGATGGGAACTTCCTGGGCCGGAAGAAGGCACCTCCAGTCCCTCAGCTGAGCTCTGTGTCTGTGGGGAGTGAGGCAGGAGGCAGTGACTCATCCAGCACAGCCTCGCCCTCTCCAACTAAAGCGTCCACTTCCCCACGGCACCGCAGGGGACTAGACATGAGTGAGTGATGCTCTGAGCGCTGAAACAGCGTATTTGTACTAATAAATACATACTGAAGCAGTATTACCATATCCATAAGCATAAACATATCCCTGAAGGAGTGTCTCTGGTGAGAGATATAGATAGGGGTGTATAAAGCAGCAAGTTACTAAATGAATATTTAATATGTACTACAAACATCTTTACCAATTCTGAAGCACTTTAGTTTCAGTTAATATTCGAATCCCTGTAAAGGTTAAATGCTACAGGTCAGAACAGAAACGACTGGAGGCAAAAGTAACGTGTCACTACAGTGAACTAACTTCTTTTCTGTAAAGCAGTCGCACTTTATTTCGCTCGTTTCACATTTCAAGAAGGGAATAATCTCAAACTTTTGCAGATGCCTTTTTCGTTTGAAATGTTATATTGTGAGCTTATTATTATTATTTTTTTCTTTTGGGTCATTTTTGGGTGGATAGTTCACACAGAGAGATCACTTTTGTAGACGTGTAGGCACATTATTAGATCACGCAAGCATAAAGCAAATCAGTACAGTTTAAGTCAGAATACCAGGCTGGTGCAGAAATATTTTAGTGTTCAATAACGTTTAATTTTGCACTGCTGGTAGGCTGCCAGGTTAAGGATACAGAGCTCTAAGCGGTTGCGTATATTATTATATGCTTAATATTAATTCTGTTGCAACATATTTACTCATGAGGTTTATTTTTTACTCTGGTCTGTGGATAAAAACATTTCCTCGGCCAGTTTTACAGACGGTCTAAAAACATGCTTTCTCTCTGTTATGCAATTGGTACTCATTAAATCGGAATCTGTTAAAGTATATACGTATGAATAGGCAACTTTTTAACATTATATGGCTATAATATGCCTATGTTGTTAATAAAGAAAAAGAATATATATTACAATATATAAACCTAATTTTTCTATTTGCACTTACTGTAATATAGCTGTGATTGAAGTACACTCTCTCTCTCTCTCCCTCCAACTAATTAATATATATGTACGTGTGTGTGTGTGTGTGTGTGTGTGTGTGTGTGTGTGTGTGTGTGTGTATTTTATATATATATACACTGCCCTCCAAAAGTTTGGAAACGCCTGAACAAAATAGGGTTTTTGGGCAATATCAGCATAAATCCTCTTTAGTTAGTGACCATTTTGCATTGATAATAAGGGACAACACTAGGCATCCGAGCAGTCAGTTTATTCAAACATTGACTTGATATATTACTCCAAGCCTCCTGGAGGATT
>CM040984.1:22662707-22770278 GCA_022985145.1 Pangasius djambal | reverse complement strand
CACACACACACACTAAATGTAAAAAGTTTGTGGACACCTGACCATCACATCCCCAAACTGTTGCCACAAAGTTGGAAAAACACAATAGTCTAGAATGTCTTTGTATGAGGTAGCATTAAGATTTCCCTTCACTGGAACTGTGGAGCCTAACCCAACCATGCTCCAGCACGACAATGCCCCTGTGTACAATGTGAGCTCCATGAACATATACTCTGGCAGGGTTGGAGTGGAAGAACTCGAGTGTCCTGCACAGAACCCTGACCTCAACACCCAAGGAAAACCTTTGGGATGAACTGGAATGCAGACTGCGCCCCAAGCCTCCACGCCCAACATGGTCTCACTAATGCGATTGTGGCTGAATGAGCACAAATCCCCACAGCCACACTTCAAAATCGAGTGAGAGTGGATGATGTTATAAAAGCAAAGGGGGACTAAATCTGGAATGGGATGTTCAACAACATATGGGTGTGATGGACAGGTGTCCACAAACCTTTGGCCATATAGTGTAATATATCATACATACACACACGCACAGTATATAGCTATTCATTAACAGCTGTTAAGCTAATTATACTTACTGAAAGAAAGCGCTGTCACTTTCTTCTTTACCCGGCTATGTTTACAGCTTTAACTCTAAGAGTGGAAATGTACAGGCTATAGCTATTGACGTATCATATGATGAAAATACTTTTAATCGTAAGCCATTATGCACAGGTTCATATTATTAAGGTATTTTACATGTTTGCATTTAAAATATAAAGAAGGTTTATTAAAAATATTTAATGCCCACTGGACCTATGAAAGTAATGTTGGCGTATACGCATAACAATCCATTAAGGCTAGGCTATCTGTGTTTTAAATGAATTGTGTAGTTATTTACAGGCAGGTAGCACAATAACGGTTAATGTGTTTATTGCCATTTGAATTATGGAATTAATCAGATTCTGTCAGATTCTTGGTGTTAGCTTTTTTTTAAAACATACATTCAGACGTATTTGTTTGTACTGCATTGCCCAAACGCTAAGCTTTAAACTGTCAAGATGAATACAGCATCATTTTCAATCTCGGATTTCAAGCAGTCGCTGCTGCTCTCATGTAATGATCACAATAACATACTTTACGTGGACATAAGCTTGACGTAGTTACTAAAGAGTGAACGGCAATAGAATAACTGATTGAAGTGTTTTCTTCTTTATGTATAACAACACTTTTCTGGGATTAGAAAATATACATTATGACTATCTATTAACCTCTTGTACTTACTGACAAATTATATATAACCTTTTGTCACTGTTTAAATTTACTAATTCTATTAAAGTATAAAAGCTTACGGTTGCTATAACAAAGGCTGTTCAAAGCTATTGGTGTATCCAAGTTACATTCTGCACTTCAGTGAACGCTGAGTTAGTTAATTAAACTATTATTAAAACAAGGCCAGCGAGCGGGGCATGGCTGCGTGAAACGGGAAATATATTTTAGTCGAAGGAGTTCAGGAGCAAGTAAAGTGTAATACTAATTAAGGTACATGAGTGACATGAAATGGGTACATATCTTTGTACTTTGACTGATAATAAAGAAATAACAATGTAAGAATGCATTCAGAGTCATGATTTTAATACAGCAAGTTTACCAACACAGCTACAGGTAAATGCTTCCTTCACTACCTGGCATTTAAAAAAAAAAAGTTTATAAATGAACCTGAAAGGATGTTAAAGTAAATTCTTACTTGTACAAAAAAATATATAAATTACTCAATAAATAATACTGATAATCTCTTTACAAATCTCATAAAAGAGCAAACAAAAGTATTTAATAATTGCTTTTACAGGAGCATTGAACAGGGTGTTACTCTGAGGAGCGCCATATTGCTATAATGTATAGGTTTAAAACAACCCCTATGACAACACACGCATCTAAAATCCACATGGAATATTATAAAGACAGCAGACTTCAACATACAGTAAAATACTTACTGTTCGGTTGGCATTGTCACAATTATTTCTGCTATATTGCTCTATCTATTAGGCACAGCATCACACTAGCTATAGTTCCATTACTAACGTCCTATAAATACACATACACAGTATCAGAAATGACTTCTGTGATACAGACATTCTGCTGCGTTAATGGACGTGGGGGAAGAAGACAAGACGTGATGGATTGGGATAATCCTGCCTTGCCAATAGTTTATTACTGACTGCATGTATATATCGGTCTCTAAAGTTCTGAGATTAGTCGGGGTTCAGAAAGCACTACAGCCTTCAGAAAAAAAAATAAGCAAAAAGGCAATGTGTGATATGCTGCACTTAAACATATGGAATAGTATTATTTTAACACACACACACACACACACACACACATATATATATATATATATATATACACACATACATGCACATATATATATATATTTATTTATTTATTTATTTCACACATACATTTTCTTAAATAGTTGATTTCTTGCAGGTTTATGAGAATGTTTAAAAGAAAATTCTATTAATTATTAAAAATACTATCTCCAGTTGTTTGAGTGGAAATTTTGGAATAATTTAATAAGATTCAATTGAATCATTTCAATTTGTATTTAATAAAAACTACGAAAGATGGAAAGACAGGAATGATATGTTACTTTTTGATATGTTACTTTTATATGTACCGGTTTCTGTGCCATACTGAGGTTTAGCCTCTTACGCTAATGGAAACAGAGCATTTAAAAATAATAATTTTTTAAATAAAAATAAAATAATAAGTAATGTTTCCTCATTAGGAAGCAAGAATGGAAGCAATACATCTTAAGATGCACACTTGTACTTACAGAGGTAGTTGCTACATACACTGAAGGTGTATTCTCTAATGCATCTCTAATTCTTAAAGGGGCAATATGAACGTGCCAATTTCTTGCAAATGAACTTGCCTGAAATCGAAAATTCCATGAACTTGCAACAAACTTTAATGGTTAAGCTATGTGTATAGTGTGTAGAGGCCAAGCTCAGCATGGTAAAGGTTCTGCCAAACATCAGCAGAAGAATTCACCTTTTTCCTGATAATAATGTCAAATCTATAACTCACACTGTCGCTTTTGTGTTTAAATCTACTAAGATGCTGTCATGGCCCACTGTGATCATTCAGAGTTGAAAGTGGATTTGGGCTTTGAGGATATGTGTACGTGTGTGTTGTGTGTATGTGTAGGAATGACGGGGTGAGAGAAGGAAAGCTCTACAGGTGTGTGTCTGTAAACACTGCATGCTCTTTCTTCACTGAGCTGAAGCCCTTAAGAGAGTCTGCAAAGTCCTCGTCTCCAACATACTGCAAAAAAGAAGACAAGCATTTCACAGCATTATGGAGACCACGACGTAGTACACACTAAAGACCAACAGTCCACTCTGTCATAACACCTGTGCATCACATCAACGCACACACGTGCATCTCACCATGCCACTATCAGTGCCCTGCAGCTCTGTGTCCCACGTCAGACCTGCCAGAGATTTCTTATCCTGTGTGTCAATCAGCTGACTAACGCTGCGGTGCAGGGAATTCTGGGAGTAGGCATGGCTAAGCTGGCTTTGACTGGCAACACGCAGCATGGATATGGTGCTCTGGTAGCCACGATTGTTGATGCCGAGCTTTGTATCACTCATACCCTGAAAAATACACACAAAAACTGGTGGAACAAATTTCTTCCAACTTATCTGACGCACAGCACAACTAACAAATTCACCACGTTACAACCGTGCAAAAGTGAACAGATCAGAACAGAGAGTCAGCAACTTACAGGGACAAGGAATTAAATGAGATAGTAGTGTTAACTGTAGATCGAAGTAGCACAACATCTGTGGGAAAAGATGCTGCTTTTTTGTCTAAACTGTCAACAAGCCATTGTGCTATCAATCTGCCTTCTGATTGTAATTTTTGTGTTTACAAAACCGTCTGTGCTGCTTAATTTGCAATCAAGGGCAGTTCTTCAATCAAGCTGATACCACACATGACGTAAAGGACAGTTTGAGTGCCAAAGTTTGCATCCCTCTTGGTTTTTGGCAGTTGTCATAATTCACTGGCACCCTCTAGTTAATTTATTTGAATGTCCCAAACTAACATTCCTAGTGGACTTTTACAGTTTAAGGTGTAATAGCTGATGTTATTTAGTTCTTACTAGTACAAATTATAGTGTAATCCATGTGTATTACATGGCTGAGAAAGCCCATCTATCTTATAGATCTTATCTTATGGTCCAGAATGCTTGTTTGTGTTTGTGCCTCTTGGAAGGCACACTCTCCAAAGGCCCTTCCACCCCCTGGCAATCTCAGTCTGAAGTCGGCAAACGCCCAGCGCATAATGGAGTAAATAAAATCATTAAGATCTTATTCAACTCCACCTATTTGACTGGTGGAGACCTACTCTTGATTATTTTTGAAAATTCATGCACCTTTAACGTAACCTTTTCAAGTGTTTTGAAAAGAAAAAACTTCACCAGTTTCTGTGAGTAGACAGAAATCAATAGGATCAGAAAAATGACCATCACAAGACTTAAAACTCTAACAGAGCTGGTAATAACGATGATTGCTGAGCTTGTGAAACATTAAATGTCCTTGTTTCCAAGTACGGGTATGCAAACTTTCGTCCTCAACTGCATTGCATAGAAGCATTTCGGCTGGTAGAAAGTAAAAGAAAAAAAACAATTAAATTGAAACTTTATAGAAAGGAGGAAAAAAAAGATGCTGTTTCATAATAAAGCCACACTAAAATGCAGGCTGGAAAAAAAAATGGCCAAAACAACGACACACATTCCGCGCTCCACAAGCCATATGCTGTACCTCAGTGTGCATGGTAAAGCCCTTTAAGGTTACACTGCTGGATGAGTCCGGCACATTGTCAAACTGTGAGGAGAGAGTGAGCTGTGAGCAGAGAGAGAGAGAGAGAGGGAGGGAAGAATAAGTGCTTACCATTCCTCCATCAGACTGAAGGAGAGCAGTAGAGGCATGGTTAGAGCAGAGCTCAGAGCAGGGCCCCTGCAGCGCCAAGAGCACCCCATAACAGCAGGAGGAAAATAGAAAGGCATTCAGAGATGATAATGAGTGTTAAAGTTTCCAGAAAGGGGAAAAGATCTAGCAGTTAATTTAACAAAGATCTTGTATTGTTTATTACTTTCGGTCACAAAGCATTAGCAAGAGAAAATAATTGCAGACTACTACCCTCTTGTGGACGTTTGGTGCATGGAAAAAGAGTGAAAAGAGTGGAAAGCAACTGGCATACACAATCCTCAGCCACATTAAAAGGAAAACCTACCTGAGCTCATTCAAAAATCACCCCTTTAGCCAATGATGTGGCAACATCACAAAGGTGAAAACTGGAAAAAGACCAGGCAACATTTTTCCAGTTTTCACATGTCCTGTTTAGGTGAGCCTGTGTCCATTGCTGCCTCAGATTCCTGCTCTTGGCTGACAGGAGTATATGGTCTTCGGCTGTTACAGCCCATCCACCTCAATGTCTGACGTTTTGTGCATGCTGAGATGCTTTTCTGTTTAACACGGTTGTAAAGAGTAATTATTCGAGTTACCATAGCTTTCTTGTCAGTTCAATCCAGTCTAGCCATTCTCCTCTGACCTCTCTCATCAACGGTTGCTTACTATAGAGACTGTTGTGTGTGAAAGCCCATTTGGCACCAACAACCATGCCACAATCAAAGTCACTGAGCTCACACTGTTCTCCATTCTGATGTTTGATGTGGACATTAACTGAAGCTCTTGACCTGTATTTGCATGATTTTATGCATTGTGCTGCTGCCACATGATTGGCTGACTGGATAACTGCATAAATGGGCAGGTGTATAGGTGTTCCTATTAAAGTGGCCAGTGAGTGTACAGGATTCATGTACAGGATTCAAATTATTATTCTAATATCAGTTTAACATCTGATTTGTGTAGTCCATCTGATTTGAGTGGCCTCATGTCTTTAAGTATGTTTTCACAAAAACATTTCCCAGTGTTCCCAGTTTTCACAATGGTTTCTAAGCTGCCTACAAGACCATTTCTGATAACATTTTTGCTCTGATGCTAGATAACACTGGTTTTGCTGAGCAACTATTTAAATGGGGTTTTCCCTTGCTTTTATTTCTTTAGAGTAATACTCATCAGATGCAGTTTTTGGCTCTTTCACTGTACATACATTCTGTATATCTACTACTGCTACTGCTACTACTACTACTACTACTCTACTTTTAAAAATAGGCATGCATCATATTTTTCCTGTCTTATAAGACATATTTCACAAATTCCAATATTAATACCCACTGATAGATGAAGTGAAATAAGCAGCAAAGCGACACGATCAGCACCGCTGTGAGATAGGTGAAAGTTGTCTACATGCCTATTGCCACTAGCCCTGCGCTGCATGCTAAGGCATTGAACATTTAAGCTAAACATTAGTTTAACTCAGACTGAGCCAGTGGAACTGTGGAACTGTACACTGTAATAAATTACTGTACATTTTACAGTAAATTACTGGCAATTTGGCTTGCCAGTGAAGTACTGTAAAATTTACAGCAAACAACTGTAAAATAGATTTACAGTACAGTACTGTAATATCTTAATGTTGTATAAAATGACACATAACCCAGCACACTTGCTCCTTTGAATGATGCAGGATACAACTGAGTTGAAGTTTACAGGTCTCGCCCAACCATGACAGCTTGGTAGTACTGGGATTTGAAAACAACCTTCTGAGCTTTAAAGTATTGTAAAATTTACAGTAAACAACTGTAAAACATATATAAAATAACCCCGTATGTTGGCACAGGATACCGCTGAACTGAAGTGTCTTGCTCAAGGATCCAATCAAGGCAGTTTTGTAGTACCAGGATTGTGAACACATGACCTGCTTACCTACAACACAAAGCCATAACCACTGAGCCACCACAACTACACCACAACACAGCTGCAACTAACTTGCATTGATTCTAGCACTGAATTACCACCACTAAAAGACTGCAGTGAATCACTGCAAGCTAGTTGCACTAGATGTGGTAGCTCAGTGGTTATGGCTTTGAGTTACAGATAAGAAGGTCATGTGTTCCAGTCCCAGCACCACCAAACTGCCTTGATTGGATCCTTGAGCAAGACCCTTCACCTCAGTTATGTCAACATACTGGCTGTGTGTCATAATTACACTATGTCTGGTTTTACCTTAAATATGTTTTACAGTTGTTTACTGTAAATTTTACAATACTTTATTGGCAACCTAGGTTGCCAGTAAACCACTCTAAAATCTACAGTAAATTTTTTACAGTGTATGCTTATAAAAGCTTATAAAATGAAGTGACATTTATATAAATTTGTTTACTGGCATACAGAATTTAAGAGAGTGTGTAATACTGAATGCTACAACTAAACCCAGATTAAGTGGTATGTGTGTCCTCTGACCAGGTATGAGTCATTGGGTGGGTATTTGGAGCTTCTCCTCTGCAGTGGCTGAAGCGGCGCCCTCTCTCTGATGAAGGATGGTTTTCTGAGGGCTCGGCGCAGTACCAGACCCAACAACACAGCCACGAGCATCAAACCCACAAAGGCCATGAGTATGATGAACCACAGCTCTGTATAGAACCTGTATCCTGATGAATATAAGCCAGTCTTGCCACCTGAAGTAGGCTCTGTAGCATCTGTTTGGGGGGAAACATTTTATTTTAGAGCCTCTGAGTTGACACTGTAATACAATACACTGTACAATACATAAAATTGTAAGCAGGATGTTTTCTCAAATCAGGAAGTGAAAAATTATAATGGCACAATATGCAAGGGCATCAAAGTGGATAAGTAAAAGTGACTATTCAGGTAAAACCTAAAAGACCTGGACTTAAAGGTTTACGCTGGTTTAGAAATTTTTGTTTCTAATTCATTAGCGTCTAAATGAATGGCAAGAACTAAATGAATAAATAAATAAACAGGTTAAGATTTGGTTTCATAAAAAAACAAACAAACAAACAAACAAAAAAACACCCACCCGTCTTCACTCAGGTCCACGTTAAATTATTAGATTTTAATGTAGCTAATCACAGGGACTGCTGTTTATAGAAAAGTAAAGATATCAGTTGGGGAAACTTTCAATTCGTGCGGTAGCTAGCTTGCAGATATTTGCATCGTAGCTACTGTAGGTAGCATTCAGGCTCAGCCTCACACTTTCACAACACATAAAAACCACCACTGAGCCAGTTCTCATCAGCTAGCTGTCATATTGTAAGAAATACATTTTATAATAAATAGAGTAATTTTCTCTATTACACTTATTCATATTCATAGTGTACAAAACATGTTCAGTGTGGGAAGTGTAATAGTGCATCTTGCACAGACAGCGCTAACATGGGAATATCCTGGGCCAATGCTGAACATTTTTAAACATTTATTAAATTACATGTTCAATTAAAATACAATTATTCAAATATAAATAGTTTTTAACATTTTTAAAAGATGGAAAGGGGGTATACAGTCTAAAGTCTAAAGTTTGCCAGGTCCACTTGTGATTTTTTAAAATCAAGTTATATTGAGAGCAAAACTAATAAACTAAAACTAATTTATTACATGAATTTAAACAAAATTCTTTGTAAATGCAGTAACATTCAGCACTATTTGATTCAACCATTGTTTAGCCTGTTGTCTTGTGGTGAACCATTTTCCATCTTAGTTCTACAGAAACCCCATTGGTTTGTAGCTAACAGAATGGAGATGGAGCATTGTTTACCATTCCCATGATACAGAAAGAGTAGGAGAACACAGGGTCAGCATAAACCTACCTACACCAGTAGCAGTGTTGTACTTGATTACAGGGGAACTGGCACTGCCACTTTCTGTTGTACAGGTTACCTGAAAGGCAAATGCTAGAAAAAGAGGTTGGTGTGGGGGTTAGAGAGAGAGAGAGAGAGAGAGTCAAATAAAATCTCAGTGTAATGTTACTGAAGAGACCAGCAACTCACCAGCATGTGAATTCACATCTAAAGTACACATTTTCACCAGCTAAACCCTGAGCGTGATGTCATGTGCCACACTTAACTATGCACATGTGTACACACTGTAACTGCTATGCTATGATATAAACAAATAGAATATTATAAAGCTATGATTCTCTTCAAATCACATTTTGTGCACAATGCTAGGTTGTTAGAATAGACTTTATATAACCTGGCCCCACACTCCAGCCCAACTGGTGGCAGTAATGTGCCTGATTGTTGGCTTGCCAACTTCTGGAAAACATCAAAGAAAAAGTAGCATCTCTGCAGAGCTGCATGGAGTACAAAACAGCCATGCTTTGTTAGCCTTTTTCAAAATCATTGCTGCTGTCATAAATTGTTCAGTCTATTAATGACGTCACATCATGCTATACAGCCCCCACTGTTTGTTAGTACTGCATCGTTCAGAGACATAGTGTTAAGTTCTGAGGATGTGCACAACTAACATGCTGAACAGCCGCAAGATTTCTGCAAGATCACTGGGCTGCCATCTTGTGTACACATAGTCAAAGTCAAGTATAACACCAGAGCAGATTCCTTGCCACTGCTGCCAGTGGCTTGCTCATTAGGGACATAGATCTAGACACAAGTGAAATTAATTAATACTTTTATCTGAGGTCCGAGGAATGTAGACGAAGCTGTGGAAGCCACTGTAAAGGCGCAGGCTACTTTCAGTCAGGGCGTAGTCCCTCAGAGGTCCATTCAGAGAGAAAGACCCACTCCAGTCTACGAACACCATGGTCAGGTTGCTCTGCACTACAAATGGCTCCTTATACTGTGGGGCTACAACACAACATGCACCAACAATGTCAGCTGGCTAAATAACTTTAGGCTAAATTGTCCTGACAAGATTAGTACGGGAGAGAGAGAGAGACAGAGAGAGAGAGCATACCTTCTTTTAGTGTAGTGATGGAGACCCAATCAGATGCTGTGCTCCCCATGTTGTTATAAGAGACCACACAGATCTCGTAGGTGGTGTAGGGGAGGAGGGCAGTGACATTGAGACTCAGCCCCTTCCCAAAGAACCTGGTCTCCACTGGCCCTACAGAACAAGGCATTGGCACTGGTTGCAGCGGTTGGGGACAAGCTGTCCGCACTAGAAGCTCACAGCTACACCAGGAGGAAAAAAAAACAGAATGATGAACAAATGTACATGACATCTACTAAACAGGCATCTAGTAAATGTTTTGTAATAGTAACCAAAAGTTTATTCGTTCAAAGCACCTCTCGATGATGCCATTGGGCTGCAGGGGTTCATCCCACTCGAGCAGAGCCGATCGGGAGGTGAGAGTAATGGTTTGAGGTGGAGGTTGCTGGGATGGGGCCGAGGCCTGAGTACGGAGTTCACTCACAGGGCCACGACTACAACACAAGAAGCAGGTACAAGCCTCCACCCTGACAGAGTAGGTGGTGAAGGGCAATAGGTCATGCAATGTCTGCTGCCGTGATGTCCCCTCTGACAACTATACAGAAAGAAAGAAGAGTTTTGTTGGCTGTTGGGATGAATGGGTGGATAAATAAAAAATGAATGAATGAATAAATTGGGGGCTGGATGGATGGATGAATGGATGGAGGGAGGGATAGTTGGTTGTATGGAGGGTGGGTTGGTTGGATGGATGGATGAATGCATGGATGGATGGAGGGTTGTTGGTTTGATGGATGGGTGAAAGGATGGATAGTTGGTGATATGTTTGGTTGAATGGTTGGTTGGATGGATGAATAGTTTGTATGCTGGTTGGCTGGATGGACAGATGGATAGATCAGTGGTTGGATGAATGGTTGGTGGTTTGTTTGTTGGGCTCTTTGGTTGTTTGGATGGATAGATAGATGGATGGTTGGCTGTTGGATTGGATGGTTAGTGGTTTGGTTGGATGGTTAGTTGGTGTGTTGGGTGCTTGGATGGAAGGTGAACAGAAGGATGGATGGTTATATGGATAGGTGGTTGTTTTGTTGGATGGGGGAATGGATAGATGATTGCTTGGTTGATTTGATAGATGGATGGTTGGTGGGTTGGTTGGATAGGTGAAAGGATGGCTGGTTGGTGCTTTCTTTGGTTGGATGGATTTTTGCTTGGTGGGTGGGTTGGTTGGAAGGATGGATGGATGGAGGGATTGATGGATAAACAACACTTATTGACCAGATTTTCCACATCCAGATGCTTTCACAGTGAAGCATTTCACACATTCAGATATCATAGCAGTTGCAAGTATCTTAGCAAAGAACCATGGCTGTGTGTCTCACTGCATTATTCTAATACTGGAACGAGGGTTTGAATAACACAGTGAAGATGTTGCAAGAATGGTTGTGATGCTGTGTAATGAAAGCAGAGTGTACCAGCAGGTGCGAGTCCTTTTTCTGGTCAAACACCCTGTAAATGGTGACGATGCCGTTGGGCTTGGCAGGAGGACTGATATCAACTACAGCAGAGGTGGCATGGATGTGCAAAAACGTGGGAGGGCTCACACCCTCGGGAGGAGCTGGCCCTGTCCGACCCATAGTCCAGGGGCTTCCTGTCCGACCTGCAGAGTTCACAGCCCACACCTGAAATAACAGTGACCCTTTAACAAGATGCTCTCAAGAATGCCGTACCCAAGAAATCCAACTATGTCTGTACAGACAATATTTCACTCTCATGACATTTAAATTCAGTAAGTAAAGTTAATAATAGTGAATAGTGTTCATCTTTACTGCAGCATTATTTTGCAATAAAGAATATCCCAGCATTACTGAAACCAATCCACTTCTGTGATGTTTGTGTAATTTGGAAGTTTCTCTATGGGAAACCTGTTTACTTTAAACTCTAAACTAAAAGTACTATATTTTTTAGTTGAGTTTGACAGACTGGTTTTCATAGAAGTGAAAAAAATCCCAACTCAAGCTGAATTTAAAAATCAAACAGAGAGGTTGAAGGGGACATGAGGGTTTGAAAAGGCAGTACTAGAGGGTCAGTGAACCTGACTCTGACATTCGTCCAGTAAGACAGTACAGAGGCATGACATTTCTCTCCTCTCCCTCTGAGCCATCCACCTGCTACTCACAGGAACTTCCGGCTCTCTTGTCTAAACCTCACGTCCCAAAACTGCCAGCATCCATTACATAGCTTCTTTCTGAGAAATCTACATGGAAATTGCATTTCACCTTCATTAAGGGGCACGTGAACACACGGATAGGTAACGTAATCTTATTTTGGCGATGAGCCGTTGGTGTAATTAGAGAGGAGGAACAGCGAAAGGTCAGCCGGGGTCTCCATTTGCATGAGTAAGTAATTTGTAGATTGTCAGTTGGAATCGAGGCGACAGATGGATGTTCTGGCAGATAGGGTTAAATTAGCCTCAATAATAGGCAATTAGACTGTGATCAATCAGAATGATAGATCTAAATGGCAATATGTAGGGACTGCATGCTGCACTGCGTTCTTGTCTGGAGAGTGATGTTGACATGGGTCAACGTGTGTGAGAGGTATAGGAGTGTGCTCTGCCGGTAGTGCTCATGGTCACACAAAGGCCATCCTGTCATCCGAAAGAACGAAAAGGTCAGCATGGCACGAGCTAGAGTTAGACATATACATGTCTTTTTGGACATCATAAACATAATATGTCTGTAGTTAACCAAAAGAGATCACACATTAGTATATAAATTAATAACAGTCAAAAAGTGCATGGGGAAAAAATTTGGAGCTTAAAGGTAGCCTTCCACAGTGTGACTAGGACATCCTCACGTCCTTGTATGTGGAGTAGACCTTTTTATTGCAGCACCAGCACTTGCATACTGAGCCGTTATTACAGTAATTAGGAGAAAATAAAAATATGTCATGTGTGAGCTCTAATGGATTTGGGTTTAAGCAGTGAGGTGAGAGTCTGCCCAGCGACAGGTTCTGAGAGAGCTCCACCACGCCCCACTCATCACTTACCAAGCCAAAAAGCGACCACTTCCAACAGAAGAGCTAATTAAGGTTCGGCATAAAAGTGTCAATAAAATATGTAGCTGCTGCTCATGGAACAGGTTTGGTTCTGCTAAGAAAGTTGAACTGAAGCAAAACCTCAGCAAAATGAAACAAGGCGTGTGTGAGTGTTATGATATTTTCGATAAAGACATCAATCACGGGAGAACTTATGAGTCTCTGTGATCTCTTTAAAACATGAAACCTCATAATGCACTGAAATTACAAACAGGCTGGTGTTAAAGTGCACAGGTTAAAACACAGAGAGGTTCCTTTCACACACACTCAGCACAGATAGCATTCTCTCCAGGGAGAGCAAATTGGTATTAAAAGGTCTTTCCGATGCTTGTACTTATAAGAGGCGACGATGGCTAATTCGATGGCTTCGATTGTAATCAGCAGCGCAATGCCAGGCCAGAGATTAATAGCCCTGTCACCTGTCCGTTGTTGCTCGGCCCCTGTCATAAATTACCGCTCATAAATAAGATGGAACAATCAGGCAGAGTCTATCAATTTAGCCCACGACCAGCCCATGCCTCTCACACCTGACAATCAAATGCTAATGTTATTTTGCTCTAAAGGCTAGCCTGTCAATTAAGAAAGATCTTTTAAGGGGGAGCAATGCTATGAATATTGGTGCTACATTAAACACCTGTCATTAAACTAAAGGCAGACAGTACGGCTGAAATGGGCCAGAGACCTCATTAACTTCCACAAGTGGTGTATCTGTACACAGTCTAAATTAAAAATGGGGTAGAACCACATGAACAAAATGTTTCTTTACACTGTTACTAAGACAATGCTTGAAAGACAGATGTGCCATAACTTAGGCAAGTTTGCTCAATAAGTAGACAAAGCATGTGTGTCATCCACCATTCACAAAAATACAACTAATTTCATTTTGCTAGCACAGTAAGATTTCTTTGCATGTTTCTTTTATAATGAATCGAGTTTGGTGAAACGAAAAGAAGAAAAGAGACACTACAAAAATAAATGTCACCTGGTACTCATAGGCCGTGTAGGGCAGCAGCTTGTGGTCATGAAAGGAGGTTGAGATGTTGCGGTAGAGAAGTGTAGCTCGGCTTCCTGTTTCTTCACCCAGCCTCCGATAGAGCTCATAGTGCAGAAGTTTGCCATTTGCTTGGGTTGGGGGAGACCAGGAGAGCAGGAAAATGTTCTGCATGCCTTCCGAGTCAGTCTGCAGCTCCAGCAGGGGAGCACTCTGTCCAGCAGGGGGCACCTCCTGAGTCTGAATCGAGGACCAGTCGCTTGCAGCACATCCGAGCAAAGTGCAGGCCTCCACTCGCACTTCATACCTGAGTAAGAGTCGCATACAGACACACGAGCTCAGCATTTTCCTCGCAGTATAATATATAAACATCAGAGATGACTTCGATTTAAATATGGTTTATATTTGCTGTTTGGGATCGGATACTGTTCTAAAATGATCTTTTTAATTTTATTTGTGGCTCTGTGAGGACAACTACATTTATTCGTGTTTTGAAAACACTATCTGCAATATCAAATTGATCCAGACCTCTAAGATATGTTTTATTAGTAAATGAATCGTTTTGGAATAGAGACAGCAGTGGCAGCAGGATTCAAGGAGAAAGGAGAAAAGAGGAAATGAGAGAAGGAGAATAGAGGGAAGGTCATCTGACAGAGGTGGCGATGGTGAAATGATAATGCTGATGAGCTATTATTTTACCCCTCTGAGCTTATCTGTATTTCACTTCAACATGAGTGGATAGACATGGCTTCCCAACCATCCTTCATTTGACTGCTTCTCTGCCTTTCGGCTGTCTTCGTGTAAGCCGGGGTGAAGGGAACATAAGTATAAGCCTCAAGATTTACTCTTTTGGTCTTAGATCTTTCTCTCAGTATCTCACTCCTCTCTTTTATTCTCCTCTGACACTGTTAATTAGTTGTATCTATATGTCCCTATTGTGACTCTCACAGTAGATCTGTTCGGAAAAGCAACACAGCAGTGTTACAGTAGAATGAGAAAACCAAAGTGACTAAAATATCATCAGGCAAGCATACTTTGCAATATTAGTACATGAGATGACAAGTAACAATTACATTTTTTTTTCGCAATTATCCCTGACAACAATCAGATCTGCTTTGTACTGAATGATAGTTATTTCATACAAAGTAAATTGTTTAACAAAAAATATACTACTTAGCATCAAGTCATTCACAAATACCAAGTCAGTGACATTTAAATTTAAACCAAAACACTTAATTAATATTAATTGTAATACTGTTTCTGAAAATATGTTATATGAATTTGGGGCATTGTGTTCATGCAGAAAATATGAGGATGTTTAAAGCAACAGCTTTAGAATGTTAAAACGTCTTGAGTCTTGAGTCTATGAGTGTCTTTAAGTTTTATGTATTTCCAGACTGCACATAATGTAAAGGTGCATTTCATTGGGCTTTACGCTGGTTAAGATAAAAAAAAAAAAGCTGTACATCATTATAGTAAATCTAACTCTTGGCTGAAAGTTTGTTTTAACTTCTACCTGTGGTAGGGCTTCAGAGCAGTGAGAGAAAAACTGTGGCTCTGAAAGGCGCTGTGATGCGGTGCAAAGATCACCCTCTTCACGTTGGGCTCGGTTGGGTCACGTGTGTAAAGCGAGTAGCTGATGATGACCCCGTTTGCTCGCACCGGCGGGTCCCACTGCACCAGCACACTTAGAGGCCCAAGGGTCTGCAGTTGTGGAGGGGCGACTCCTGATGGAACTGAAGGCTGCGTGCGAGCCACTGCTGCGAGGCTAGTGGCTGTGCCCTGGCTGTTATTAGCTGTGACTGTGTAGCTGTACTCAATGCTGGGCAGCAACATGAAGTCATGATAGCGTGTATCCATGCCGGTGTAGATGAGGTGACCGTCACGCCGGAGTTCGTAACCTGTGATAACCCCGTTGGGGTGATCGGGCTCTTTCCATGACACCTCCACTGACTCAGGGCCTGTGACCTTCAGATCTGGGGCTGGCATGCTAGTAGGGGGGGCCTCTTTGGTTCGAGTAGAGGTGGGCAGACTGGCTGTGCAGCCTCCATTAGTGCAGGCTGTTAGGATAAGGGAATATGGAGTATGTGGCTGCAAATTAGACACCTGGATGCTCAGCTTTTTCCCATGGTAAACCTCCTTCTTGTTGATCTGGAGGATATACTCCACAATCTCCCCATTCTGGATGGATGGTACGGTCCATGATGCATTCAGGGAGTGGGATGTAACATTGGACACGATGGGTGGCTCTACTATTGCTGGGGCTGCCTCCAGTGTTCTAACTGTAGTTGACTGGCTGGTAACGCAGCCTGCTACTGTGCATGCGATAACTGCATAACTGTAGTTAGTGTAAGCAGTCAAATCCTCATCGGTGTAGTTTAACACGGACGGGTCGAAGCTGAAATGAAAGCCAATGTCATCTCTCTGAATCCTGTAACTCATAAGGACACCATTTGCCTCGAATGGAGGTGTCCAATTTACAAAAAGCTCATTAGGGCGCCCCTCTAGATGACTGACAGTTGGGGCAGCCAGTCCACTCGGAGGAGCTTGCTTTGTTTGAACAGTCAACCAAGGGCTATCAGTTGACCCTGCCGTGTTTGAAACCCGCACCTGGAATTTATACCTGCTCCATGGCTTCAGGCCAGAGACACTGCAGGAGAAGCTGTGAGCCTGGACATCCCTTTCTGTATAGACAACCTTGGCTTGCACTGTGTCATCCTCATCACTCTTGACTGCCACTACTTGGTAATGCAGGATTCTCCCATTGGCTTGTCCAGGTGGGACCCAGTGGAGCTCCACACTGTTGGTGCCAATGTGATGGGCACTAGGGGGCAGCTGGGAAGAGGGAGGGGTCTCCTCGGTGGTGATAGGCTGTGGGACAGTCCTGGTGCAGCCTGCTTCAGTGCAAGCCTCCAGAACCAAGGAGTATGTGGTGTAGGGTTCCAAGCGGCGGAACAGGAACTGGCGTGACAGACCACTGAACTCCAGGTTATCATCACTGTAGACGTTATAAGTCTGGAGGGAAGACACAACACTTGCTACATTTCTCAAATAAAGAAGTAAAGAACACTATACTACCAAGCCATGCTGAAAGTAAGAATACCTTGATGACTCCATTAGGCGAGACAGGATCAGGCCAATGCAGCAGCAGTGCACGTCCATGCTCTCTCTTTTCCACACTGAAGTTGGCCAGACCACTGGGAGAAGCTTGTAGAGTCTGAATTGTAGCCCAAGGGCTGCAGACACTACCTGCTCTGTTCATGGCCTCCACACACACAATGTAGGTGGTGTATGGTTCTAAGCCAAATACATGGCCCTGGTGCACATCTCCCTGAATCAGGACAAACACACATGAATATTTTTGCATTCGGTGAACAGAATTCAAATTCATCAAAATAGAAAATGCAAAAGTATCACTTGTAATTCTACTTGCAATAAAACTAAAAGCCTTACCCATCAACTTTAATTTAAGCTAATAATAAAACTGAAAGAAATACCCATTAAACTGAGACTGCTCTTAGATAACAAACTGTGAAACATGCTGGTCTGCATGGCATCAGCAGAAGGTCTGGTGCCAACAATCAAGCAGCCCCCTGCTAGCTTTTACACCCGCCTATCATGACACCAGGAGGCGGTGGGCCATTTAAACGGTACCTTTTTAACGTGGTGAAATATGGAACGTGTTTGGGCTATAAACCCGGCAAACATATGCACACTGTCAATAGCAACAGCTGCTTCATTCCACTTTATTTCGGCACTGAGACTTATATCTGGCCCCTAGATGGCAATGCTATCAAACACTTTTCCAAACATGGATGCTGAGATATTAACGAGCACATGCGCTCGCTGAACCAAGACACTCAAGGCAGCCATTAAAAAGCGACTAAGACGATTGATTTTGGTTATAGATTTTCAAATAAATGTTAACAGCACAGATTCCTAAAATGGGAAGTGTTTACGTTTTGATTAGCAGAATTGGAATGCCTTTAATACTATGCAAAATAGCCATTAAATAAAATGATGATCCAAATACACTGCTCTGTAAAGGTTGCTACCGGTGCTGCATAAGTTTAAACACAACACTCTTGTCCTTTAATCTTGTGTTAAGATGTTGAGTTTGGAATAGCGTACCCAGCAACCTGTAAGGCATGTTCTTGAAAGGCAAACGCCCTCAGATCTCTTCATGACAAAAGCGCTAATCCCACTTTAGCTGATTCAAAGGGAAATCAGTGTAATTGAGTCAGAGAAAGAGAGAGAGTTTCCTGTTTTATACATTAGAGAGCTGCAGTTAGGCACTGTACAGGCTTTCAGTCATTTGTACAGAGAGGAAAAAAGTCTTTTTCAAAATTTTTTTCTCCTTTTTCCCTTTCAACTCGACACAGGTCTCTCTTGTCTCATCTGCGGCCTGCATGCGAGTTATTTCCTGTGACAGCGCTGGGGGTCGCCTGGGCCCAGGGATGATTTTAATTAAGAATAACCATGTGTATTTGTCACAACAATTATGCTAATTAGCCAAAAGCAGAGATTCCTGACCCTTCAAAGGTGTGGGTCTGCCTCATCTGCATATAGTAAGACAAGCCTGTAACTTCCTGCTGCTGCTGACTTCAGCCTGAACTAGCTTTCATTAGGACATAGCGAATTTAAAAAGCATCAGTGACATTTATTAAAATCTAAAAAACACAGCTTTTCCTGCATTTCACTATGTTTACTTAGTGTTCACTGAGCAATGAGTAGACATTCCTGTTGCTATCAACATCAATGAAGCTAATGTAATGTCACTCGTTTTGCTCATATTAAAACTAGAATGTTAGCACACTGATATATTGAAAAACTGACGAAATGATTCAAGTGGACACTTATCAATAAAAGATAGTATGGGGTAATACTGTAAAGGTTGCAAAATGCACTTTTTGACTGGTATCAAAAAGCTGAACAGTAGTTAAATAACGTTAAGAAATAATGCACATAATTGTTCAGCCACCTTTATAGTTGCCAATATAATTCGATTTCACAGACAGGTTTACACAATTTTATTTCACATGTACTATTCATCATGACCTGATTTCCTACCATGATCTGTAAAGTAGCCATAATTTAAAGTTGTAAAGTTGTTAAGAAAAACATCCTGTACATCACCAAAAATAGGTGCTGAGGTTTTCTTTGCTCATATCATATTCTGCACACATTCCTTCTAATAAGACACCACTCTAAGAGAACAGAAATCAGTACTACAAAAAGACCCAACGATACTTTCAAGCTCCCCTGATTGACCAAACCTCCTCTTCTAACCACAGTCCAGCCATTCAAGCCTCTTAATCCTGAGTGGAGCCATAACACAAGTATTAAAGAGAGAACTGTGCAGATATCCACGGACATGCTCGTCATTGAAAAGTGTGTGGCCTCTTGTGCAGGGGTAATAATGAAACAGCAGACTTTACTAGAAGGGTCTCAGTGTATGAGATCCTTGTATTGGATTGGTGATTTGCTGTTTTGAATGGGAGACCCTGGTTAAAAAAAAAAGAAGCTCCAATCAGGTTGAGAGCTCTCAAATCACTGGGCAGTTCTTCAGTCTGAACCAGTGTCTGATGAAGGCTGCCATCACAGATGAAGGGCATGGCTGCTTTCAAGTGTAGACACAGTTACAGTATGTGTGCACATTATCAATTGAAGACCATTGTGAATGTATGATGCATAAAACTTGAAATGCAGGGGGAAAAAAACAGGTTTGAGAACAGCGTTTAGAAACTTGACTACAAAGGTGGTATCTGTGGTCAAGTATAATACTAAACGCTAAGCACTGCTTGAAAGATAGATCTGTTTGTTTGCATTTAGCTTCAACAACCACACTGCTTGTCACCTTATTCAGACAAAACATAGATGAACCCCAGATAAAACAAATTCACATCTATAAAGAAGACGTATGTTGTCAACGTGTATTGTACCACAACAGCTGTCTTTGTTTAATAAAGCAGTGGGTCTCACTACAACCCATAAAACAAAGTGTTTTTGAACAGGGGCCTTTACAGCATTCATCCTATTAGTTAATGAGCAGCCATGTTTGCGTAGCCCCGAACTAGCTGCTCAGAATTCCGCTCAGATCGTCCTGCTCTCCAAGTGCACATCTCGCCGCCTACAAAAAAAAAAAAAGACATGGTCCAGCGCTTGCTCATCTTGTCTATACACTCTTTGCTCTCTTCTTAATGATACACTAACAGATTGTAAACATGCTGTTGCCGTTTCAACAAACCCCCCCCCCCCTTTCTTTTTTTTTCTGTGCATTTTTTAAACAATGTCCTTCATGTTAGAGTGGTTACAGGCAGCAGAAGGACATCATTAGAGCCATGGTTAAACTGCAATTTACACCATTAGGAAGGCAGGAGCAATTTTTATTGCCTAGTAAATTTCAGCTCTGAAATATTTGGACCATATGGCTCAATTTGTGTAATAACCTTAATTTCTTGCACCCTTCAGGTCCTCCTGCCTCTCCGACAGAGTTGGGCTTCTGTGCGCAAAAAAGGCAAAGTGTCTGCGGTGCACCGGTGAGATTAATAAGGTGTCACGTCCTGTTTGGGTGAAGGCGTTGGAACAGCGGCCAGATGGTATCGCGGCAAATGACTGTCAGGGGTCCTGATCTAATCAATAGGATGTATTAATACATCTCCCATCGCTGGGAACCTCGTGGGGCTGCAGCGCAACATCTGGATAGAATAAGGGAGGGGAGGTGGGAGAGTGAGTGAGAGGAGGAAGATGGAGCGAGAGAGAGAAGGAGGGAGTACAGAGAAAAATGAAGACAGTGTAAAGAGGCAGGTAAAAAGTAACAGAGCAAACGAAGAAAACTATACACTAAGAGCGGGGAGTATTGAAGTAAAGTAGTTACAGAGAATGGAGAGAAGCGTAAGAGAGGGAAAAGGATCGTCGACGAGGGTGTGTCAGGGATAAGAAGGCAAGAAATACGTAAGAGGAGTTTTGACACTGGATAAGCCACACACGCTTTCTCTCTTGTGTAGCTTTGATAAGTGTTTGGTAATGAGGGGCGTCTGCACACATGGCGAGGGAGGCAGGTTTTTGGCGGCTAGGACCGCCTGCGCTCCATAGCCTCATTCAGTCCTGCCGCTGTGACGTGCCCATTAATCAGCCTCTCTGGCACTGGCTACAGCACACAGCACAGCCAGGGATCAATAGCAGCCCCCCACCCCATCTCTAACTTCAACACGCACACACACAAAAGCAGAGAGTGAGGTATTGGATAGGCCTGCGCAGACTGGAGAATGCCACGCGTCTCCTCCTGATGCTCTGGTGCCACCGAACATTACGAAGAGGCATTATGGAACATTACACCATCTGCTCTGCTCCCTGCCTGCTCTAGACCATTCTGTGTCTGTGTGAGGAGAATCTTCTCAAAAAGCCATAAAATACAAAGTAGAATAAAATAAACAAAGATGCACGGCTGATTAGATTTGCCCTTTCAGGCTTCAAATCCATCACTGCACAAGTAATGGGCAAGAAGGATTGAGTAACACATCAGTTTTCTCCCAGAATGCTTGTTTCACTCAATTGTTGAAAAAAGAACTCTTCATGTTAACTCCATGAGAGAGGATCAACCTGTAGCCATGCAACAGTTGGTTACAGAAAAATCAATACGACACCCTTCTGCAGGCCAAGTATTGACACAACAGGCTGGACAGCTGATCTAGCACAAAGCTTGTGTCCAAAAAAGATCCAGCTGGATCAATGGATTATAAATGTAGCCCTGAGAAACTGTGCTAATAACCACACTCCAATTTCTCAGTATGGCAGGTGGCACGTGAGCAAGAGGCGGCTTCAAGAGAGAAGCATGGAAAAGCTGTTAGCTCAGAAAACATTTAATGCTTGAAAAATACGTCAGCAATACAAATTTTAAACTGCTAATAGTGCATTAAATCTACTAGTGGCAGTTAACATAAAACAAAGTTTATTCCTACAAGTTTTTTTGGGTTTTTTTTGCTGAAGATTAGTTAATGTAAACTTTTTTGGTGTCTTTCCCATCACTAATGTTTAATCATCTGAATGCTTTTCAGCTTAACACCTTAACATTGCGACCATTTGTTACTCTATGCATTTCATTAGAATGTGCACTGAAAAGATATATTTAGTGAGCTAAGTATGTACATAATTTTGCAAATCAAATAGGCATCAAATTTGGAGCGCTAAAAGTAATGAAAACTGTGCAAATGTAAGTTATGGAAAGCAAACAGCAGCAACCTGACCTTTTAATCTTCCATTACAAACGAACACTATGAATATTCAATTCCATATCCAGCAGACACTGAAACAATAAAAACAAGCCTGAGTCTGATTCAAGGACAGCTCATTCGAAAGTTTAAGAAAATGATAAGAAAACAGTGCCATGTGATCTCATTTCTTTTCGCTCCAAGTTATCCTGAAAAAATGCGAACAAAAAAACACTACAAAAAAACACAAGATGATAAATCAGCAGCACCCATTATCAGGTCAGGGTCATAACTCAAGAGGGCTAAGGACAGCGGAGAAAATTAATTATGAGCTGATTAACAGCAAACTACCTGATGTCACACATTTGCCCACCACTCAAACGAATGCCGACTTCTGGAGGTCAAGAGGAACTGGAAAGGGCTGCCAAGAGAATAGCAACTGCAACTGTAAATTATTCCCATAGAAGGAGAGAGGGGCACTGATAAAAGGCTTAGCTCAGATGACGTTCATTAATTGCTACCCAAATAATTAATTTCTGTATCGAGCAGGCATTTCTCTGAAGCCCGGTGGGGGAAGTGGAGATTCTCAGTGGGACGTGGATTCTTTCCCCTCATTACGTTGTTATGAGTCTCAAGCCAAACTTGGTTTGTACAGAAAGCTTCATTCGCTCCAATGAGACTCGCTGCTTGTGCAGTAGTGATGGAGCAGATGGATTGCCATGAAGCGTCATTGATTACCTTGGCTAGCTTTATAGGTGTGAGCCATCATTAGATTACGTGTAAGTAAGACTACCTCTGCAAGAGGTTAATGATATACGTATGGCATCATATTTGATTTGATTTGGACTCACAGGATTTTTGTTGCCGCGACTTTAACATGCAGAACCCACAGTCTGTCTATCTGACAGAATGACAAATATCTCATGAAAGAGGTTTTTCATTTTAGTGATTATTTCATATAAGATACTACAAGATGGTGATTATTAAACGGAGAGGTAGACGAGATAATGGGGCATAGACATAAAGACACGGACGAAGCAGACGTGAGAACTTAGCTGGATTTGAACGAACTCATCGCACACATGTGCACGCGGCACACAGAGTGAATAATCTCCTCAAAATAAACCAATATGTGTTGCCTTTGCTGCCTGGAGATGGGAGGGAAAAGTCACTGATAAATGATTGTGACCAAAGTTTAATTCAAATGAATCAGTTTAAATGGCACCATTTACATTTGATATAATTTATTACCAACAAAGAAAGGTCAGCAGTAAAAGCTAGTCCCGTTGCAGTGCTGAGAGCATACAAAAGAGTGCGTACGATCTCCTTCTTTTCTCTTACAAAAACATATATACAACATTTAAACAAATATTTAATTTGTCACTCCCATTTCGGAGAAGTTCTTCCCTCATAGAAAGCGGTTTATGGGTTCACTAACCAGATGCATTACAAGGGCTTAGTAAGGATGTGATTAAACCTACAAAGGTGGAGTTCGAGTTCCAGCATGGTTAAAAACTAATTATGAAATTTACTTTTATAAATGAGCATCGGCCATACAGTAATTACACAGCTTAACAGCGACAGCGTTTATGGCCACCTTAAAAATGCTCAATTTACTTTGCTCCCCATGAACCTTATTGCATTTAATAAAAGATTACTAAAGGCCTATCCAACCTCTGCCATGCAAAGAAAAATACAAAAATAAAATCGCCAAGAATTAGACGCATGCATAAAAGGATGAAATGTTATGGAAATCCAGTCAAGGATTTTTAAATGATTAATAAACATTATGAAACAAAATATACAAGAAATGAACAGTAGCAAACTAATTGCAGTATATTAAATCTACATAAATAATGAATGCTTGTTTAACTTTTCCACAAAAAGTATAACAAAATATGAAATAAATGCCACTGAACACAATAAAAAATTACTCTTAGAAAATTCATCCTGAATCATCCAAAGAGGAGAAAAGTAGCAAGACACTGCAGTCTATAATAACATACATTTTTATGTAATATAAAAGAGCTTTATTTAAAAACCTGCACTCCCTCTCAAGTCTTTCTGAGGCACAAAGGTCAAGTTTACGTCCAATTTTTTTGTGTCCAACAGCAATACCAAGGCCCAGATTTAAATCCAATTTGTTCCTGAAATCACTAAATTCGATAAATAAAAAGAAAAAATCAAATAATGTGAGTCCACATCGCTACTGATGTGTATAGTAAATAAAAGTAAATCTTCTGAAATGTACACCTATTCTTTAAATCAGATTCTGAATGATTTCATGTTAATTATATTTTAAATAGTCTTGTACAGAAATAGTGGCATAAATTCTATAATGCCTTGCTCATCTCTATTTTGTTCTCTTGAGTTCTGGGTTGCTTTTGTATCCTGAGCCATAATATTCAACAGACAATCTTTAAGAGATATGGAAGAACATTAAGTTAACAGATACCCTGATGAGGAAGAGGACCTACCCGCACTGTGAGGGCTGTAATGCTGCTGGAGTTGAGTGTGGGATCTCTGGGCTGTTGCTTGTATAACACTTTGTACTTGGAGATGAGACCATTAGGATTACTGGGCTGTGTCCAGTTCAGGAGGATGGAGTAAGCACCAGTGGGCCATACTGTGGGCATATCCATATCCTCCGGCTCAGCCTCGCGAGTAAGCACGGAGCTCCAGGAGCTGGAGGCGGAGCCCTGAGAGTTGTGGGCAGTGACTCTGTACTCATACTCAGTGAATGGCTTGAGGAAGTCTGAGGCATCAATAAACTCCAGAGGACCCTCGGACCAGATAAAGACCAGGAGTTCCTCCAGGGTTCCTCTCAGCCGTCTGCAGGATAAAGGAAGGTGAAATCATATTTACAAGCCATGCACAGGAAGGCATATGTGAGCTTAAGTAAATCCTTATCTTCTTCAGATCTGAAGACTGCAAGAAGCCTAGTTCTAGATATTTTTTACTCATTTTATGCTTGAAATTGTCTCGTTTTATTGACAGATACTTTTGCTTATTTCAAGAATCTATTTCTAGAAAATTCTATTTCTGCCAGTAGAATAATACAGATATAAGCTCGAAATTAGTACATGTCTAGAAATATGTTTAATGGTCTTACATTTGTATATGCACTTAATTAGAAACATTAATCTTTCCTTTATTTAAGATATCAGTTTTTGCAGTGTTATTGCTGAATTTGCATTTTTTATTTATTTATAGTTGTTTATTGTCTAATTTATCAATTAGATCACGTGTGAAATACAGGTGCGTGTCCCTAGTTTCACCCAGAAACCATGAGATATACAGAAGTTTGCAGTTATGTCACACGGCCGAAGGTGGAGGCTTAAAAGGCAAAATAGCAGAATGTATTTTACTTCTTTTCTCATAAATCAGGCATCACCAGCATAAAGGTACGAAAAAAATCCATTTTTTTAAACTAAAAATATCACAGTATAGCAATCACAGTCATACCTCAGTCACACCTCAGTCACACCTCAGTCACTCTCTAGGCTGAAATGTCATATTATCTGAACAAGAAAAACTTTTATTCTTTTACAAATTCACAAACAAGCTCTTAAATGTTCTGTTAACAATAACTCCCACTGAAACACTGCTATATACTACTATAAGAAAATAATAGATCAATTCAAATGGCAATTCATGTCCAATTCAAGAAGCTGCCACTTCACAGAGAGAATCAGAGGAAATGAGAATAGGGCACAGAGAGGATACGAATGGTAGAGAGGCAGATGAAGGAGTAGAAAGGCAGGGTGCTGTGCTCCACACAGGGCAAACCTCGTTAATTCAGCTACATTAAAGCCAATGCCTCCATGCTGCTGTAGAAAATGACATACAGGCTCCTTTAATGTGGCCCCTGCTGGCCCCACTCGGCCCGCCGCTCCCTAATCCGACCCACCACATTCAAATATAGAAAAACAGTGAGGAGCAGGGGGCAGAAAAGCCACACACTGTGCCGCTAAACTGCAGCATGCTAGGGGAACAGAGGCCTGACACACACATGCACACATGTGCACACATACACACACACTCACACACACACACACACACACACACACACACAAAGATAATAAATAACTATCCTGCTAAAACTCTCCACTTTCACTTGATTTGTAACTCACGTGTGTGAAGGGCAAACATCAGACTGATAAGGGACAAGACAAAGTCAACACTGGATAAATAGAATAGATCTGTATTTGATGTAATGTTGATCTCTGGTATTACCTTAAACGGGTACCACAACATGGCAAGTCTTTTTAAGCCAACAGTGGATTCTCCCGCTCCTCCGCACGCGGGTGTATCGCATTCTTCCCCATTTATCCGAGCCCAAATCGCGGCTCAAAACAAATCCGGCCTCATGTGTTCTAAGCGCTTGCACCTCTGCGGGTATGCTAATGATATTTCTTCAGGACTTATGCCGGCTTAGGCTGGTGTGACCTCGCGTAAGGATGACATTGGTCAACATGCCATGCTGCCCTTGACGAAAGCTCTTGCAATAGCGTACACCCGTGGGAAGAGGAGAGGAGAGGGGAGGAGAGGAGGATAGAGAAAAGGTTTCAGAGTGACCTGCAAACTATGAGAAGGGAAAGTCTGAATTCAGTGACAGCTCCTCTTTGTAAAGAGATGTCTTTATTAGGGATGTTGGAGTATGTAAGGTGTTTTTTCATGTGTATGTAAAAACCATGTGCAGTTGTATAATCCTGCGAGTGAAAGCCCTATAAATTCATGTGAATTTTTCAACCCACTTTCACGGTTTTAAGCATCGCAATATTTGCTTATGGGGATTTTCAAAGCAGCCAGCCATATGTGAAACTATAGCTAGAGTGCAAGTGCTGAATTATTGTATTAGCGAAACCATTACAATATTTTAAAAAACGCTCTTTCTTGAGATATTCCGATAATGAGAATCTTGGATGGACGCACAAATGAACGGATGAGGGGACAGACACACGAATGAACCAATCGCAAAAATCTTAGATAGCCAGTAAACATATTTGAGTTCCTGAACATGAAACAGCTCTGTATGACAACCAAGAAGGAATCGATTAAAGAAAAAAATTATTTTAGACATTTGGCCGTTGCTATGACCTTGACCTTGTTTGGATCAGTTCCACAATCTAAATAGGTTAATCTGCTGGTTACAATGACAATTCCATACGAATCCTATACACATTTAACCACTCATTCCTGGGATATTGCGCTAACGAGTATCTCGGACAGATGGACTCACAAATGGACAGATGGATGGACAGCCCAAAAACCCGAAACCATAATGCCTCCACCACCTAGTGGTGGAAATGAATATTTGCTGTGGTGAAGTTTTTGTTAGGAGACATTTAGGTAAATATTATAGAAGGAGTCCTGAGCATAGTCACAGTGCTTTGTAAATTTTCCCAGCACGGGAACGTCTTCTGGAGAGAGATATTAACGCTTTACGGTTTCGTGGAAAAATGATAAGCTGTGTTTTTTTGTCTCATTAACTTTGAGAGAGAATGCAGGAGAAGCTGGTGAGGGAACGACTGTTTCTAATGTAAGTGAGAACAGGAACTAACTTCCATAACTTTAGTTGTAAATATAAACGGTTAAAAAGTGCAATATGTCGTTCGTTAATGAATTAAACACTGTAATCATTAACAAATCGCTGTGGTATAGCAGAATGATGCACTTCAGCTTGTGCTGTAATAAAAAGGTAATCTATTTCAGGTAACCATATCAGGCCATATGAATTATTTTTGCATAACAGTTATATTTCTTACATATTCCAGGGATGTGCTGCACACACAGAATTTTCCTTATTATCTCTTATACAATGTCAGTGAAAGAATTTAAAGTGTGCTTGGTTGTGCTTTTACAGTATGAGCAAGCTCTGTATTTGCACATGTATGTGTCAGAGAGAGAGAGAGAGAGAGAGAGAGAGAGAGAGAGAGAGACAGCATAATTACAGAGTTAGCAGATCCCTCATGTCCTCCGTTCTCCCTGAACAGAGAGGAGTCAGAAGTGGCCTCTGAGGCTGATGTGATTGTGCCATGTCAGTGTAAGCTTCCTTCCTCGCACAGCATTGCGGCATCCTGTTTCATATCACTCTTTCTAGCACCGCTGGAATAATCAGAGTCAACGGGGCCGTGTCAACTTCCATTTACAGCCCGTCACAAATGCTGCAGCAATCGCACTCTCTCTGACTGTGCTTCGCTGATGGAGCTTTGATATCCGTATATAAGCGCTCTGCATATAGTGCTTTTCTCTTCCACACTCAGCTGGAGTAGATGTTGACAAGTGTGACCAAGTGGATTTGCCCTGTTCACCTCAAGGTCATGACATAATTACTGTTTATCATGTTCCATCACTGCACTGTTATACCCTCAACCCAGCCCTAAGCCTTCTGAGCTCACTTCTTATTTTTAAGTAAAGCATTCCTGGACAATTTTTTTTTTCTGTCAATCAAACAATCTATGCAAAGGCAACTAAATGTCCATAGTTAACAAGTGAATCATAATTTGAATAAAATCACTATGTACACCTCCATACAGTTATAGACAGTAAAAAAAAAAAAAAAAAAAAAAAAAAAGAATTTCAAAAAGTTAAAAATGTGGGCTTTTCCTGCAACCGGACAAACAGTACAAGATTCTAAGATGTCACTAGTGCGGAGGTGAATATTACTGCTGAGGGGATTTTTAAAAAATTGCTCAGAGGATGCAAAAGACATAGGAAGGAATTGTAAAGGCAAAGGGTTGGCAAGAAGTACAAAAAAATTCCAGAAAGTGGCAGTTCTGTTTGATGAGAGGGGTCAGAGGAGAATGGCTAGACTGGTTAGAGCTGACAGGAAGTCTACAGTAACTCACATAACCACTCTTTACAACCGAGGTGAGCAGAAAAGCATCTCAGTATACAAAACACACTGAACCATGAGGCAGATGCGCTACAAAAATAGAAGACCACACCGAGTTCGACTCGTCAGCCAAGACCAGGATGTATATATATTTAATGCTAAATGAGTGATCTATTCTTGTATAAATTAAATAAGCTTATGGACAGGTCTAAGCTTATAGACTTGCTGCTTTGGCAATAGGTTTGACAGCAGGCTGTCAAGACGTGTCTATGTGTGTGTATGTGTGTGTGTGTGTGTTGGTACCTGTACAGGAAGTATGCAGTGATCAAACCATTGGGCTTGCGTGGAGGACTCCAGTGTACTTCAATAACTGCTGCTCCTGCTGCAATGAGCTCAGGGGGATCCAGAGCCTTAGGTACTGCTTCAGATGTCTGCACAGAGATGCCTTCCCCTACACCACAACCATCTACAATATGGTTGTACATTTTGCATCACAAATGGACACTAGACATTCCACGATGTTCATGAACAAAAGCCAGAAAACCCAAATAAAAATACAAACACATGGGTTCAAAAAAATACTCAGTGTTTAAATATTTAAACACAGACATAGTCATTGATTAAGTCTTAATCAAAAGCCTGAACTCTATAGCTCTATATAGATCTATAACTCTATAGATCAGTTATTAATTATACAGAATAAACACCAGAACAGTACCTGCTTGGCAGGCTTGAACTCTAATATCGTAGGTGGTGTATGGGTCCAGACCATCAAGCAGCAGGAACTGGTGAGGACCTGCTGACCGGGACAGGGGTCGCTCTGTACCGGCATTCAGCAAGACACTGTAGTCCAGGGGGAGACTAGTGTTATACACACCTAAGGACACAAGGCAAAAGGATTGTTAAGCAAGATCAGTCATCTGCAAGCAAACCACTTTCTTATTTGTAACCATAAAACAGACAAATTCTTGGTAGCAAGTGCTGTGTTTGTTGGGTGTATGTTACGTAATAGGTGGATTTGCATACGAGTTTTCATTTTTTTTAAAAAAAACCCTATTTTCTCATAATCTGGTTATTTTCCATTTCCCACCCACTAGCTAGCACCTCCCTTATCCCATCCCTCCCGCCCAGAGAGCACCCAATTGTGTTCTCTTTGACTCCTGGCCGTGAACCATGGACATGAGTGAACACTTTTCTGTTCTGCCACTCAGAAGCCCAAATTCAAATTGTTTCTATAAGCAATAAAATACCCACTATGTGTTTGATTCAAGCCTAGTCTAGTTTTGTGGCCCAACAAACCTCTGTGTAGAGGTTTATCTCATTTAGAAGGGTGTTTCTAAACCTAAACAAAAAGACTACTCACTTTATTTATAATTTTTTTTTTTTTTTTTTAAAGAACTGAAAACCAAAAGTGTCATATTCGACAGAGAATATTTAGTGGTCAAAATTTCAATGCATTCCTAGTTTTTATTGGAATATAAAAATATATATTGGAAGCTAAAATACTACTTCTTAGGAAGAGTAGGGGAGAGAGGAGAGGAAAGTGAAGCTTGCAAGTACAGAGATTTTTGCTAAGTAAATGTATTGCTTGTAAACCAGCAAATCTCTGTGCGCAAAGTTGATTTTTCCTAACTGGCCTAATTTCCTTCTCTCTTTCACACACACACACACACACACACACACACACACACACACACACACACACACACACACACACACCTTCTGAAAATCTGCCATGACACATTTGAAGACAGAGATCCAGGGCCCTGGTGTTGGAGCTTTGTTAATATTCCCATCACTGGTGCCTTTCATAATTTACAGCAACTAGAGGCTGATAGGTTATTCAACATTTATGAGGCCTGCAATGTATTCCGAGTGGCCTGATTATCTTTACAAATGAAAAAGTTAAATTATTCAACTTCCTTCATTGCCACCTCCCTTAGCAGATGTAGTCTTTTGCCCGAGACACAAACCCCGCTCAAATTAGACAGTGCTTTGATCAGCGCTCCCCTGCCAGGGAAGTTCAATCGCACAGGTCCTTAAGTTCTATTATTTACAACTAATCACGGACTTTGGAGTTTTCCCCCACTTTCAAAACGAATGAGAGTCTAATAAGAAATAATGGCACGAAGGAAAGGAAAAGGAATGTGCTATCAGATCCGATACGTCAAATGCAGGTGCGCCTTGCAAATCCACAGCCGATTTGGTATTTGGACTTAACCAACCGTGAGAGATTGTAGTTTAAAGCCATAGATTTTTTTTGCCTCTCAGAATGTAAAGTCGATAAACGGTCCAGGCTATGTAAATGTTTTCAGTGGCCACAGGGGCTAGTTAAAGGCTTTTAAGGTGTAATTGAGGCTTCTGAACAGGTTCCTCTCATACGAAAGAGGCCTAATGAGACAATAATAACAAAAGATGGACCATCTGCGGCAGACAATCAAGGCTTCTTGAAGCTAGCATGCATGAATATATATACTCACACACAAACACACTTGCATGCATGAACAGCTTCCCAGAAACATACCCGCTCCCTTTCTCTTCCTGACACACACACACACACACACACACGCTCAGCAGGTGGACAGTGTAATAGTGTGAGCGTGCAGGGTTTGAATGGGAATGAGATTGTGTTGGGCCCTGCTGAAGCACAATCCGAGGACGAAGCGAGAGAGAACTCATGAAGAAGGGGGGCAGTTGTTTGTTTGTTCGCACACTTGTTTGTTTGTGTTCATGCTCTCTGGGTGGGAGAACGCTCAGTCTTGGCAGCCCCACAATGCTCAATGGGACCCTACAGATGGGCCCACCGTTGCCTGCGAATGCAAACACACGCTGATTGATCAGCGGAGGCCAGTGGGTTGCAGACTGCCACTGCAAAGATTAGATGAATCACTGAGGGCCCTCACAAGGACAGAACATTTCACATTCGAGATTTAGTTCAAAGTAAAATCTCAGAAATCTACCACAGACAGTCATTGTGATGTTTAATTAATGGGAGTGTTGCTGCTGTTACTACTTATATTTATACTTATACGACAGTTAGTTCCAGTCCACTAATTTGATTGGTCGAATGGCATTCCAAGAGTGCCTATCCGTATCACTTATAACCACACTGGGACATTTCACTATGTGTTCGCGACGTAAAATTCCACTTCCTAGTTCGAAACCGTTACTACAGTAATGTTAGCGACATCATCAGAGGACATGGCAAACAATACTTTTCAGCAGTATAACTTTTGACTTAAAATATGAAAGCTTTTCATAAGAAACATGAAAAAGAAGAAGGGACGCCAATTTTACTGGAAGCACCTTTTAATGGGGAATGTACAAATCAATGTGAGCTAGCTAGCCCATGTGCTACAAAGTGAAGTTGGCTTGTTCGGGATCTGTTTCTGCTTTTGTGTCCAAAACGTCACTTACTCGATATTAACCTCCTGTTTATAGAACTTTTGATATTGCTTAATTATATTGTAAGTGATTACACTTTACAGTAAGGTATTAATCAAGTTAAACTTCTGCTACAGTCTTGTTTAGGTTTGCACCAATCCAACGTCTTTTCATTTTTTGCTAATTCCCACCCACTAGCCAGCTCCCCTCTATCATACGACAGATACCAACCATTGAGGGTGAAGGCTAACACATGCTTCCTCTGAAACACGTGCAGCCAGCCAACATCACCTATTCGAACTGCTGCTCATGCTGCATCACAGTTTAACACACCGAGAGGAAAGTGCTATCTGCCCTCTTCCTCATACATAAACTCACAGTCGCTTTGATTGACAGGGTCTGGACCCTTAACACCATTTATTTATCAGTAGTACTGTTAACATTTTTGGACAAAGTGTATCTTCGATGAAATAAGACTAGCTGGGAAATGGGCTGTAACCCAGGGAGAAAAAACAAACAAACAGACAATAAAAACCTTAAATGTACACTCTTAAAAAAAAGCTCCATCTGGCATCCTGAAAGGTTCTTTGTGTTGTCTTTCTGGGGAAATGTCTAATTGTTTCTCTGTGGAACCCTTTTTTAGAAAAGATTTCAAGTAGAACCCATTTTGGGAAACCAAAACTGTTTTAATGCTCTTTTATACACAGTTTTATACACACTATAGGATGCCAGGCCATTCAGAGAACTCTTGAGGAACCCTGTGTAGAATCAACTAAATAACAACGGAATGACTAAAAAACTAAAAAAAATAAATAAATCAGCCAAGTAAAGCTAAAGGCATTAGCCATAAACTGCAGCACGAACTTTAAACAGCCCCTCAGTAAATCATGCTAATGTTAGGAAATCCGCCACTTGAGTTTGAATGTCGAGCTAATTGATTCTCTGCTACGTCCAGCCGACGACTGCCTCGCATAACAATCCTCACCACGCTCCTCGTAAATTTTCTTCTCCTCACGCAGACACTCTCTCTGGCCGAAGCGTGGATAAATCACTGCTGAATGACTGCTAAATAGAGAAGGTGCATCGCGCATTAGGGTGAAAACATTACCTGGGAGTGACCACGCGACAAAGACAGAGCGCGGGCCCAAGACGCTGACGTTATATGGAGCAGGGATTTTCTCCGGGGAGGACACGGGGGTCTGGATGATGTACTGGCTGCTCACACTGCTACCAGCATCAGTACTGGCCTCCAACTCATAAACATATCTGCAGAAATACAATCATGAAGGAAACATAAACGTCAACTACGGCTTTGGTTGGATGGCGTGAATGCAAAATCATCAGCAAAAAACTAGTTAATGCCAAAAACCTGTGCATGTATTTCTAATGTAGTATCCGCCAGGCAACCTTCTGGTGTGCTTTAGTCTCCAGTTCACACACACACACACACACACACACACACATTCTCTAGCCTGCATGGAGCCAAACGATCAGTAATCACTCTCAACAAGAAAATCACATCTCTGCAAAACAATTTATTTATTCCTATTTAACATTTTTTTTAAATTCAATATTAATGCCCTATTTTCATAGAATATCATTATATTTATATATATTAAGATATTAAATCCAAAAACAGTGCTTTACACACAACGCAAGAGGCTGTGAATTCTTTAAATCATGCACAGGAACAACACTCCTCCTCTGTGAAATAAAGTATAAAATTATTTACAATGGTGTCATTCATGAATATATATTTTTTTGTACATTTTTTTTATTAGCATGCCCAAAATATTTCAAATACCTTAATGGAAGGCTTGCTGTTAATTCCCCTTTACCAGCAGAGCTTAAAGCTCCCCAGTGGATCGATAAAGGGTGATGCCATTAAACAGATGACAGTGTTAATGCAATGCTGATCAGTGCCTCCACAGTGATCTTTCAGAGGCCTGATAGATACTCCACACACATGCATATGAATGGCGTGCGCGCGCGTGTGCGTTAATGCCCGCCGTAGGTTATAAAACGCTAAGAGGAAAGCTCTTTCAACACGTACATGACTTCACAAGATAGATTTAGCTTTTTAACAGCGAGACGTGTCAGTGCAGAGGTCTGCACTGGCAATGGACGTGGGTCATGTTGAACATTCGAGGCTTTTAATTTGCCATAAACTCCATACACAGCCATTAATACCTCCACATTAACTATTGTTCCAGCACTATCCCTTTAAAATAAGCCCATCAGAAATCATATACTGCTCTCATCATTGCCAATAAAGTGCATTAGCACTGCAGATTTGCCACTGAACGCGTTTTATATGCATTCACGCTGAGCCAGCATAAGATGTCTTGTTAGAGACTGTAAATGTGTAGTAGGACTTAAGTGGTACAAACATGTTGTGATGTACACACATATTCACACTCAGCAAGCATGAGATCTCTTGGAATAACATGTAGAATATGTCTACGGGGTTTCTGTGTATTCGATTTAAGTGGCACAGGCACGCTATGTTTTATATCCAGGCCCTGATAGGAATAAAAAGACATTAGTATATGTGCGCAGGTCTTTGCACGGATGTAAGATATAATTGGCAAATGCGCCGAGCTGCATCAAAGGAAGCGGCGTGTTCCTATCAGGTTTGCTCAGATCTTTCAGGGGGGAGCTTAATATTTCACTCATCAGCCAGACTTTCTACTGTGGTGAGGTATGTGACAGCTAATCAACACTGTCATAAATAATCGATGAGCGTGGCCCACCGGTTAGCTGCTTCCCGCGTCTCCCTATAGCCTCGGCGGATAATGAAGCGAGCCCTCGCCATTGTGCCGTTGCTCACTGAGCTAAATTGGACAAAGGAAAAAGAAAAGGGTCGAGGAGCGGAGAGGGGAATGCCTTTTGGCAGGTCATCTGGAATTACGGCAAATTAAACGTCATGCCTCAATGCGACCCTCTTTGAAGCGACCATATAAACAAAGACGGAAAAGGATGGGGGGTTGACATGGTGACCTATACGAACCATCCAATCAGAGCTCACTGATGGTTTTGACACGTCAAATATGTGCTGTGAACATGGAATGACAGGATTAAAAAAAGCGAGAAAAAAAAAAATCAGGAAAACACCAGTGAAGCTCTGAATGACAACTTGGGCATTACCTCATCTCTCTCTATAGATAACATAATGAAAACAAACAGATTTATATTGTATCTTAAGCTGCTTATTGGACACAGCCCGTCCTTTCAAATATTTACTCACTATATTGCATAAACAACACAATCCTAATGCATACAGCCAGTGTGTGTGTGTGTGTGTGTGTGTGTGTGTGTGTGTGTGTGTGTGTTTTTACACAGATGAAAAATCAAGACATTCTAAAATGACTACATTTTTGTGCCTTTGAACGTTCAAACATTCCTAACACACAGATGAGAAGATTTAAATGTGAATTATTAATATTAATTATAAACGAATATAATTGTAAAAAAAAAATTGAGTAATGTGGATTTTCAACATGGACTTTTTTGTCATGTTCGTAATTTACTCCGAGTAAAACATTTGTCTTGACCTATCTGCAAAAATAACAACTATAACAAAAAAAACCAACCAAAAACGCACATGCATAATACACTATATCATCTATATCGAGAACACTAACTGGCCGATTTTAAGGAAAAAATAATACGCTAGAAAAGTCAATTCAGTTCATAAAAATTCAATTTCAACTTTCTTTATTACTTAATTTAAGTGGCCAGGATTACTGTAAAGCTGCTTTGTGACAATGTTAATTGTTATATAAATAAAATGGAATTAAATGTATTAAAAATAAATAAATAATGTAAAAAAAATCATTTAAATGATTAATTTTAATTAATAATTTAAAATATTAAATTGAATTCATTTTAATTATGGTAACAAAAGGTATCCTTAAAATCTCTTATTTAAACCCATTATTATTTCATCCTACTTCAGTTGTGGAACTGTGGAATAAAGCTTTGCTCCCAATATACAGCACTGGACCTTCAAAGCAGACCCAGCTGTTTATTAGCGTACATTTCCTGATCGCTTTCTGAAAACTTTCTAACGATTTCGTATTAGAGTGGCTCTCCGTTTTGTGAGGAGGAGATTCTTAAAGAGGATTAAAAACGGGGGATTAGGAGCCACTGATAATCAGCTGCTAATATTGTGTTAAAGACGGTTGTTGGTTGTGACAGGACCTGGTGTTAGGCTGCAGGTCGGTGTCTGTGTGCTTGCTCTCGTGTGGGCCGCTGCTGTACACACTCTCTCCATCGCGCAGAAGCCGGTAATGTGTGAGAAGGCCGTTGGGTCGGGACGGCTGACTCCAGTAGAGTTCTACAGCTGTGCTGTTCACCACGACGTGCCTTGGTATGGCCCAGATGCCTACGCGTTAAACAAAAGCAGTCCTGTTTACACTGTAGCTCTTTCAAATGAAATGAGGAAATAAATTAAAATGTCTGCTTAGAAATAAAATCAAACAGAAAAGTGGAAATACAAAAAAGTAAATGCAGTGGTAGTTAATAAAAGATATCTTTCATGCTGGACAGAGAAGTGTGTTTGTGTGTGTGTGTTGGTGTGTGTGTGTGTGGGTGTGTATGTGTGGGTGTGTGTGCGTGTAAGTGCACTAACCTTCTGGTGCATCTTGCAGCGTGCGGCCCATAGATGGCTTACTTGCTCCGCAGCCGGCCACCGTGCAGGCCATGAGCACGAAGCTGTAGTTGGTGTAAGGCTGCAGTCCTGCAAACACAGCATATATACACTCAGCTAAGTGCTATCCCTATACACACACACACACACACACACACACACACACACACACACACCAAACTCTGACTAAGAGGACTGTTTTTTTTTCTTTTTTCAAGCTACATTAGATACTATGAACTGATAATAATAACAGATTATAATTAAATTACTCTGTTATTGACAGGTTTGTAAAAGTTATATATATATATATATATAATTGTTGAACATACTGTAAATGCATATTAGACAATGATAGTGTATTTTGTAACAGACACCACACTGCTCTTCAGATGTTATAATCCAGACAAACAATTTTGCAATTTTCAAATATCATTTTGAGCAAAAATAATTTTTTTTTTCTCTTTCAGAAAACAAAAACAATGCAAATAGTTCATCTGAGCAAGAATTTTTCTGAGTCGTTGCGGTTGCAGCTCGCAGCCGCAGAAGCGTACGCTTGTGAGCGGCTGGTTAGTATGCCATCCACCTTCCTTCATTTAACCCAAACACAGATCAATGTTTTCAGAACGCTAAATCGTGTTTGGGTTAAGTAAAGAATTCTGTCGAGCATACTAAATACGAAGGGACAGCCGCTGAACACTGCCTTTAAAGCTTGGCTTCACCAAGCTCTGTGTGTGTGTGTGTGTGCGTGTGTGTGTGTGTGTGTGTGTATGTGCGTGCGCGTGTGTGTGCTCTGGCATGGCAAATAACCTCATCAGAACATTATTTGCCGTGATACTGAATCATTATCAGGCTACATATTGGATCCCGTTGGAAGGATATATTTATTTTGCTATTTGCTGATATTTAGACATGAGCAGTTCTGGTGCTATAGAACTTAACTACTGCAGTTTCAACTCAATATATACAGAAAGATCTTATACAATCCCTGATCGCAAGCAGCAACCTCTTTTACTAGACCTACTTCATTTACTAGACCATTCTATCATGTTATCATAACGTGAAAACATTCAAGCTATGATCATTGTAGTATGATTATTATTTTGTACTTAAATATCTTGGTTCTACAGTTTTCATGCTAACTCAAGGGGGCACTCTAAGTCTGATTAAGACATATGCAACGACAATAAAACTGAAAAAAAAAAGACAATAAAAAAAAAAACAAAAGAGAGTCGGTACAATCATTTTAGCGCTTGCCCCTTCACGCATCCCATTTGTAGCGCGAGGCTAACGCAAAGTGAAACAATGCCATAACTGTCATCCAAATTGTTCTGTACAGTGCAATGAGGAAGTGCGGGGTAATAAATGACATAAAATGGTCGTTTATTGACAAGCTGCCATTTACTGTTTGCATTAGAGAATATGAGGAGATGATGGCCGCTCGTCCCTGCTCGCTAAAGGTACCAAGCTGAAGGAGAAAGATCTGGAAAGCTTCCCTCACTGCATTGGTTCCGTCTCTAAATAATTAAGCGCTGACTTCCTGTGTACAATTACTTTTTGTTATTAATTCCCAACCCCTGTCTGGAGGGAATTATGGAGTGATTTGTGGGGTTCCACATGACGGTGGAGATGACCTGCGATGCCTTTTACAGGCTCAGCTTCCTCCTCGTCCCTCCGTTCCTCCCCCACTCTCCGCCAAGGCGTAATTTAGAGAAGGTTGAGGTTCCTCTCCTCTTCGCTCCTCTCATGTGTCACAACATGGCCACTCAGATGTGTGTTCTGTGACAGAGAAATATTAGCTCCAAACGGGAGTCAGACAGGCCCGTTCACAAGCTCCGAGCACGAGAAACCAATGACTTTGAATGTTCATGTTATGTCTGCGTGGGGGACAAGCCATTAGAGCTTGTATCACATTAAATCATCGAGCTGTTTAGCTGTGTCATTTGAAAAGAATACGGAGAGAAATTACTGCCTGTGTGTTACTGGCAGTTTCAAAAAGAAAACGATCATCCACCAAAAAGTAGTTCTTGAGAAAAATAAGTGGATAAAAATCATCCCAAAAAATAATGTCACTTCAAACACAAAATAGCTGTCGTTAGTGTAAATGCATGCAGAAAATTACGCACAGATTTTTGGGTATCTTTGAGTGGCATAATAATAATAATAATAATAATAATAATAATAATAATAATTATTATTATTATTATTATTATTATTATTATGATATACTACTACTACTACTAATAATAATAATAATAATTATTATTATTATTATTTTTATTATTATATACTTTTAAGATAATGAGTCAAGGTTTTGATCAGCAATAACCTTTTTTTAATGTAATTTTTTCTCTATTTTTGAGTTGTGATTTATATATTTAGTGGCATGTAAATGACATTTTTAACATAAACTGATAAAACCCTATCAACAAGGTCTGAGTATAATATTATTAATAATTAATTTACAGATGCCCAGTCAAATACGTGGAAGGCAGAATAATTTATATACTTGAGAACATTACTACACACAAGCTAATGAAGAGTCCCAGGTATTTTAGATTCACTGGGGATTTCAGAGTGAATTCCGCACAGTTCATTTGTGCATCTTCTAAGTAAAAAGCATGTAAATGTTGCCTGGGTTAGAGTGTAAGAGTCGGGGAAGGTCTTGAAGTCACGATAATTCTCACTCTGCCTTTCTCTCATCTTTAGGCAGATAATTTGGTAATTAAGTCTAAACAAAAGGACATTGTTGTGCAGCGGCACTTTCCCTGGAATCATGGCGCTTCGTCTGAAGATGCTGTGAGTGCCTGAGTCAAGGTTAACTTATTCCAACACTGAGGTCAATTACTACAAGCACATTTTGTTTGCAAATGTGCTATGGTATCATTCACGCTCTCTTTCACCCTCCTTCTCTCTCTCTCACACTCACACTCACAGACACACACACACACACACACACACACACACACACAGAGCTCTCTTCATTCTGCTGTGTTAAGTCCATTCAAAGTCCAATCTTGAGACTTCCTCAATGTTAAACACTGAGCTGAGGAAAAAGCTGCAATTATTTCAGCTGTCATTTTAAGGAATTCATCGTTCTACCACTGGTGTTGGCTTTTCTTTTCTTTTGGTCGGACAAAGCAGTTTAACACAAGTGGTTCTTTCCTTTATTCAGTTATTGTTCTTCGGGAGGGTCTTGAGCACAGAGGCTGTGAAGTATAAATGAGTGTGTGTGTGTGTGTGTGTGTGTGTGAGAGAGAGAGAGAGAGAGAGAGAGAGAGGGAGAGAGACAGAGGGAGGGGCTCCAATAACCCAAGCATGCCACACATTTGGGACGCAGAAAGACTCTGGACTCCTTTTTGTCTTTTCTTTCAACATAAAAAAAAAAAAATGCAGCATGGATATCAAGGCCTGCCGCTGCCTCTCAACAAGTCCTAAATCCCGGAGCGACTGATTGGCTCTTTATGCTCCTGCTGACATGTTTGCAAACTCCAGGGCCTTCAAAGAAAAAGAGTGAAAGATGCAGTGCCGAAATATCTTTACTTAGCAGAGAGCTGCTTGGGCGCTTTGGAAGAACCCTGATTTCAAGCTTATACACAAACATGTGTTGCTTTCCAGGACTTCATTCCAGCATGCACTTGGTTTTGATGTCTGAGAAATGACAAAGCAGTCCTCATGAGTAACAGCAGAGAGGAAAGCATGAAAGCAGGTCAGTTTAAAAGTCCTGACTCTTCATGGCATCCAAGTAAACTCACATCAGACCTCATGTCTGATGAAAGACTTGCGATAAATAAGTGAAATATTACAAATTCTTTTTTTTACACCAATAAAGGAAGCCAATTTACCATGGATATCCCTGTCTCAAAGGAAGCGATGCCAAATGCTTCTGCTCACTCCGCGTGTGCGTTTGCAGCATTCCCAGTGCCGACTCTCTCCCAGGACAAGCTCTCAGCATGCCGTTTCATTCATATTAATTGTGACTGGAAGAAGATCAGACGCTTCCCAAAAAATATGCACCCCACTCAGATTTGATAATCATGTCATTGATAGTGTCGGCAAGCGAGGAACGACTAGCATTTGGCTTTTTTTTTTTTTTCTCATCTCTAGCCACATGAATTATGCATATCATATTTCCTCCCGAGAGGGACACTTAAAGCACATATGTCCTATTTGCATAGAGCCATTTACATAAATGTTTTACAAATGAAAAAAATGGCGTATTATTATTATTATTATTATTATTATTATTATTATTATTATTGTTGTTGTTGTTCTAGTTCTTATTGCTGCTGTTATGTAGTATGTAGTAGAGGAAAAATAACTATAATACTAGTAATATATACCTATAAAGTTTTAGGTGGTGGTATTATTATTACTATTATTATTATTATTATTATTATTATGCATTAGCACTAGTAAAGTACTAATGAACTACTATTATGCATTATTATTGTGCATATGTTTACATAGGTATATGTATTACTAGTACTACAACACCATACTAATTTTACATTTACTTTTTTAAACTTTTAATAATAATAATAATAATAATAATAATAATAATAATAATAATAATAATAATAACATGTTTAGGTATTATTATTATTATTATTATTATTATTATTATTATTATTATTATTACACAAATGATTCAATAATATTACAATAATAAAATTAATCTTATAATTCCAAGAGAAAAGCAAAAATCTGGCTTTCCACAGTGAGCCACTCTCTCAGCGTGTGTGAAAAGCTGTGTGTTGCGCAGCTGCCTGTTTCCACGTGTTAGACTCGGTAAAGCGAATGTGTGTCCCCGTGCAAATTCTCGGCCCAGCGACGGATGGCTCAGCGCCAGAAACGCGGCTCCACTCCTGGGCAGATAGAAAAGAGACCCCACAAATCACGGGGGCCCTGGCGCCTGATGGGCAGGGCAGCACGCTCATTGCGGGAATCAGGTGTAAATTCAGTCATTAGATTGCTTCCAGAAAACAGCGTGCATAAATAAAGGGTTGTCTGCGCTGAGGGGACGCTGGACCTACTCCCTCTTCTCTCCTTTACTACTGCTGCTGCTGCTGCTGGAGGTGTGAGGGAGTGGCTGCTCTCAGCTGCCAGATAGATTCATCACTCACTCTCAGCATGCGCGCGCTCACACACGCACACACATGCTTACACACGCGTACGCACACTTTTGCTACTAGATCAAGTCGCATAATGTACAGAGCAGCAAATGTACGATATTCTGTAACGAGTTTTGTTTATGAAATGTTTCTTGAGCACGGTACAATCAACATGTTACCCAAAAACGACCAGAAACTGAAGTCTCCACTGAAACGTTAGTTTACTCAGGAACAGCTGTAATCACCATCACACACGGTGTTTTCAACTTGCTTATACAATGTGGCTCAAAGATGCCTGTGTAATATCACTGTGAAATATACACAGAGATAGTCTGGTACCTTGGACTCTGTGCTCCATCTCTCCGTGCGTGTGTGTGTGGATGAGCCCGACTCCAGTTTGGTTTACCCGATACTCGCGCACGATGCCGTTAGGTTTAGACGGGGCCTCCCAGCTGATGTGAAGAGTTTTGGGCCCCAGAGCACTCACTGATGGAGAAGCAACCCCTTCTGGTACCCCCTGGACAGTCACTGCCACCACCTAGACACACACACACACATACACACACACACAGAGAAAGGAATTACGGAGCAATTTGCCCTAATGGAGGCTTGGATATCCTTCTCTAATAGAATGTCACTAGTGGTTTCGGTTCTTGTCTTTAGGAGTGGCAGACTATTAGGAGAGGGCAGGGAGAGGTGGTTAAGGTTCTTTCTTTCTTTTTATTTTTTCTCTCTCTCCCCTGTACTCTGCTTGTTTGCAGCCTGGCCCAGGCACTAGCCTGATGTGCTTTTGTGGGCCCGCAGAGTGTCCGCGGAGATTAAATCAGCATCCTCAGGCCCCCATGCCCTGGCAGGTAATTGCTCCCCCTGTATTGGGGCCCACAATAATTGCAACTGTTTGGGTAATGCTTGCAGGTGTACAAGTTAATCCCCCCTCCATGCTTCACTTAAAAACTGCCAAGCTTGGGAAGAAGAGGAGAACGAGAGAGACGGAAAAGTATCATCAGGGGCCCAGCGCTGTAACAGGGCATCCTAAGTGCGTCTCGGAAAGTGCTGTTTCTTCAGTACGCATTGGAGAACAATAATCACCGGATCTAAAATGGGAAACGCAGAGAGTTGAGTTCGTTCTTTCATCAGGCGCAGACAGCAATTATGGCAAGATAACACTGATGTGGCTTAGATAGATGCTCCTGAAGAACCACACGGCTGCTATCAGAAATATCCAGTTGGCTCAGCACTTCATAATTAGACAGCAGGAGCAGGGCTGAGAGAATGAACTTCTCCAAGTAGAGGAGTTCTGCTACAGCCTCATCACCCTACAGGAACTTTCATGCCTTCATGTGAATGGGAGTTCACTGATAATTTATGAGCAATGATGGGCTAAAACAGAGGTTCACAAACTTTTTGGGCAAACAACCCCAAATGGTAGGTGGAGGTAAATACGTGGATGGAGAAATCTTTTTTTTTTAAAGGCTGAACTTCTATTCTAGCACAGGACAACAAAAAAAGACTAAAATAGCACTCAATTTAAATGTGGCTTGTCTAAATGCGACTCGCAGCAACATTTCAAAACAAAATCTGTCTTCATAGCTAGTCGTGATAGTCGTAATATTACTTTTTGAAATAAATGAATAAAGCAAACAAAGAAATGCGATTGTGAGTTTCTCTCATGACCCCATTTGTAAATCAAGTGACCTCACATGGGGTCACGATCCCTAGTTTGGGAACCTCTGGGTTAAAAGGTTTTGTACGTTGTCTCATAAGGCATACAATTGAGTGCAATGGTTTGCATCATGGTTTGTGCACGAAAAAAAAAAAAAAAAGGAAAATAGACCTCTATGTAAAAAAATTCTAAGAAGTAATTAAAATCAAAACATAAGGTAAAAAAAAAAACACAGAAAATGATGTTTTACTATGAGCCTGATTGGTTATTACAACTGAGAGGACACAAAAGCTCTCAGAGAGGATACAGAAAAGGTTGGAGGTAGTTATACAGGCAAAGAGAGGGCATACATGTTATTACAGAATACTCCTATCGCATGAAGGACAGGGAGAAATATTTCAAATATGACTTTTTACTCTGTGAATGTTAACATGCACTATGGGGGATTCCTGTTAATTGTGATAATAAAGTCCTGTTGATATGAAATCAATTTCTGTTGTAAGGGAGTGCAAACCTTTGCGCTTAACTGTAGGATATGTGCATGAAGTATTTAGAATATAATAGATATAACAGTGCACTATATGGCCAAAAGTTTGTGGACACCTGACCATCACACCCATATATACTTTTTGTACATCTCATTCCAGATTTAGTTCCCCTTTTGTTGTTATAATAACCTCCACTCTTCTTGGAAGACTAGATTTTGGAGCTTGGTTGTGGGGATTTGCCCATTCAGCCATTAGAGCATTAGTGATATCAGGGACCGATGCTGCGTGAGGAGGCCTGGGACGCAGTCGGCATTCCAGTCCATCCCAAAGGTGTTCACTGGGGTTGAGGTCAGGTCTTTGTGTAGGCCATTTGATGTCTTCGACACCAACTTTGGCAAATCATGTCTTCATAGACGTTGCTTTGTGTACAGGTGCATTATCATGCTGGAACAGGTTTGGGACTCTTAGTTCCAGTGAAGGGAAATTGTAACACTACAGCATACAAGGATATCCTATACAATTGTGTGGTTCCAACTTTGTGGCAACAGTTTGGGGAAGAACCACATGAGTGTGATGGTCCACGTCACAAACCTTTAGCCATATAGTGTGTATTAGCTTGAAGACATTCAGGCTACTCGGTAATGAATTGACGTTACAGACTCACTTTGGGGGAGTCTGTACAGCCGGCTGGCGTGCAGGCTCTCAGCTGGTATGTGTACTCATGGAAAGGCCGAATGCCTCCAGCATCAGTGAAGCTCCTCTCAGTTCCACGGTAACGCTCTCTTCCATCTCGCAGAACCACATAGGGGCTGATCTCACCTGGTGCAACGTAAAAACATGCAAACACACCAGCTAGAGACAACATGGAAGAAGGGAGGAGGTATGGAGAAGGAAAGGGTTTAGCTGTCAACTTTATTTCTCTACCCTTCAGTATTCCCCTTGATGTTGCTCATTCTTCACATCTTTCTCTGTGTCTCTTTTGCTTATAGCAGAGTGCAGAGATGGAGCGCTAACTTCCACTAAAATCACAGCAGATTGGGCTGTAAGCCTTCTGATTAAACAGCAGAATGCCCTAATGAGCAATCAACGTGTTTCTTTACATATTTAAGTGGTCCAGAAGTTCCCTCAAATGGAGCTTGTTATTTCTACTTAGCGACATGTTTATGCGCATGTGAATTTGGGCATTCATAAATTATTCGGCTGGGAGATGCAGATTAAGTGCAGTAACTGAAGGTGCACTGCTACATCAATCAGCCGGATACACTTCGACCCACCCGCCAGGTTATTATCACAGGGTTGATTCGAGTTCAGCGTCGAAATGAGGCTAAATGTACAAAATCACAACGCAAGCACAGATTAGCAAAACAAGCAGCTCTGTGATTAAAGAATCAAACAGGAATGTCTGTAGTGTGAAGACCAGCATTTAGTACAGCAACAATGACTTTCAAATAATTACAATGGCACAGCTAAAGCTTTCTTCACTGCTTTCTCTGTTAGGAAGCTTACTGACAATCATGTGACGGTGGCGGTATGCTTCAGTTTCAGTAATTCCTTTTTGGGGCTTTAAGCATATACAAAACAGCTCTTACAAAATAATTACAATGTTACCCTTAAGGAAATGGTTCAGAACAGATTCTTTAAAAATATAAAAAATTCAGATCATAGTTACCATTAGCCTTAATTGGTAAAGACCAGTTGAGTAGGATGATGTCATCTCGGAGGCCCACTCGGCTCCAGCGGGGGGGCAGGACACCTTGAGGTACGTCCTCTTTAGTAGTGACCCATGAGGGCAGGCTAAACCCATGGCCACGCCTGTTCCATGCAGACACTTTGTACTCATAGGTGGTATAGGGCTCCAAGTCTGTGTCTGAATTAACATGCAAAAACCAAAAAACATGTTCATACACACTAGGGGTGCAATGCAATGTCACTATCTGTATCTGTATCTGTTTAATGCTCCAAATATCTGTATTTGCATCCAGATTTGAACCAGAAGTAGGTGAGACTTAAAAGCTGTTCTGTTAAAATGAAATGCGAGCCCCTGGGAAAAAACAGAGCTGCTGGAAAAAGAACTAATTTTTCATTCACAAAATATTATAACAAATATCAATTTGCAGAACAAAACTACTCAATCATTCAACTCCTGAACTTTTCCTGAACAGTTTCTCAACCTCAGCTACATCATTCGAGTCCTGGCACCTAAGGGGCCAATGCTAGCTAGCTATCTTTCAAAACAACAATGCCTTTGAACTAACTCCTAGAACTATTGTTCATAGATGACTGCAGGAGCCACCTAATAATATTTTATTGGATTTACTTTAGATTTTATCTTTGTGACTTTTCAAAACGAGGTCCTTTTTGAAGTGGCATTTTAATTTTAATGAAATTACAGCAATATTTTCGTGCAATATTGATAAACAAAGAAAAACTTGCGCAAAGAACAAACCAATTAATATTCAATGAATGAAATTATTATTATTTTTTGGAGAGCCCAGCAGAGATATGCAGCCCTGTGCACAGCAGGTGCTCTGTGTGGGTGACAGGTCAATAAACAAAGGCATTTATTCATTTATTTTGGGAAATTTGGGCCTGTTTGTACAGAAATATAGTGGAAGTATGGTTTTTATTTTGGAGCTTAGCAAGGCAGTGCTTAGGTCAGGCTACTGGAGCAAACAAACAAAAAAAAGTGCACCTCTTATTTTATTTGTTTAGAACACATTATTTGTGTTCTGAACATTGTAACGCTCATAGACACTTTGATAATCCATTCCAGCAAGGTGTCACTGAACTGAGGCCATATGTGCTATGGTTACTTTATGAACCCACAGGAGAGTGGTGAAGCTTTAGGAAGCATCTTCCTCTCCATACGGAAACAAGGCTTTGCTTTGAAGACCGGCCTGGGACCTCTGTGTTTATTGCAGTGTTTTTCTTTATCGGTGCAACAACAGTTTGGTGTGAATGTGTGTGTGTGTGTGTGTGTGTGTGTAGGGAGTCATGGGTGTAAATCACTTAAATGGGTTTGTGAGACCTGCAATGCTGGAAAGGACCTCACATCAGTGCATCCTGCTAGCTCGTGTACATCTCAGAAAGCAGAATGTCTGATCACATTTTTTACAGGGATATGACCCACAGCTGACATTCTCAATCACATTAATGCCTCAGTGACTTTACTAACACCACACACAATGTCCCTCTCATAACCACTGCTGTGTGTGTGTATATATATATATATATATAGTACTGTGCAAAAGTCTTAGGCACATGCAAAGAAATGCTGTAGAGCAAAGATGCCTTCAAAAAAAAAAAAAATGAAATGTTTCTACATTAAAAAAAAATACTATAAAGAGCAGTAAACAGTAATAAATGAAACAAAGTCAATATTTGCTGTGACGATCCTTTGCTTTAAAAAAAAAAACTAGTCTCAGGTACAATGTGTGCAGTTTTATAAGGAAATGAGCTGTAAGTGTTACTGAGCATCTTGCAGAAGCAGCCACAGCTCTTCTGGAGACTTTGATTGTCACGCTTTTTTTGCAGCAAAACCAAGCAGCCTTCCTTATGTTTTTATGTCTGTCTTTTCTGTAACATTTAATCTTGTGCTGGAAAACGAATGTTTGGAAATCTATATATATCTCCTTTGGTGCAGTGTTCAAACCTGGAAGTCAGTGTCCCTTGATTATACGATCTCAATAAAGAATCACAAAGCAAAGAGAACTGGATGGCCATATTGGAGGAAGCCAGGGAGCCAATCTCTGTGAGGCATTCATCTGAGCGTGCTCAGTGTCACCCGTCTGCAAGTTGTTAGTGTGGGGGCGCACAAAACATCTGGAGGCACGTGGGGCCGCCACAGCTTTAGACGCTTGTGCCCAGATGGCGGCACAGCGCTGACTAGAATCACTCTGGTTGCTCCAGCCAGCCCCGCTGAACTCTTGCATTAGTCTTGATTAAACAGACACAACTAACCAAATAAATAACGTGCTGAAAGAACCAATTGTGCGCTCCCTCCAGCCAGCCAGATAAATAAATGTGAAAGCCGAGCAGGCGCTTCAGCTGCCGATCTGGAACTTTTAGTGAAGCGGCAGTTTGACGTTGCAAGAAGCACGGTTTAGGATGGTTAGCAATCACTCATGCATCTGCTCCTGGACTGCTCTTGGACGCATACGAACTGTGTAGAAAAAAACATAGTGGAGTTTCCTCTTCAGGAAACGGTGCATTTTTTAAAAAACAAATCAGTATATTTCTTTAGTCTGACCTACTTTTAGGTGAATTTTGAAGTATATTAGTGATGATGGAATTGTAGCAATCGGAACATGTGGTTATGAAAGAGAATATTTACACTGTATTCTACCTTTCTTTCTGTCTGTATTTTTCTACCGCGCTCTTGTGGTCAGCATTTCTGTATGATATTGATTTTGGAAGAAACCAGATATGACGGCGTTCATCAGAGTGTTGCTACCTTTTACCATTACCTGTAAAATAGTATCTATTTGCCACTCCGCTGTAGATGATCTCCTCAGCTGTTGGGCAGAGGCGAGTGTGTGCTGTTTCAGAAGGTAAGTTAGAGGAAGACTGTGTGGTTGACGGTACGTCTGGCTCGCCTGGCACCCGGGTACAGGTGAACTGATATGGGTTGAAATCACACACGCCGCAGTAAGCTCTTGAGGCAGTAGACACAGGACAAAGAGCGCTGGGACGACACTTTCCCTAAAGGACACACACACAATTGTTAGTGACATGTTTCCAGTTGACTCTTGGGTGTCACACTATGCCAGCTTGTGGATCTCTATGCCTCGATGAATAACGCAGAAGCCCCTTAATGACGTAATTACAAGTTAATGACAGTTTGCTTTCCTTCACGCTCTGGCTTTGGCTGCCAAGCTCATGCTGAGTTGCGGTATGTTACAGTGAGCAAATCTGATTAATGAAGTTTGAGTGTGAGTTCTCGCTTCCTGACGGGAGATGCACATACATCACAGCTCTCTGCCTCGTATCTCTCACATAGCTTCATGATGTGGCAAAGAATACTTATGGCCAATAATAGTAGCATGGCCAACAATGCTAGAGACTTAACCTGCCTCACATTTCACCTGCAGTGAAATTTAAAAACAGGCCTCAACTGTGAACAATATTACAGTATTAGTAAATGTAATAGAAAATGTGTGTAGTTATGAGAGTGAGGAATGTAAGAGTGGTTTCATATATATGCAGTGTTTAGTTCATTTGAACTGAATGCTTGGCGCGGTTTGCTTGTGCAGGTGGGAACACATGAAACACACTCAGGGACAGAACGAAATAACTGCTGAGTGTAGGGGTCTCCGTCCCATTTCACGTGAGAACGCAAATCAACCCTGAATCGACCCAACTGCAGGAAGTGAACCAAATATGCCAAATATTATGGCATTTTGGGCAGCATTTTTTTTTTTTTTTGGGATGCAAGCTGCTAAACTGAGCTGTAGTCCTGCAGAAATGCCATGTGTTCTGGATATCTGGACTGACAAAAAAAAGAGAAAGTAACAGCTGGATGTAACACACAAGACATTTAAACTAGTCCCTTATATAATTCTCTAATCTTTTATCTCTGTGTTCTTGGTGCTTATGTGATTTTTTTGGGTTCTATACATGCTCAGGAGGTCTGTTTACCTTTTACCTTTGTTGTATTTCCTACCAATTAATAAGAGTTTTAGAGTAAATTTCGCTCTCCCTCACGCTTCCCTTACACTTTTTTTTTTTTTGCTCCGATTCAGACTCGGTAAACAAACTAAGGGAACTTTCACCAACACCTATTAGTCTTGTCGCTGAGTCTGAATCAGAGTCAGATTTGTTGCAGATTTGTTTGATCTGATTGTTAAATTGTTATTTGGTTTGTTTGTTAAGTGTAAATGGTTAAGGGAGTGTAGTAATGAAATATAGTGACGGAAAAAAGTAAACGAATCTCTACCATGTGTGCACAGAAATCATAAAAATCACCTGAGCATTGACGAAAATCACACGAGCATGTTCAAATCAAATGGACCGAACACTGCAGAGATGAAAGCAGAAACTGTGAAAGCGTCCTAAGCCTCAACAAGTCCTCAGCATTTAAAGGGTTAAACACGAAGCTGCGATTGCATTATCTCTTAATAAACATTTTCAAATAATGTAGTCCTCTGCGAGGTTTTACCATCCCTAGCGATCAATCAAAATCTCAGATTCTACATGCCACCACGAAAACAGATGTGCACCTCACTGACCAGATGTGCTGCACGCTGTAAATAAAAGCTAGCAGAGTTAGTCAGCATTTCGCTGGACCTTTCCTACTACCTGCTCCTCGCTGGTTTGCATTCAGCATTATCCATATCAGCATTATTAACATATATTAACATGCAAGCCTTATTAACACGAGTGCTCTCTCTATGGGTCACAGCACAGCTAATGATTCAGCACTCCAGCTAATTATATCAAGCTCTTTTGCAGTTGAATCAGGAGTCTCCAGGACTGGATTTGATTTCTGTCTGTATTTTCTTTGCTTACATGGAATCATTTTCAGAAGAACAGTGTTTTGTACAGTTACAGTGTTTTTATAGCCTTATACTGTAAAACTCTTCTGTATTGTATGTGCAATTGCCATGGACAAGAATTGACACATTTCCTTTACTGGAAAAAAAAAGAAAAGCAAACCTCTTTACCTGACTGTCACTTATGATGGAAGTCTAAGGGCAGTCGCTAATTGTTTATGCAAAATGTATAAACTTCCTTTTAATACTTAACTACCTTTTAATACTAAACTTTTAATCTGAGAATAATTCCAGAGACGGGACTACTGTTTTTCTAACAAACACAGAAGAGCACCTCGGATTTGGATTCATTACACACAGATATCATAAAACTGAGGGATAAAACTACAAATGAACAGCTTTGATGAAACATGCTCTCATTTCTGTTTTATTGTAAGAAATTTATCGTTAGTGTGTAACAACCTTAGTTTTGCAATCACATTAAATAGCTGCATAGCTTACTAGTTAAACAGACAGTTTTCAGTTCTTTTCTCAGTAACGGGAAACGAGTCAAAAGTACTGTCCATATGCAGTGGGCAGAACATGACCCTTAAAAGAATGTGTAATAATGTGTTATACCATGATGATGAGGTCATGTGGGGCCTGGTCGGCACACACAGCCACGTTCGGGTCGAACCCAATGCCGTTACAGCACTCCATGTCCTGCTCGATCAGCTCAGTCCAGCAGCACTTCAGAGACGCTGTCCTGTTCTCCAGCACGTGAGCTCTCGGCTCCTGATCCGGGCCACCGCAACATAACGTTGTGGATGTGTTGATGTACTGTTCTCCACAGCACGCCATTCCTACAGACACACACACACACACACACACACACACACACACATACACACACATGCCATATCTATAATGGAAATATCTTTTACAGAAGAACACATACAGTATTGTTTGGAAGTGTCACTCACACTTCTTAAAGACATCAAAGAAATGGGTCATACACAGAAACACAAAGAAATAAAGAAATCATTCAAATCTGCATCTATTTAAACTATACTTTTTACAAATCTAAAAATCTGGAATCTAAAAGAATGGACTCTGCATCGTCATGATCATGACTGCAAGATTACTATATATCTAATGCCATATAAATTATAATATTAAGCTCGGAACTTTTGGTAACCTTCAAGAGAAATGGCAAAACAACAAATGTATAAAAATGAACCTTTCAGATAATTACTTTTAAGTCTTCAGAAACCGAATGTGACTAAGTATGAGGCTGCACACGTGTAAAGTTCCTTTGTCATTCTGGAAGACCAAAGAGCTTCCAACACAGATGATGCTGAACTGTCTGCTAGGTAATGAACATAAAATATACATAAAGAATTGAAATATCAGGGCAATCAGGGCCATATTTTGAAGTTTTTAAAATTTTGGAACAGGGAAAGAAGAGCCCCAAGACCAGAGTTTCATATCTACACAGTGTAGTTGTTTCTTGTTGTTTCAGAATCAGCTATTAGATGCCACATCGATAACAAGCTGCTTGGAAGGCTAATAAGTAGAATCCCACAACAACTGAACTATTAAAAAAAAACTAATGAAAAAAGGGTGTTAAATTAGTACTGTGTCCATATGATAAGTGCAAAATATCACATCTGATTTCTCATATATCCATCTATCTATCCATCTATCTATCTATATATATGTATATTCTGATTAGAGTGTACTGCAGGAAATGGTGTCACTAGGACACCAGAATTTCTGTTTGACAAACACAAAGACAAACACACATTCAGTGTGAAACGTGACTTCCAGAGTGCCTCGTTTTTGCTCGGCTTGGTCAGCTGGAGTTTTAGACGCAGCCGGTGGAAGAAGGATATGAAAAGCTTGTCGTCAACTGTGGGGAAATCAAATCGCTCCCTGCCATCAGATTGTCTCGTTCCATCAGGCGTCACTTTCTCAAACCCATCAAACTGCATCCTCTCCCATTACCTTTAAAAGCATCAGCCGCCGACTCCACACACGCTTATTCTGCATCGGCGCAACAGACTGGGTTTCTTGTTGCCTCAGATATGAGGGATGAACCTGCCACTGCGATTCCATGTGTTAGGTGCATTTAGAGGTGTATTCAGTGTGACGCATTAAATTTAGTCCTGGACTATACTGTACTTTTGACAGGAGTTCTTAATGGGAGGCTACTGTGAATAACTTTGTTCCTTTCACTCGACAAGGAGTTTAGCCAAATGCAAAACACGAATAATTATAAACGATTCTATTATAAATTAGACAGTTTATAATAAAGTGTTTTTCTTAATGACATTGCACAAATTCATGGACTTTGAGCCAAAACTGCACTAAAAATGTTTTGTTCATTATGCAATATACCTGATAAACAAGATGTCCTCTTTATAACTATTGGCACCCTTCTAGAGAATTGGCCAGAATGATTGCATAAAATAAACATTACGTCTAATGATGCAAATTTTTCAACTTAAACAATAGGGAAAACTTTTTTTTCCCCCTCAAAAACTATTTTGAGGAAAAAAAAAAAGAATATTTAATGTAAATAAATCAATACTAGACACCATCTCAACAATCATAAGCTGTGGTTGGTATTTGCAGTATGAATTTTGCAACTTGCACTGTAATAGCACGGTAACGTGATCGATTGTTTCACTAATATACCTGCCATCTTCCAAGGGCAGATCAAATTAAGAGCACTTAGATCATATTCATCATGCAATATTCTATTCTATTTATTTTGGATAACCTAAGCTAGGTTTCGAACAACCTCCATACCGTTCTGAGGCATAGGAGCAGTTTGATGCTGTACGCAGAAGGTGTCTGTTTACACTGATCTTAAATCATTTTCTTATGGATCTCCATAAAAAGGGAACTTCAGCCAAACCCATTTCTGATGTCTCACTAACAGGAAGAGACTGCTGGTTTATTTTCATGGGTAAACCATTGCTACAATAATCACCATCAGCCTCCAGTATGATAAATTGCTAATTGTTCAATACCCTAATCAGCGTTCATTCTTTGCACAGATAAACTGTGACAGCACCATTAATTTAAATAGTAATTTCACTTAACAGCCAAAACAGCGGAGCAGATTTTTACGCAACGTTTTTCGAGAGGGCTGCATCCATCACGGCGCTGCGGTGACATAAAGATGTCTGACGTGCACTAACTCACTTAGGGACAGCAGATGTTGCAGCTCTGTGCTCAGTGGCAATTCCCATGGTGTATTACTTCAGCTCCAATGACTTGCAGATAAACAGCTCAACAATTTTTCCAAAATAGCTCCGCCATCCCCTTTCTGCGTACCCATCCGCTTCTGCGCTGAATTTTTCATGATACTTCAACTGAAGCACCATGAACTTTGACATGGTGACCCCTTTAACTCCAGAGACGCCTAAGTAATTGTCCTCTAGGCGTGACCTTCACGTGTCAGATAAAACAATTCACCCCGCTTCATCTTTTCCCCTTTTGTCTCAATATCAAAAAAAAAAAAAGGTACAGACTGGGATTTGGTGCTCGCAGGTAATCAGCAATGAGCTCAATAAATGCACATTGTTAGCACACGCTTTGTTTTTTTCCCCCTCCTTTTCTTTCCACCCCAAGCTCCACAAAATGATTTTGCTAATCTTCAGATTTCTGATGGATTTGCATACATTCATTAGAGTGTGAGTGAATGCAGCGAACATAAGGTGCTTAGGCTCCCCGAATTAAGGTTCATTCATTTAATGATAAGTAAATATTTAGTCTGCAATGAACAACTGATAAAAATGTGCGCCGTGGCTCACACGAACCTTTGGATAGGATAGACGGAACAAATGAAAGCGCTGAATACAAACTGAATACATTAGCGGCACAGCGAGACACATTTTTCAAAGTCATGATCAGAGCGCGCACAAGGACTTTGCTGCCTTTATAGCCTCCAGTCAAAAAAAAAAAAAAAAAAAAATCGTACAAAAGGTATCATATGACGGCTTTGAAATAAAACGAGCATCCGTCCACTGGTGTATTTTTATTCATTTATTTATACTTGGTCCCCCTGTGGGAGCCATGACGAGAAATTACATTAAATTGACTGTCTTCTACCAAATCAGATCGCACATGTGTCCCCGTCCCTGTGTCTTCGCCAATATGTATTTTATCAACTGGCTGCATTAACAGATGCCGCTGACAGAAAATGCTTGGGTGGCAGGAACACTTTCAGCACTCTTTGGGGAATTTGAGAAATGGGGGAGGAAAAAAAAAGCCAGAAGGCAGAATATGCTGCATTTACGTGCTTTCTCGCGGAAAGGTAGTGATTACGGCGCACAGTTGCACACATAAAACTCGACGCACAAGCCCAACTCTAAAGGATCATAAAACCAGTCGACTTTTGATTAATCAGATCACACAGACCACCTGGGTGGAGCTGACATGATACAAATATAAAAGCCTAGAGGATTCGCTTTATATGAGTCTCTCTCTACGGGTTATAAGTGTAATGTGTTAACATTATTTGTTGACAGTTATGACAAGTGTCTTCAGGGAAACTCCGAATCCTGAAGAAGTGAAAGGACAAAATAGGAAGGAAATTTGATGTACAGCATGCTACTGAAAGAGATCTTACGATTCTAAAATGCTGAGATTAAATGCCCTGAAAAAAAACCCAACAACAACTCCAACACTACAGACTACACACCATTTGACTAAAGCCCAAGTGTAAGCTTTTTAATTTTAACAGTGCTGCCACCCTCTGCGCTAAGCAGACTTCTTACTCTGCCATTAGCAGCACAGGCATTCTGCTCACGGCTCTCTTGGCGACATTTGGTAATACCTCGCGGATATTAGAGACAATTAGAAGAACTTAACAGAGAAGCTTTAACTGTCTTACGAGGATGTGTCTTAATCTACTCACTCTGTGCTTCATCTTTGAACGGAGATTCAGGCATGCGCGCGTGGCCTGGCATCTCGTTATGCGCATTTGGCAGAACAATGAGAGGACAACGTATGCTGCTCATCTGTGACAGCAAAAATGTTTAACTATCACCATCGTGCCCTTGAGAGCATATTTGATTATGACCCTTTTTTTGGACATCACAACCATTTTCAAGAGCCATCGTTACTTGTCGTCGTGCACTCACACACACACACACACACACACACACACACACACACACACACACACACACACACACACACACACACACAGGAACACGCTTCACTTATTTGCACCAAGCACACACACACTCACCAACCCACCCACTCACACACCCACACACACACACACACACACTCATCTGCTTGCTCTCTCTCAGGCCCAGAGATTTTAACGCTTAAACAGTGCAAAATATTCAGAGTTAACCTTGAGTGTTTGATATGGGTGCAGTGCTTTTTAGAAAGAACTCTGCACACATGCAGATATGAGCAGAGCCTCTGAGAGAGAGACAGAGAGAGAGAGAGAGAGAGAGAGAGAGAGAGAGAGAGAGAGAGAGAGAGAGAGAGAGAAAACTCAGCCCTGTGTAATACAAATACAAACTTTAAACCTCACAAACACACTGTGTTTAATATAATATATAATATATAATGGTAATATATTAAGCTGCATTTTTTCCCCCTAGGTCTCAATAATCTCTGTGTTCATATAGATCAATTTAATTCATGTTAAAATTTAAAAGACTAGATTCAAGATAGAAGTCAATTCATATTATCATACGGACACCTCAATTTGACTTTTTTTTTTTTGTTTTTTGTTTTTTAACTGTAATTTACCCTACATGCTAAGATATTCGAAATGAAGTGAAAATATGTTCAAAGTATTTCTTTTTTCCTTCAGGAATGTGTTGTGGTTTCACACTGGATCTTAGGCAAATGTCTGGGCAGCCTTTCAAACAGCTGATAGCTGTCTCCCACAATTCCGTCTCCCTCCTGCCGGCAAGCCACAGCTCCTGACAGAATGGAGTGTAATGTGTGATAGATCGTACTTTGGGGACTCTGTAATCACATTTCTCTCTGCCATCAGCTGGAGCACGGCAGGACCTCCTCGGAAAAAAAGTCCCATTTCTCCCAATCTGGAGGAGTGTGTGATGCCTTTATTCAATGTCAACGTGCTTCTGAACAACGCAAAGTTACATAGTATGAGAGCTTACATGCAAACCGATGGAACGGGGAATCTGAGAACGCGTGGTATATAGACAAGGCAAAAACTACAAGGTGTTCATGCAAAATTAACTATGTAATTAATCTGCTAATATAAACACCACACATTGAGGTTATTAACTGTAATGGAGGGGCATTTATTATTTATTTAAGCCATTTTTTCTGATTAAAGTAAACTAATTATTTCACCTATTTCTACTCCGTGTACTATTTTTATTTTCAGTCGACCAAGCTACCTCACCTTTGCCCACAACAGATGCTATACATTATTAGGTTGTTAACTTCTTTTGCCACAGGAATCCATCCCTCCCTTCCCAAATATCTCTAATAAGGAAAATGGAGTCTTAGGAGAGCATAAGTGTCTTTATCAAGGTTAAGTAGCTAATTCAGTAAAAGAGCAAGCTGAGAGTGTGTGCGGCGGACGCGGTGTGAGCTCGCGGTACTGCGCACCGGCGGCCAGCCTAACGGGCAAATGGCCTTTAGTCGTCCTAACGGCACTATTCATCATAACATATGCTCTCTCCAGGACGCCAATGCCTTAATGAAGGATGGCTTTTTCATCAAACTTATTTTAGAAGATGAACTGAAGGAAGGAAAGAGAAAAAGGAAAAGGCAGAGGAGCTTTCTCGGCAGAGAAGCGTGAGTGTGAGAAACTGGCGTTGAGGAACTTGGATTTGGAAATCCAACGCTGAAACAATATTAGCATCAAGAATATTTTTGGTTTTAATGGTAAGGTACCTAAGGACACTCTCAAAAAAGGGACAGGGCTGAATAATTGCACATCATGCACAAGATGATTAACCAACAGCTGAAAATTATTGCAGCAGTCCCAGAGGTGCCATGAAAAGGACTGGGAGAGGGTGTTAGCATGATAAATACACTGATGTCACTGACCTCATGGTGGCCATTATTTCTGTTGCATCCTGGGAGCACGCTGTGGCCTTGGCACGACTCTGGTTGGTGCGTGGATGCGTGCATCTCCATCATCCAGCCTGACAAAGATGGCTGACACTGGGGGCCTGTGCCCGTTTGGTCCATCTGTGCCCAGGTGCCCGCTTTAGCATGGCACGGCGGGGTAGAGGGGAGGAGTCTGAGTGACCCCAGAAGGGTTCAGCTCCTCTGACACTTTGCCACATTGTCATTAGAAAGTCACCAAGGACTGGCGCTCAGACTAAGCCAGTGGGAAGTTCCACTGTCCTACATTTACTTTCTGTCGTCTCACTTTAGCGTACTTTGTGCACTAAATTCACCACAAAAAAATAAACGTACAGTACACTTCCTTTCCTCACCCCCACAGCGGGACAGGACCGAAATGTGTGTGAAGGAAGGCTTTACCTGGAACAGGAGTGTGTGCTGTTCCTTTGTGGGCGTCTCCACAACATGCTGCCTCTTTTGAGACCAGCTTCCCTCCGCAGCATTGCGATCTGTAGCCGTCATGAAGCAATCCATTGCAGCAGATCTGACCGGCCGTGGAGGAGAAGGGCATCGATCCACAACACGAATCACCAAAGCCAACGGACACTCGCAAGTGAGCGCGATCCCAACAGCAGACCTCACCTAGAGAATGTGGGGATGAAGAGAGTCCTCAAATCCACACAGCTAATGACTAGATTTGTGAAAAACAAGCAAATTTCTATTTTAAATAAACAGATCTTTGGGTCGTACAGTTATATGCAAAAGTTTGTATCCCCCATGGTTTCTGGCTGGAAACTGGAAATGTATCTCTATTTCATATATATATAAAAGAAGTTAAAAATGAAATGTGAGCGTATCCTTTAGCAAGATACCAGTCCAAAGAAAAAGTGATAAATGATAAAATGATTAAATGATCTCCATTTTCCTCTATTAATGCACATGCACTATGCACATTTTCCTTAGCTGTGATATTGCAAGAACTGTGAAACATCTGTGGGACATAAAACTAAATTTCTGCTTTTTTTCCCCTCTATATTATATTTGTATTGTAGAAATATCTCTTATCTTTCTAAATCATTTTTTGCATGTTTTTTTTTTTTTTTTTTTTGCAATCAACTGTATATAGCAACTCTCTCATGCATTGTCCAGACAATGTAAGACTGGTTTAAGTAAAATACAAGTTATATATTCCTTGAGAATGTATAAATTTATAAAATCACTTGAGAGCATTACTGTAATTTAACAGAAGTCATTATCCTGATTTCTGTTATTCTCTGGACTATTAGTAATTCTAACTGCGCCACATCTTTACAAACTTTCTACACAAAACCACAAATTAAAAAAAAAAAAAGTGCCAGACTCCAAAGAACGTATTTAGTTATTTATTGAATATAGATTTTTATACGAAATCCGAAATCCGTTGTCATGAACTGTGTGGATTTTGTAAACATCAATAATATTGCTATATTTGATTAAAGAATATTTTCTATAATTTTGCTCATCAACATTAAAGACATTATAGACCTTACATTTTTTATAAACATGCTGCAAGATTTTTTGAAATTTTGGGTATAATATTTTATTATTTTTGCTCATGGCATTCCTGCACATTGACAATCCATTTACTTTTTAACATAAGTGATATTTAACAACATCCAAAAATACATCTAACATTAAATTACATTTATTGTAAATAAAAATGAACATGTAAAGAATCCGGATATGTTTTTTAATAATTTATGCATGAAATGGTTAAGCCAACAGGCCTATATATGAACAGGAGGAGCTATATGTACCTGGACGGATGGGGACGTAGTAATCTCCACAGCACTGGTATTGTGGTAGAAGCCCATGTAGCTTCCCTCCACAGCAAACACTCACAGAGTCATTTACAGCTGGTAAGTAGCGCTCATTACAGCACCGGTGTGATTCTCTGAAGTTGTGTACAGTCTTTTCACAACACACCTACACAAAGACAGATGCAACATCATATGGACGAATTGCATTAAAGAACACCTCATGCATATAACTCTAAACTGCTAAAAAAAAAAAAAAGTTTCTTTTAGTTCAAGGAAATTTAAGAAGATAGGAGGTGGCAATGCCTCGGCCCCGGAGGAGGCCCCACTCAGGCTCACGGAGGTTCAGGGAGCAGTGTGGCCCTGGGGTTGCTCGTCTTCCTCCTCCTCCCACTGCCAAGCTATATTTAGCCACACTTCATTGTCTATTTTGGCAAGAAATCAGGCCAGGATAGATTTTTCTACCGCATTGGGACTATAGTCTGGTGGAGTCTGAAAAATCTGTGTTGCCCCAAGCCACTGACATTGTCCTTACCTTTTGGCTAGTCTTCAAGCCTGAAACATAATGTAAGGGATCACTCTGATGCACCCTAGAGTGAAAAACTATTTTGACTTAAAGGCGATCAAAAAAAATTCAGGAGATCGTAATACCATTTTAACCTCAAATAGCTATATAAGCTAGACACATTACAGCAACAATGGCACATTGAGTTAAACAATTCGACAAGAAACAAGCCCTTAATGAGAGTGCGTTACACTATTAAGCATTTTCAAGGACGACATAATTCTGACTATATCTGACAACATGGGTGATGATTAAGGATCGTATTTGTGTGTTCCCCTGTGTAGGTGGCTATTGTTACCCTAGACAGAAAAAAAACCAAGTTCTGGATCAGTCATACTGTGAAATGGTTATATCAGGCCTACACAACAAGGGAATATTGGCAGATGGCTCTGTTACATTCATTCTGTAAGACCCAGTGAATCATCTCTATTCTACGGCTGCTGTCGAACACGGTAAGCTCGTCTTTCCTGAGCTGTATTCTTTTGTGTCCAGGCCTCCAGAGCATTACTGTCTGCTCTTGAGCTGGGGGAGACGTATGGCTCGTGCTCACTTGCCAAGTTGGCAGCGTTTCAATAACATCAGGACTGCAGCAATTGCAGGAGACAAGTTAATCTATTTCCTGAAAACAACTGCAGGCATGAAAGCTTTGTGTTAAAATGCCAAAATGGCTCATTGCATCCTCAATACAGGAGTATTTTACTTAAATCTTAGCCTCTAACCCTGAGGCTCTTACAAGCAATGATGTAAAAATCTTTAATTGCCTATGAGCTAATTTAAGCTGTTTAATAACCCTAGTTAGTAGTAGATAAAATATATTATCAGAACATTTCACATTAACAACAGATAAATTGCAAAGGCTTGGTAAGAATTTATTTGTTCTCTTAAATAATAGCAATTAATAGTTGGCCATTGAAATTATCATATGGATTATTGTTAAACATCAGCTGCCTAGTAATAAAATTGTAAGCCATTATTACTAGAAAACGTCCTAAGCATATTTAAACAGTGATTCAGTTGTAAGAAAACCTGTGCTAAAACGTTGCAAATCTTTCAGATACACTCACTGACCACTTTAATAGGAACACTTCATTCAAACTAATGTCCACATTCAAACTGGACAGTTAAAGATCGGCTAAAGACCAGGTGACATTTTTCCAGGCTTTAGCTTTCAGTGAGCTTTCCACTGTAGCCTCAGATTCCTGTTCTTGGCTGACAGATGTGAAACCCGATGTGGTCTTCTGCTGCTGTAGCTCATCTGCATCAAGGTGTGGTGTGTTGTGTGTTTTGAGATGTTCTTCTGCTCAGCACGTTTGTAAAGAGTGATTATTTGAGTTACTATAGCCTTCTTGTCTGCCTGAACCAGTCTGGCATTTTTTTTCCCTGACCTCTCTCATCAACAACTCATCGCTAGCCGGATGTTTTTTTTTTGTTTTTCATACTATTCTGGGTAGACTCTAGAGGCTGCTGTGCATGAAAATCCGAGAAGATTTGTGAAATTCTCAAACCAGCCGTCTGGCACGAACAACCATGCCACAGTCACTGAGATCACATTTTTTCCCCATTCGGAGGTTTGATGTGGATATGAAATGAAGCTCTTGTTCTGTACCTTCATGATTTCACGCACTACGCTAATGCCACATGATTGGCTGACTGGATAACTGGATGAATGAGCAGGACTACAGGTGTTCCTATTAAAGTGGCTGGTAAGTATATACAGTACACTCACCAGCCACTTTAACAGTATTTTATAACCAGGATAAAAAGTGATTACAGATTATGATTATGAGTACATTCAGATGCAATATATGGAATGACATATGCAATAACCTGCTCTTCTGGCTGGTAGCAGGAATTTCCACAAAAGTCCTGGTTTATGGGGCACTGCAGATATGAGCACTGAGTCTGGGGAAGCATGGCCTGCTTGGCCTGGAGCTCTTCACAAGGCTTAAGGGCCTTGCGATGAATATCATAACCTCCCAGAATGCCGTTGGGTTGGCCAGGTGATGACCACTCCAGTCTGACAGATCTACGAGACACAGAGCAGAAGTTTTGTTACAGAATTATCGGGTATGATTATTGCACACTGTGCTATCTGCTATGGATGTAGAATTACTTTGGAAGAGTATAGGAGTGTTTTCACAGGTCTAACAGGAACTGTGGAGTTACGTCATGCAACATTTTTATAAGGCATTGCCATTTTGTTCGATGCAAAACAAAAAACATCTTAGAAGAGCCTATGTCCACATTCCGTTCTACATTTATTAAGACTTTAACAAGTAGCTGATGGTTTGTGGCAGGAAAACAATTATACCTGCAATGTTGCAGACATTCTCGAAGGGAGCCTCTCCAGTTGTACATGCTAGACTTCCCTGGTTTATTCACTATCCATAAACGCTTGGTGTCCTTCCAAGTTTTGATTTATTTATTTATTTTTTACAAAGAATAATAACTGGCTTAGTCTCAGAAACTAGACTTCTAGTTATATAATACCAAAACAGGACAACAGGCACAGTAAGAGACAGTAAACTGGATTTTGAGCCACTGTTGCACAATATACGTACTATTTTGTCATTAGAAAAGCGCATCACACACGACACTGTTGCCAAACTTATTAACAAATTCAAAAAGACTGGAAGTGTTGCGGACCAACCGAGAAGTGAACGTCCACAGACATCCACTGACCAAAGGCACAACCGACGTGGTGCTGGCGTACATAGTCCCCTATGTATGGAGACTTATGGGACACCCTGTATTGCCCCAACTCCATTTAGAAAATCTGCGATGGCGTGAAAATCTCTCATTCCTGTTGTTTTTTTCTGTAGTGTGTACTGCAGTGTGAGCAATACAAAAATGCATGTAAGGTGTGTCATTTTTCGGCTCATAATTGCTTGCCAATGTCCAGATATGTCTGAAATTCCTCTTTTGAAATGTAACTGTGGCCAAAAAGAGCCACTCATCATTATCAGCAATCAGTCTTTAGATGTGCTTTTTATATGATTTTGCTTTACATTTCGTCTGTATGCGCTTTGTGAGCACAGAAATGAGCAATAACTCTGTCAATTATGCTGATATGATTGACAAGTGGGACGGGAGATCCTTATAATCAGTTTACCTGCAATTGCACTTTTCTGCCACTGGGAGTTTCCTTAAATATACACATGCCCTCATGCAAAAGCAAAACTTGATGAATAACATTGTATACGCGGAAATGTGCATACGTACGGTTTACGCACAAAACGTGCACACACACAGTTGACACACAAGACCCCTGGATTTTTATCAGTTCATCTAGTACAAAAAACACAGCACACTTCCATAACTTTCCATAACTCTTTTTATTTGCAGTAACTTCTAGGCACCTCTAACTCATCTTAACCGAGATTTATTTTTCCCTCTCTTCGTTTCCGTTTTTCCTCGGATCTTCTGCGGATCCTGGATAGCCTGCTGAATGCGTTCCTTTTATCGTCTCACTCTCGCATAGCATTTCTAAAGCGAGCTTGCTAGAATGAAGATGAAAGGTCGCCCATCCTGCTGTTAAGTCATCAGGGAAGAATTACACCCCTATCTATAATTCTATAATTACCGTCAGTGTAAGGAACTATCAGTGTAAGTGGAGAAAACTGCAGTTGGAGGGAGTGAAGACCAGCAACCAGTCTACAAAATCAATTCAACAGCCTGCCAAATGCACTGGCGGAAGCAAATACTGCAGCTCACATTGGCACTTTGTAGATGCGATTAGGTAACATGGCTTTCCAACTTACTGCAAAGTCTGAGCTGTACAGTGAGTTATAGTGGGTGAGCAGCCTTTCCTTTTTTTGATGCACTTCTGATATCGATTTTCCTCTCCATTCATAAGACGAGTACAACTGCTTCTCGAAAGAGGGAGAGTTTTCTGGTCATCGCAGCTCAGATTCAAACATGAAGGCAAAGCTGCTCGTGGTTATCTTGTTTTCTTTACTGAGTGAATAAAATGCTAATATTGCGGAAAACAAATGAATTACACATATAAGAACTAATTCTTTATTCTCGATATTTGACTGAGTTCCTATAAAAAGAAGAGATCTTTCTTACTGATTAAGTTGCTTCAAGTGTTTTTTTTTTTCCTGTCCTGTCTAGCTAACATAAAAATGCACAGCTAAAATAATGAGAAAACTGTCTCTTTGGGGACTTGAGAATAAATGCTACACACACTGTCCATTCCTCATCTCAACAGCCAAAGAGACACACTTTACCTTATGACTACAAAACCATCAATACCACTCTGTGTTTAACACGCTTGTGTTGCACAGCTCCTTTGTCAAGGTGCAGCAATGACCTAATTACTGTACGCAGAGCTCGAAAGCCATTAAACAACAGAAAAAAAGTACAGAACCTTTACCCCATCAAGAAATACAGATTTGATATCATAAAATAAGACATTTGCATATGGGAACATGAATGCTTCTTTCATTTTATGATGCAATAACATTTTAAATGAAAACAATTATAAAGAAAACGTTCGCTTTCCTTATAGGATGGCAACTGCTCGTAACTTCTGACATGATTTTCACCTGTTTTACTCCCCACTTTACCTAATGCTTATATTCATGTAACGTATCTAAGCCACGGTAATGATGAAAATCCTCCTCTGCACCAGTGACGTATTGCTGACAGACCGTAGGACGTGTTTATGAATTTATCAAAAGTGAAAGGTTCTGTTTCTTTCAACACTAATGAGCAAAACACTTGGAAAATATCAACAACACACATGCAGAAATAAGAGACAAAGGGGAAAAAAAGCTGTAGTCCATTCCTGGTGAAGGAATGGGGTTGGGGGCATTAAAACAGAATTACCGTTATATCACAAAAGGTGTTATTGCTGTCTAACGGTTAATCCCTCATGGAGAAAAATAGCTGAAATTCATATTCACCAGCAGGAGCAAGTAAGCCATCAGCTGTGGCACTTGTCATATTTCAATCAAATCTTAAGCCGAGGTGTTGATTCCGTCACTCGGGCCCCCAACGTGCCACCAGAAACAGAATTAATGAATTAGCTATTGATTAAAGTCCACTCTCGCAAATCTAGCATGGCAAATAAATGAACTGTTTGGGGCATGTGTAAGCCGCAGCCAGCAATGTCAGGCCAATAGATCAGGTATTCTATAGGGAGAGGAAGTACAGCAAAACAGCAATATGATATGGCAGGGTAAGGAATTCTTGGTGGGGATTATGGGTAATGACAGCACACCAGATCCTGTGCCTTAAACAAGCTGAATGAAGCTGAATACCACATCTATATCACAGCAAGACCATCACAGAAGAATGATGATCACAGGGGAGAACACGGAGTATGGCATAATTACCTATATCTCCTTTGGTTAGTCAAAAAAATTCCACGTGAAGTTATCAAGGAGTTGAAGAAGAACACAAACATATCCACAGCTCACCTGGAGCTGAGCACTTGGACAGTAGGGGCTGCCATGCCATCTGGAATGTCCTCCACGGTTGTTAACTTTGTGCTGTTGCTCTTCACACATGCATACACTGTGCATACCTCCACCTAAACACCCATGTCCGAGAAACACAATATGAGACGTCAGTGACGGTTTTATTACTGTGTGTAAATGGATGTGGATGTTTCACCACTCATCTGAGTGGCTTTACGATTTCAGGTACTTCAGCTCACGACACGACAAAGTTTGAGACAACGCTTTTCCATGATTCGACTTTAAACACCGTGTTCCTAGGTCTTCTTACAATACAGGGCAAAACAACCATCCATCCATTATACAACTTCCAATATTCTTGCTACATTAGACAGCAATATATAAGAATAATACTGACCTGAACATCATACACAGTGAAAGGTTGGAGGCCTCCCAGTTCCAGTGATCCAGATGTGTTGTCAGTGGAGGTGTATAGTTGGCCATCCAGATAAATGGAGTAGTGTGTAACGGCTCCATTAGGAACCAGAGGAGCTGCCCAGAGAACCCGTACGGATGTACTGTTGAGGGTCACGATCTCTGGGGGAAAGACTCCTTCAGGCTCTGGGTAAAGGGACAGCGTGGGAGTAATCAGTATTTCGAGCTCAAAGTAGCCGTGAAGGAAAACATCAGAACTATTTTATCAGCTGAAAATATCAATATCTGTCAATTACAATCATTGTCATGATACATGATGCAGAACTATTAAACGTATTTGTGCTCTGAGCAACTCTAGAATTTAAAAAGAGACTAATGGGAACGTAAAGACACTGACTAGAGCAAGCTTATACAGACTGGGTTTCACCATCAAATAATTTTTAAACAGCATTTAATCAAAGTTTATCTATTAATCTGGTTGCAGATAAAAAAAAACAAAAACATGGCAAACATTCAAACATTTAATCCTGCTTTTAGTTTACCGCAACTAAGATGGTTTACATTTCCAATATCAGCATATATAAAATACATTTCAGAAAATGATTTTTAGACTCTGTTTCGTCTTGATCCTTGTTTATGCCACACATTCAAAAAGTATTAATCACTAACTTAGCCTAAGATTTTAAATCAAATACATCATAGTGCCACGGGGTTCAGCTTTGGCCACACACACACACACACACACACACACACACACACACACACACACACACACACACACACGCGCGCACACAGTTTCTTTAGACTCCCTCAAACCCCCTCACCTACATTTTAACCCAAGTAGACCTCATTCCTCAAAAAACACTGATTCTTGCTAAATGAGGTCTCTCTGGACTCAGAGCACTCGGGAGCCTCTCTGCTGAATCTTCAGCTTTTACTTTCTTTTTTTTTTTTCTTGACAATGATGGTCAGCATGATACAGCACCTGCCTGCAATACTGTGTTAGTGAGTCACACATAGAAATTTGATACAGAGTCATTAGAAGGGTAATGTTATGTATTACAGATATTTGTTAAATTGTATAATTGTTAATAATTCTAGGGGCGTGACAATTTGCAAGAATTACACGATTTTTAAAACCGACTTCATTTTTGCTGGACGGCCACGCAGGTCAGACAAGACGAGGCATTTGCACTGACTGACTGACTGACTGACTCCCATTGTTGAAATGTGCATGCGCAAGGAGTCTAGCTAGCGAATTTTAGTCTTGCTACCCTTAGCTAGCAAGCCGTGAGCGATACCAGGGACATTCTGTGATATACATGCATCTGCTGTGTTTGTTCACAAACCATCCCGCCTCCACGTCATTTTGGATAGTTGCGGAGAGAGAGAGAGAGGCAGGTTAGCGCGTTTCAAAGTTGTGTCGTTTCGTGTAGTCCTGTGTGCCCTTGCTTCAAATATTATTGAAGATAATATGTTAAATTCAGAGGTGCAGGGATGTACTGTGGCATGAGTGGGTGTGTAGCTACATACTGGTCATATTTATGTCTTTTACTTACATGAATACGTGTTCTGCGCTTAGCTACCTATCTATCTAATGTTAGTCACATTTCAATGTAGATAACATTAGCTAGATAACATAAGCAGAGAATGATTCGTATGTATCTGCTGGGTTTGTTCGCAAGTCGCCAACTTCCGCATCATTTACAGATAGCTGTGGAGAGTAGAGGTATTGTAGTGAATAACTAATAGTTAATGAAGGAGTATGAGGATGTACTGTGGCAAGAATGTTTTTGTAGCTACATACTGGCCGTATTTATCTCAACCGTTATGTTGTTTATTTACATGAATGCATGTTCTGCGCTTAGCTAGCTAGGTAAAGGTGCCACAGCACCTGTTTTGTAACACAGGGTAGTGCCCAAAACTAAATTACATCTCAAGGGCTTCTAATAAGAAGGATATATCTTTTAGACCCTACATAAATGACTGTCCTGCCGTTGTTGAAATGCTGTGTGACAAATGCTGTGTAGCTCATGGCAGTCTGGCAAAACTTGGCTTGCCTAGACTTGAAGAAAAAAGAGAGTTAGTGAAACTGAAAGAAACCACTGGTTCAATAAACTACTGAAAGACCATCCTCCTAACAACAGTGTTTATTCTAAAAAAGCAGCTAAAATATAGAAAAATATTGTATCTGTTTCCACTGAATGCTTGCAATGAATGCTGTTGCTGTAGTGACGCATGCCAAACGAAAATCTGAAGCTGTAATCTCCAGCTGTGCCATATCACAAAACAGGATATTGAGAACATGTGACGTGCAACGTGTTGAGTGTTTGCAAACTCTCTATTCTTAATTGACAGAGGCAGAAGAAAAACTGACAGAAGCACAGAATGCTGGCTGCATCTCTCTCTCTCTCTCTCCCAGTTTCTCTGTCTCTCTCTCTCTTTGTGTTTGGGGGAGGTCCCAGCAGACGGTTTGTGGGTAAATTGAATCAGTCCTGACGGAGCGTGGTGGGAATGGAGTACTGCACCAGGGGGCGGGAGGTTAACTGAGCCAGTCTTGGGGATTCTTTCTGCTGCCTACACTGGTGCTTCCCAGTGTCCTACAAAGCACCATATTCTGCTCTTTTTCACAGTCTCTCTCTCTCTCGCTCTCTCTCTCTCTCTCTCGCCAACACACACACACACACACAAACAATTTCTTTTCTAGCTCAACATTACACATGGTTCAGTGCCAGGTGAACAACTTTTAAGCCCAGTGAATGTTGTGAAAGAGCACTGAAAGACACAAGGAAAGGCGTAGTGATGGGAGAGAGATCAAATATCCACGCCGCACCTTTGAATGAGTTACAGGTTGACATGGGAACAAAAAAAACCTAACTTTGTGTAGGGGTCCTGTCACCTGATCCCTCACCCACATTCACTCAAAAGATAAAAAGGAAATTATTGGAATATTTCTGTATCTAGACCTAGTCTGCTCTTCAGGACTAAGAAAGTAATGGTAGAGTACCTGCAAAATATTGCATGTATTTCAGACTGAAATAACTTTATCTGTGAGTCTATGTATTTCAATTTCTAGAGTTTTGTCAGAGTCAGCCAATACAGCTGGACAAGTGCCTGATTCATATCATGGTACATCCTCTCATACAGCTGTCTGCACTCTTCTACAATGTAATGATATCATTGATGAGCTCTTACATGCTCTTAAGAGTGTATCGAAGCTGCGACTTGATAAAGAAGCAGGCATAATGATTCTAATGACACATAAAGAAACCCTAGGTTTGAGATCAATTAGATCTGGTAGTGAGACTAGTCACCTCAACCATAATGCAGGCAGGCTGATGAAGCCTTGCATGTAAAGCCATGATGTTTACAGAATGTAGAATATATAGTATATAACCTGAATATAAATGAACTATGTTCTAGTTTATAAAGCATATGATACACTGGTAAGTGTAGGTGTTATCATATGGCAGACTTGCTACCGGTCCTTAAAGAACTAATGCCCATAAAGAGATCTAATGGGCACAAAGATGTTACAGAACCCTCTTGAAGCTATGGGAGTCAGGGATGGTAAATCACCAAGGTGCGGCAAATCATGCAGATGAGGAGACAAGTTCAAATGCCATTGCTGAAGTCTGGTAAAAACACATTGCACCTCGACAGGTCTTTGGTGCACAGGTCCAGGAATCCTCTGTTTAAGATGGGTGCAAACCTTGTGATGCAACAGATTGCCATTAGGTGGTTTGTCTGTGCTAGCACATTATTCCCATGGAGTTGGCTTTCATAGACAGCAACAGTGAATAGAAGGAGTTACACAGTTGCAGCAGAGACCACACTGGTACCACCACAGCAACCCAGAACACACAGTCTGTTTCTTCCCTATACAAGGTGGGATCAAGTCACTAAAGCAAGGTTTACTGAAAATGCCAGGGGATCCTGCTGTTGATTCTGAAATCGCTTGGCTGGCTAGAACATTGGGGCTTGATAACAGAACAGGGACTACAGAGTATACTGTCTGCGGGGTATCATTTAGAGTTCCACTGTCAGCCACCAGCAAACACAGGGGTCCACCCAAGACAGGTGCAAGGCCCAAGCCACTTGGCTATACTCTGGAAATAGCAGATATTTTAAGCAAAAGAGTGGCAGAATTTTGCTCATTTTAGGTCTGGGAGACAATGATCTTTCTGAAACAATTTAGTTCAGGAAATATGTGAGATTTTCTCTAGAGCCCCTGCAAGGCCAGACATACTCCCCTATCTGGAAGACTATCTGCTGTGTGGACAGTCCCAACAGCAAATGACAACAAGCCAGACAGAACCGTAATCTCACATCTGGAAGCTCTAGGTCTAAAAGTCAATTATGATAGTAGCCACTTGGCACCTGAACAGAGTGTGTAGCTCATAGAATAGCTCAAATTGTTGGCTATGTAATCCTTGAGGTGGGCCTAAAATCACAAGCCAAAAAAAGAGGTTGTTCTGGAATTGGGTGGATGCACACCTCCTATCTCTGTATTGGCCCAGGATGTATGTATCTCTCACTCAGACAGTAGATGTGCTCTACCAAGGGAATGGCACTTTCACAAGAAGGTGGTTCACTTAATTTGAAACACCAACATCAGAGCAGAAGTCAATCTGTTTGCGAACTCACTACCAAATGTGGTTCACAGACAGTGCAGAGACGGAGGCTTTGTGCCAGGATGTGCTGGTGCATGACTAGCCAAACTGCCAGATGTATGCCTTCCCACCATTGTCACTGTTATGGATGACACTGCTGCACAATTGTTGCTGATAGCCCGGCCAAACAGACCACGTTGTTGATGTTACTGATGGTCGCTTTATGCCCACTACCACCTCGGAGCAATCTCAGTGGGATGTTTGCAAAGCATCAGGCAAGCCCTTGTAAGTGTGTGTGCGCTCCAAGTACATGCCGGTTGTATGAAGGTAAGTGGAACATTTTCTTTTGACAGTGCTGTGAAACAATAGGCATAAACTCCTTATCTTGCACAATAAAACAATGTTTTAAAGGTTTTGCGGAGTTGACTGAAACATCTATTTTTGTATATGGCAACACTGGCGCACAGGGGACAAACTGAAGGTTCAAGAATCAAGGTTAGTCAAAACTTTTCTTAAAGGTGCGGAACATCTCTGACCTTCATGCAAAACAGTGTACTAAGCAGCTTGTACAAGCCGCCATATGAACAAATGGAAGATGCAGACATAAAGCTGCTTTTGCTTAAGACAGCTTAAGCCAGCTACGGCCAGACGAGTAGGCAAATTGCATGCGTTACTGCTTGACACTAAGTGTCTGTGTTGGAGACCACAGTTCAGATGTCACACATTCCGGCCAAAGATGTTGATGGTTCAGTACATCAACAAATCTGTCAACCTCTCTGTTCTTGCAGGGGAGAATGTGCCCAAGCCAGCTCTATATGTACGTGACTGCTCAAGTGCTATGTAGAAGTGACTGCCAGCTGGTGGGTCACTAACCAACTGTTTGTTTACTTTGGGGAGCATCATTAAGCGGCTCTGCTGTTTAAAGACGTGTTAGCCCACTGGGTAAAGGAAGTGATTTTGGAGGCATACTTGAATGCAGGTCAAGAGGTACCTTCTTCCATTAAGTGCCATTCGATGTGTGCTATGGCTAATCAGGCAAGGGCTGAGCAGCTGCAATCTGTGCGGCTCACAGGGTATTTCTGCTCATATGACAGAAGATTCTGCCCAATAGAAATAGGTTTTGCTTAGCAAGGACAAATATTAGAGGGAACGCTGATTATAAGCCATTTACAAGAACGAAAAAGCTCCCAGTACATCCACAGTAGAATGTTTTCTTCTATTATTCTGTATTTAATGCATACAAAATACTATGGTCTAACAATTGCACAAAAAAAAAAATCCAGATTTAATACTCTTAGTTATTAACTCTTTTATCTTGTTAAATGTTTACATTTAATGATTTGAAGTTAAATTATAAAGGGACTGACCATTGGTTATTTAAAGTGCTTTATCACAACTTTCTTTTCTACTTTTTTTTTTTTTTACCTTGTAATCAATGACAAGTCATCATTGTGATTATAAACTATACTTAGCAGACACAAATATCACAGGTCAAGGGAGACAATAAATCCTGCTGTAAAGTAGCTAACAGTAGTATACTCTCTCATTGCCTCTTATTGCCTCCCTGTTCATATCGTTTCCACTCCAGCAACATTCACACTCCGCAAGACTTCACACGCCATCCTGTCCAACTTCTTAATTAAGGCTCTCTTAACATGTACATTATCTGGTGCCTTAATATGATCTGCAAGTTCAACTGCAGTTGTTAAAGTGGGCTGCCCTTTAGGCTGTAAAATAATGAAATTACCAGTGAAAGCGCTTAGCTAAACGGCCCGTAACTTTTATTTGGGAGATAATGATTATCTAATGTTTTTAATGCGGATTTTACTATGTGAATAGGATTAGGAGCGGGAAAAGTTATGACACACTGCAGGGAAAAGCCAGTTACGTTTCCTAATGCAAATGCTACTCGAACCCATTCTAGACTGGATTAAGGGAGACATTTCAATCGTACTCAACGAGGGGTAACCAGCAGTGCGCTACTTTAAGTGTGAGTGCATGTGTGTGTGTGTGTGTGTGCGCACAGGTGTATGTTAGAGTGTATGCTGATGTGAGTGGAAGCATGAGAGAGAGAGAGAAAGTAAGCGAGTGAGTGAGAGAGAGATTAATCTGATACCTATGTTATCGGTGAATCAGTACTTTTACTGTGAGGGAGAGGGACAACTTAATTACTATCGATCACAGTGCAGAGGTCGGTATATCAAAATTTTTTCGCAAAACGCAAATGTTCTCTGTACGCCTCTAGAGAACGGAGAGCAAATATTTAATCAATTCAGAGATTGGTCTCAGCTGCCTTTATCTCCATGAACAGGTCTGACTGAAGTGATGTGAGGACGGCAGACTGATGGAAATCACAAGAAAATGTTTTAAGTACTGACAGCAGGACTGGAAATAGTCAATGCAATCAGCAGTCTACCTGCCTTTAAATTTCAGCATCTGTTAAAACTTTTCTAAATCAGATGTTTTAAGAATACATGAAAAAAAAAACTTTGTTCTATTTGCAGCGGAGCTACAATGTTTAACTACATTAACTGCAACGTGTAAGCTACCACGAACTGGTCAATTGGCATAAGGCAAACTGCCACATCTTCATCGAAGACCTATGTGCGGTGTCTGAGGCTACATCTGCAGGAACCTGGAACTGCATTTCCAACATTACTTTTGAGTGTTTCTCTGCTTTTAGTGTTTCATGTGTTATTTGTCAAGTTATGTAGTGTTTTGTAGTGCATTATTTTATCTCTTAAGTGAAGTGTGGCCAAGTATGGTAACCCATACTCGGAATTTGTGCTCTGCATTTAACCCATCCAAGTGCACACACACCCGTGAACACACACCCGGAGCAGTGGGCAGCCATTTTGGCTGCGGCGCCCGGGGGGATCGGTGCCTTGTCTCACCTCAGTCGTGGTATTGAGGGTGGCAGAGAGCGCTGGTCATTCACTCCCCCCACCTACAATCCCACGACCTTCAGGTTCACCTTCGGGTTACAAGTCTGACTCTCGGACCATTAGGCCACGACTGCCCCCCGTAGCACTTTGACAGAACTAGACTTTTCAGTGTTCAGATACTTCAATACTCAGCATTCATTACCCAAACACGTCATACAATCTTTGCGAAATCCAACCGCTCATTAGTGGTATAGCATTAGTGAGAAAATACACTAACTGATCATAGACCAGGAAGTGTGATTTGTACTGATATGGCTGAGGAAAACTGAGTTAATTCAGCTGAATCAATATGAGAGGACTGCAAGATCGATACATATGATAAGAAGAACGCTAAAGGTGTTCATTTTCATCGCTTTCCTGAAAAAGCTAGCAGAAAGAATCCAGAACTGATAAACTGGCCTACCAGTCTCTTTTAACTCACCACCATCTGAAGTAGTACATGTGACCTCTGGACTGGTGATGTTGTGAGCTCCATTAGACACGGTCAGAGAGAGTGTGTACTCAGTGTTGGGCTGTAGGTCAGAGATCAGCGCCAAGGTCACAGAGGGGTCAAGCTTGAGTGTTTGGCTTTCCTGGGTGGAATTGACTGTGAGAAAATAGAGCTCCACTTCTCCCTGCAGGTCCTGCAGAGCTGAGAAGAGAGGCATGGAGAGAGGAAGGGAGACAGATATGCTAATAAGAAACAACCACATGAGCTTAAAGGCAAAGTCGCTTTTGTATACAGTACTGTGCAAAACTCTTAGGCACGTGCAAAGAAATGCTGTAGGGCCAAGATGCCTTTCTACTCTACTCTAAGATCTTTCTACATTAAAAACACACTGTAATGTGCAGTAAACAGTAATAAATGAAACAAAGTCAAAATCTTGCGTGATGACCCTTTGCTTTAAAAAAAAAAGTGCAGTCTCAGGTACAATGTGCGCAGTTTTATAAGGAAATGAGCTGGAAAAGACTTCTGCACAGTACTGTATATGGTTAATAGCAGAAAATGCAATGCTGCACTATACCATTAAGCCAATCTGATGAAAAAAGTTGCATGAATTCGAGCAAGCAGAGCCAGTAACTCTACGCCAAAACCTAACCATTGTAAGTTCCTTTAAAGCTTTCGCATTAAAAAAAAAAATCATGGTATCCATTTTCCAGGTTGAAATATTTCTTGAAAACTTGTAGCATTAAGAGTTGAGGAATCATGCAGATTTTTTTCTCAGCACATCTAGTGGTGTGTGTTTCATTTGAAAGATTCTGGCAGCTCTGGGAGTATGAGATGTACACTGGCTTTGCTTCATCCCCACAAGGCATACAATTGTTAAGACTGTTAAGCATTTAAATATCTCCTCACTGGAGATCAGAATCTCTCAATAATCTATAAAAGGTCATTTTCCCTTGAACAACTCCAATTTACGCTTGGTCTTTGACTAGAACTTGCACACACTAATGAGCCGTCAGTATTATATATCTGTCCGTGCATTAAATGTTGAAATCTTAAAAGACATCTCACTGGGTGTGGTCCAGTTAAGCAGAATGGCAGTGTGGTTGATGGCCTGAGCAGACACGTTAGCAGGATGGAGTGGTGGGCCAGCCAGAGTGACTCCTGAGTACACCTCTCCTGAAGCATAGCCCACATCATTGTACACCAACAGCTGGTATTCATACCACGTGTATCTGCAAAAACACTCAAACGTCAAATCTGCACTGACAACAATAGGAATTAGGACAACGTTACCTAAAACTACTACCACAACTATAATAGTAACTACTATAATAATTACTACTACTAAAACAACAACAACAGTAGTAATAATTATGAATTATTATGCCATGATTCCAATAAGGAATTGTCCTTATGTCCTTAAAAAAAAAAACTAACAAAAATTAGACTAATGAAGACTAAGAAGTTATTTTAATGGAAATTAAATTCATTGCACTCTTCTTGGGCAGCCATGCAAAAGACAAAGAGATGGATAAATAGCATGCATTTACTTCAGAGCCGAGAGAAAAGAAGAGAAAAGAGGAAGGTAATATGCAGATGTCTTTGAGTCTGCTAAAACACACACATGCGCGCGCACAGAAAGATTAGTGCGAAAACAATTTAATTCTTTTGGATATTTGCTTAATGTATCTTTGAGCAGTATTAAAAAGATGGCATCAGAGCGCAAAACCAGTTTTGTACACACTGGCAGCGTTTGCATTAAAGCTAATTTTGGTAATCTCACCTGCTAAGGCCTTTATCTTCGTGGAACAATTTGTCTCCTGCGTAAACATGGTACCAGCGATTGAAATCTTCAGGGGGACGGGAGGCCAGGGGCTGCTGGGTTTTCCGTCTCAGCAGCTTGTACCTGAGGGCAGGAGAAACGGCCCAATAAATCACAGCCTGCTCAACTCCAACAATCCTCTTGCTATTTCAGCCCTGCCAGTTTCCCCCCGCTCTCACTCTCTGAACAGTAATGCTAATTTCGCCCGTAATCATGAGAGCTGGGCTTAATGTGCTCTTCATAAGCCTAGTTCAACAAACAAGGCATTGGAGGGAAAAAGGGTCATGAATATTAATGGTCAGACATGAACACAGAGCTTTATTTACCACCTAATCAGCTCAAAAACAGACTCACTTATAGGGTGAGAAATAACAAAAGGCTGTTAAGCTGTATTTTAGCCTCCCGGTGTAGACTGTTATTCTCCAGTATCATATATAACTCACATTAGCAGTACTTCTTTACGGGATTATTCAGTGTTTGGGGAATGTTTGTGCCATTTTAACTGTTTACTGTTACACTTGTCTTTGAAGAACGGTTTAAACTGTTCCAGTACAGTAATCTACGGGAGCTACACCTGGTCATAAACTGTAGGTTTACACCACTCTTTTAATCGATCAATATCACTACTGACTATACTGAAAGTGTATTTTTTTCCTCTCCAAATATTATACCATTAAAAAAAACATAAAAGGAAATACGACCTATTCAATATTCTTAATTTAATTACCATATGTTTGGGCCATTTGGCCTTGATGGTGGGTGCCATGACACAGCCAGGAAAGATTCACTGATGGCGATGACTGATAGTGCCGGAAGCCCCTGCGGAATCATGGGTAATGTAGTGACAGGAGTAGGCAGGCTCTCGGTGCAGCCTCCAACAAAGCCCCCGCCCCCTGAACAGGCAAGGATGGTCACGCTGTAGTCAGTGTACGGCTCTAGGCCAGTGATAGTAGAGTTAAGCGTAGCGGTGTCAGTGTGGGATATGCGTGGATCTGGCATCCGGATCTCATAACGCTCAATTTCTCCATTGGGTATCAGTGGGCCTGACCATGTTACCTATATTAACACATATACATGCATACACATTAGTGCGGATGCAGATATGTTACAGAAAACAATCAGTAATAAAATTCTAAAGTATTATGATATAGTAAGACTATAAAATATTACAAAAAAAAAGCAGGTAATGTTATCTGGAGTGGAGACATGTCCAGTATAAATAAGAATGCTATTATGAACCAGTAATAACAACATAAAACAATACATTTTTTGTTTTATCCCATATGTGGTCACACTTATTTAAGCGTTCATAGGGATACATGACACTTACATAAGCACCTTCCTGAAAACTAACATATACCTACATAAACATGTATTTTAAAAAAATCCTTCACGAGGCATCAGCTGTCAGTGCGGCTAATTTTGTTGATTTGCAGAGTGTCTTGATATAGATTTACGTCAGAAGATCGTGACTACTAGTTTGATGATGTAACATACCATACCAAGTGAGGACTATGGGAAAATTAATGTCACTTGACTTGAATTTTTTTTTTTTTAGAACAGCTGATACTATTGGAGTAAGACTTTATACGTTTTTGTGTAGGTTTATGTCAGTTGTCATGAAGGGATTACGTATGCGCCACGTACCTTATGTACACCACCATTAGGTAAAGTGTTACCCTTTATATACTACACACTTGGCTGAAGCGGCTGAGGTCAGGGCCAAATTCCAGGCCTCAATCTGAGATCACTGTAAGTGAAGACACCCTGACTTTCACCCAGAAACACAATATTCTTTTCATTACTTTTAAAACACAGATGATGCTGTCACTATCTATAATATAACTCTGATGCACAAGGAAAGGAAATTGGCAGGCTTTATCAGTCGCAAGTCAGCATTCCGGGGAAACATTAAATGTGTAGTACATTGAGAAGGATGCTACACTGGAATGTGAAATTAGTTACTGTGTTGACGGTTTACTTCATCAGACTTTCAAATACCGTGTATATCCAAACACTTGTATGTCCTCATCCATATATCAACTCTCTTTCTCTCTCTCTCTCTCTCTCTCTCTCTCTCTGTCTCACATACACACACACACACACACACAAAGTACTCTTCAGCTGTGCCTCAACTGACAAAATGTGTACATTATTACATCTCTCGTTAAGGACATATTATTGTTCGTTTGGAAAGCATGAAAAACAAAACAAAAAAAACCATCCATCCATCCATCCATCCATCCATCCTCTGTACCACTTATCCTACACAGGGTCATGGGGAAGATTGGAGCCTATCCCACGAGACACGCCGGACAGGGTGCCAACTCATCACAGGGCACAATCTCACACACACACACACACACACACACAAGAAAATTTCTGGAAATGCCAATCAGCCTACAGCGCATGTCTTTGGACTGGGGGAGGAAACCCCAGAAGGGGAGAAAATGTAAACTCTGCACACACAGGATGGAAGTGGGAACAGAACCACCAACCCTGGAGGTGTGAGGCAAACTGTCCCCCCCCCAAAAAAAGAACAATTTATAGTAATATTAACAAAATCTCTTATAACAACTGGGGTGGGGGGAGAAAGCAGCCCCTAGTCCCCATCAAACCCCCCCCCCCCCCCCCCCCCTTTATTTTTTGGAGAATGGGAAGCAAGGCTCAGCTCTGATGATAAATTACTAGAAATGTAAGTCGTAGCTTGACACAATGGCAATAAAAATAATAATATAAATCTGTTTCACGTAGGATTGTAGAGACAAGCTTTCATTTTAAAAATGTAATTGTATTTCTTCAGTTAAGGCAATTACTATCTGTAGCTGTATACAAGCTTTTTTAAATAATTAGCACAAACTGTATACATTTTTCAATTTGAAAGCCTTTACTGTACTGTGTAAAATGGAATTTTACTATTATTGTTATAATATTGCAAAAAAAAAAAAAAAAAGAATTGCAAAAAAAAAAATTTAAACTAAGACTAAATCATGTATGAATTGCACAGTGTGACAACAAACGCAATCCTAATTTAAGCAGGCTTGTGCACTGTTAATGTTTCCCTATTCATGATTTACCATTTTAAAAATGATTGAATGCTCCAGAACTGATACACAAAAAAGACAGCAACATGAACGTTTGCACCATTTCAGGCTTAAGGTGGGTAGTGAAGGATGTGATAAAATTCCAGCTGTGCAGTCCGGAACTGCGATCACAAGAACTCAGCCGGATGGTGGATTTTTACGTAAAGATCTGACATGCCGTTGTAGGCCTATTTTTTCTTTTTAGGTCGAAAATGTTCAGCGTTTTATTTCCGAAAAAGGTTAACTAAATATAATTAACTGCTTGTGAGATGGAGGAAGGGGGCGGGGCTTCTAGGTGGCGTCAGTTAATATTGGAGAGCTGAAAACATTTGTGCAAATCTTTCCAGATTCATAGGCCGATTGGCTCATATCCCGTTTTTATGTGGGAGAAAATAACTGCTCTTTAGGCGTACTTTTGAGTGATAACTCATACGAGCGTACTCTGATGTTAAATTGCGGCGCTCCTATGCAAAATGCATAAAGGTTGGCAGGTCTGGTAATATAATATATTCGGAGTAAAAATCACTGGATATCATTTCAGTGTAAAATCGTGCACAGATTATTAAAAATCATTATCTTTCACAAGCCTACTCATAAGTAACAACCATCTCTGTAACACACTAAGCAAGAAAAAGCTACCTGCAAATAAGCATAATACATGACATTATCCTTTTTATAGAACAACAGCCTTTCCTCTCGTTATTGGTTTGCGCAACTTGTAAGGATGCGCACTGAGTTGCTACATAACCATACAGTCCTTATGATTCTAACATAATTTATATTTCATAGATTTGGGCAGAAATCCAGGCAGAATCCAGGAAGAATGACACGGGATCCTTAAAATAATTAAATACTTCGTATTTTTAAGAAAAGAGAAGATATTCTACAAACAGTGGAGGCACCAAACAGCTCGACAGGAACAAATGCACTTCATATGCTAATGAGAACAACTGTTTGGTGCGCTTACATGTGTAAGAACTCTTATCCAGTTATATATGGAAATGGAGCGGTTTCCAAATTAATAAAACAATAATAGCATTAAAATAAACCTGGGGTTAAGGGAAATGAATTATTCACACAAGTTTATGCAAATGCATTTTGTTTGAAGTGGTAAGCATTTCTATTCAAGATCCCTGACACTGAAAGACAGACAGAGAGAGAGAGAAGGAGAGAGAGAGAGAGAGAGAGAGAGAATGGAATAGAATCTAGAAGGGCTACAGTGATGCTCTCTGAACCCAGCTACGTGGTTCTCTAGTGCATCGTGTTCACTGAGGGCTTTAGAAGGCTGATATCAGGCTGCTTACAGATTTGAATGTGGTGTCTTCTGTACTGAATACACAGGCAAGGTAAGACAGCGATGCAAGAATATAAGAAAGTGTGCATTTTATTGGAGGTGACCTGTGTACTGATGGTAATTGATAGCGCCAAGAGAACAAGTTACACAATATGGCCAGAAGGTTGTGGACACCTGACCATAACACTCATATGTGCTTTTCTGAACGTCCCATTCTAGATGTAGTCCCCCTTTGCTGTTACAATAACCTCAACTCTTCTGGGAAGGCTTTCCACTAGATTTTGGCTAAACTAGTGTGTGGTTATGGGGATTCACTCATTCAGCCATTAGTGAGCATTAGTGAGGTCAGGTGTTTATGTCGGGCGAGGAGGCCTGGGGTGCAGTCAGAATTCCAGTTCATCCCAAAGGTGTTCAGTGGGGTTGAGGTCAGGGCTCTGTGCAGGCCACTCGAGTTCTTCCACTCTATTCTTGGCAAATCATGTCTTCATGGACATTGCTTTATGTACAAGGACATTGTTATGCTCTAACAGGTTTGGGCCCCTTAGTTCCAGTGAAGGGAAATCTTAATGCTTCAGTATACAAAGACATCCTACACAACTGTGTGCTTCCAACTTTGTAGCAACAGTTTGGGGAGGAAGGAAGGGGGTGTGGCCAGGAAGTAAAGCGTGTCATGTACCAAAAAAATATTACATATGTGTGTGATGGTCAGGTGTCTACAAACTTTGGGCCATACAGATATGTGTATATGAAAAACCTACATGACAGTGGGTCTTGTTTTCTACAGGCGTTCTATTTGAAATCTTTTCTGAAAGGAGAACCCTCCATTCTGTTGTTCTAGACGGAACCATTAAGCAAGGTGCACTGCTTTTTCCTTATAAATAAAACTTCTTCAGATTGCCTTTTTAAAATTAAGAGAAAAATAGGTCTTGATTAACTTAGCTTTAATTAGGTCGTGGATAAATTTTCTAGCAGGACAATGATCTAAAACATTTAAAAAAAAAATGATGAGGGTTTTCATTTTAGTAGAATTTAGTAGAATTAATGGCTTGATTTCTCTCAGGTTTTCAGTGTGAGATCAAGGTAAGTTCTCCATATAAACATTTTTTCATATCCCCCTTTTTTTTTTTAGCCTATCCTTACCAAAGTTTACTATTGTTAGACTGATTCAGATAAACATTTTTGACATAACTGGCTTGCCAGTGAAAGATTAGAAGAGAATGTAGCTTGACTTTCCCAGCACGACGTTGGTGGAAAATGGCTTTATAGTCATTCAGATCTACATATGCACATTCAGAAGGCTACCTGGACAGACTCTGGCCCGAGCACCAGCACTCTGGGTGGCTGGATGCCTGCTGGTCGTGAAGGTCGGGTTGTGACCTTTTCCCACTGACTGCTGTTGGAGCCTCCTTGCCTGGTTGTGGCAATCACCCGATATTCATAAGTGCTCCAGGGACTGAGAGATGCTGAGCTGTCCAGGTAGGTGAGAGTCTGGTTAGGCATCATGGTGGCCACTACGGAAATCTGCGGACTGCCATTAACTCTTCGTTCCAACGTGTAGCCCTCCAGCGGCCCGTTGGGATGCAGAGGTGGAGCCCAGGTCACCAGCACAGAGGTGGGCGTGTCCGAGTACAGCCGAGGGCTGGTCACACCCTCTGGAGGGGCTGCAGGTGTGTGGAGTGTGTGTGAATTAGTCGAGATGGTGCAGCCCATCTCAGTGCACGCCTCCACCTGGATGAAGTACTGCTGGTAGGGTGACAAGCTAGAGAGGGTGAGACTGGTGGTGTCGGCAAGCACGGTGGTGATGAGTTGGGTGTCCTGGTAGACGTTGTAGTGGGTAAGGTTGCCATTAGGGCGTGTGGGAGGAGACCAGGAAATGGTGGCATTTCTAGGATGAATCTCATACAGCACCGGTGGGTCCACAGATTCAGGGCCTAAAAAACAGACAGAAGCAGGAGTCAAAATTCTAAGGTCTGTTTAATGCTGACATGATATTGGATCTTCAATAAGTGTCTATGAATGTCTGTTAACTGTGTCTGATCTCAACAGAATCCTAATACATCATCAAGAGTTAAGAGAAGCTTTTGTTTTGTTCAGTGATCTAAAATCCACGCAAAGCTGTTTTAAGAACTCCTCTAGACTTCAGAATTGAGACAATTAAAGCAGGGACTGGAAGAGTGTTGTTGTTAAGATTAGATTGGAGAGATGGTGATGTGTTAATCAGCTCATTCAGCTCAACTTGCCCATTTAAATGAATGCACACTGCAAACAAATATATTTGTGGTTAAGAGGTTGGACTTCTGATCAGAAGGTTGTAAGTTCAAGTCCTAGCACTGCCACGCTGTCATTGCTGGGCCCTTAAATGCGATAAATGTAAGTTGCTCTGGATAAGGGTGTCTGCCAAATGCTGTAAATGTAAAGCGTGCCGTGGAAAGAAATCATTTAAGTCTTCTTAAGACTGGGCATTTTATCTGAGCAGTTAGCAGAGATCAGCAGCCAGGACAGCAGCACACATTGCCAAAAAATCCTCATGGATCTCCAGGTTTAGACAGCTTGGGTTTTTCAAAATTACACACCCACCCACACACACACACACACTTTCATTTATTTTATTATTATTTTTTTTTTTACAAAAATATAAACCAAAGGACATTCAAGATGATAGAGGAAGCCAATCATACAGTAATTTCTGATATACATAAAAAATATGAAATTAAATTTTCATAAACAAACTGATCTCTGTTAATATAAAAAGCAAGGAAAATGTAAATATAGAATTTATTCTATAATAATAAGACGTATTTAAATTTCTCCTGTATTAATAAGTTATACACTTTAACACAAAAAAACATTTTAACAGTTAACACTTGCCAGTTTTAAAGTTTTGTGAGATGAAGTTCAATGAAAAGTAACAAAAAAATTCCTCAAAGGAAAAGCTGGATACCTAAAATAAAAACGAAGTTACAGTGTGGTGTCTTGCGCACGTCCTCTCTGCCTGACTCTCTAGCCTCGGGTGTCTGATTGATATTTAGGCCCTATGAAAGCTCATTTGCAGGTAATGTTTTCCTCCTACATTTACGTCCCACAGTAGCAGTGGTAATGGCGAAGCAGCAAGGGCGCGCCTGATCAAGGTGACTGGCTCTCGCTCTCTCATGCATGCTGGGCTGCTGATGTCTCCCCACAGATGGCCCACTTCCACCTCCCCATCACCACCTTGTCCCACCTGAGTACATGGAATGAGCTTTAGGCCCCAGAGCTCAGTGCTGTATGTACCAGTAAAACAGAACTAAGCTCGAAACTAAATGGCTATGAAAAAAAAGCTACAAAGACTAATGTTTAGCAGAGGTCAAACTGAATATGACTGACTTTTAAAAAGGGAAGTCCCACTAAACATTAGTGCAAAAGGGTTTCAGAATGGAGATACACCTTTTCTGTCAATTTGGTTCATGAACAAGATGTCCTAACGCCTCGAACAGGAACAGTTTAACATTAAACATTAAATCACAACGTACTGGCAAAGGAGAAATTGACCGTGCTTTTTTCCTCCAAACTCTTTTAAGTGTTATGGTACAAAAACAACTTGTTTGTTCATTTAACGCATATGGAAGTGCGTTTTGCGTCTGCAGTGAAGAAGGTGGTGTGAGGAAGGGGGTCATCACTGTAGATTCTGCTCCCCCCCGTCCTGATAAATAAACAATGCACAAATCTGACCTTTGGGTTAACAGGTTTTTATGCTTGCTCCACTCAGCACTCGAACTGATTCAATTACCACAAAGGTTCGAGAGCTTCCATGAATACAGAAAAAGCCCCCGTCCCACCCCCACCTCTGACACCGCTTAAAGAAACCCCTGCAAATGTACCTGTGCTGGCAAATCCAATGTGTCTCTCAGGAGAAATTCCTTAATTGTTAATAATTTTACCACATGAGACAATCAAGTCACCTTGAACGCAAACCCCTCCTTTGCTTCCTTCACCCCGATCCAAGGCTCCTCTACTCGCTCTCTAGCCTCGCCTCAGTCTGTAGAGGCAAAGTGTTATTTAAGCTTTACTGGTCTGTGTTAAATTTCGCAATTTGAAGGGCTGTTAAGTTTTTCAATTGAAATTTCATTTAAGATGCAGGTGCTTTTGATTTTATTGATGCTTTACTGCTCTTGGGGCGCCTGACGAGAACACTGCGCAATAACACCAGGCGGCCTCCATCAGGGCATCGACAGCGGTGGCTGTGATCGCAGGACGTTTGGGATACCTAAGCTGGGTCTTTCCTGGGACAGCAGAAGGGAAAACAAGAGCGTGGGCCACCAAGCCTTAAATTACATTTATAAGGATTTGGTTAGCATAATAATAACACAATCAATTGACAAGGCATGAAAGGAAGGGGTGGCCAAGGAAAAGAAAGAGAGGGTTATTTTTGAAATTGTGGATGTCTTTGGGACAGGAGGATCGCTGTGAAGGTTAGGATGGCTGATAGGAGCTAAAAAGAATATGGAGAGGGCACCAGGAATCAAGCAATGTGGTAGTAAAGTGCATTTTAGTGAATTGTAATGACTCACATCATCTCATATTAGCATCTCATATTAGTGCTGCATGTGAAAATCCTAAGAGAGCGAATGTGCTGAAGAAAGACCATCACTGAAGGCTCAGGTTAAGACCGAGAAAACAAACCTTTCTTCAAAATACTGATGAGCCCATTTTTTAGAAAAGCTTTTAGTATATATGCATGGTGGCCTGGGAAAACCCCCCCAAAAAAAACCTGTTTTGACCTAAATTGTGTTTTTACGCCACTAATAATCTTTAACATCTCTATTTTAAGAAAACCTAAAATATACAGTACTGTGCAAAAGTTCTAGGCGCATGCAAAGATGCCTTCAAAAATAATAAAAGTAAATGTTTCGACATTTAAAAAAAATACTATAAAGAGCAGTAAACAGTAATAAATGAAACAAAGTGGTGATGTGGTGTGAAGACCGTTTGCTTTAAAAAAAAAAAATTAGTCGTCTCAGGTACAATGTGTGCAGTTTTATAAGGAAATGAGCTGTAAGTGTTACTGAGCATCTTGCAGAAGCAGCCACGGTTCTTCTGGAGACTTTGACTTCTTATTTTTGCAGAAAAACTCAGCAGCCTTCATTGTATTTCTTTTGTCTGAAAAGTGTCTCTTATGTAATCTGCTGCTTTCTCTACTGACATACAAACATTTTCCCGTAACATTTAATTTGGTGCTGGAAAACTCATGTTTGGAAATTTTTATTGTTTTTGCACTGACTCAATAATGTAGACGTCATAAAATAAAAATCTGTAACAGATTTTGTACTAAAAAATGATTATAAGACTTTTGCACAGTACTGTATCACCAAAACAACATGCAAATGAGTTTAAATCCAGATTCATTTAGAACCTCGTGTTGCAGAGATCATATGATGGCAAAGATCAAGTTAAAAAAAAACAAAAAAACAAAAAAAACTACGTCAGTCTGCCTAAAGATGTCTAAAGAATGTGCTTTTCTCATGCAATGAATGTCATTCCTTGATCAAGCTGTTAGCTAGTTACGTACCATCATCATCATCAAAACAGAGAAGAGCGCTTGCATACTCTGTACAGATGACAGAGGACAAAGTATGAAAACGTTTAAATAACCTGATGAAAAGACATTTAGTAACAAGAAATTTAGTCCACAGAACAGAACTGACTGAATTAATCGGAGATCAGTTAAGTGAAGAGACGACGATGAGGCTTGTGTTTAAATGTGGCGAGTGATTCTTACCGCAAGTGATGATATAAGACAAACGTTTACTTATGTCACTTTACACAGACTGATGTGGATGATAAGATTAATCAGTGAGAACTCATTTCCCATTGCACAACTGTAAAATATTTTGAAAAATTTGGCAGCGATATTGTTTTTCCATAAGTAGATTAGGTTATAAATGTGAAGGGAGGCAGGGCATCTTTCAGCTGAGTTGAAATGGAATCTTTAAATGTGGTTTTTCACGTTACCAGATGTACCAGATCTACAGTGAAAACTACAGTTTTCAGAACTATATATAGTAAAAAAAAAATTTGATCACGTGAAGGGTCTTCCTAGACCACCACACATCTGGCGCCAGATGCAAACAAATTACAAACGCGAAACGGGGAGGTGAAGATCTTCCGCGTCTTATACGAGCACGCTATTGTGTACAGGCACAGAAAATAGTCCATGTGTATGTAAATGCGCACGTGTGACAGGCGGGAACGAAAGGGAAAGCCTACATGCTAAAGTTTATGTTCACAGGACCGGCTGTCAAGTCAAAGGAGCAAAAATTCTGTAAGGAATTACATTAAAAAGATGGGTATAAAATTTTAATGGAATGATAAAATCAGAGGCAAGAGAGCCTTCTGAATACGTAAAACGCTCATACATCTTCACTAGAAAAGTTTCAGTCAAGCCAGTGCTTCCATTCAATGGAAATACCAATATACCTATTCGCTATTTTTGGCAAGAAACAAGACTCATGCTAGAACATTATAAAAAATGATTGAAAAAAGAAATATTCAAAAACAAAAATAGCAAAAAAGGAAAATTAAGCCCTAGTAATTATTTGTGATTAGCACTAGGGTGTGAAAATATAGGCCAGCGCAGCCTTCACCTGAGTGTTTAAACACTGCATTGGGGAGAACAGAAGGAAACTATCTCTGGGGGTATTTCTAAATGAGAGACAAGGAAAGTTATTGCTGCTGAGAGGTTAAAAAAAAAAAAAAAAGCCCAGAAAATTAGACATACGTTCCTCTCCTATTATTTTACCTTGCTCGTCCTTTCTTCTCTGCCTTGATCATATGAGATCATTACTTTGACAAATCTCTTCAAGTCTTTCCTACTGTTAATTTAATGTGGCTTTTCCGACAACTATTTCATTATGTGTGTGCTTTTCTTTATAACCCATTTTATACAGGAAACGTACAGGTTCCCTTCAACAGTAAACGATCAATCAGCTCCTTCATGGCAATGTGTGTTAGAAGAATTTCTTTCCAAACTGTGTTATACGCCAAATTCTTGCTTTGCGTTTTTATTAACGTAATTGAATGATTATGGGTTTATGCACTGTAGCCTCAGTTTCCTGCTCTTGGCTGACAGGAGTGAAACCCGATGCTGCTGTAGCACATCTGCCTCAAGGCTCCATGTGCTGTGCATTCTGAGATTCTTTTCTGCTCACCATGGTTGTAAAGAGTGGTTATTTGACTTCCCGTGAACCAGCTTGAACCAGTCTGGCGAATCTCCTCTGACCTCTGAAATCAAGGGGAAGTTTCTGCCTGCAGAACTGCCCCTCACTGGATGTTTTTTTTCACACTATTCTGCGAAAGCTGCACAGTTTGTTGCATGTGAAAGTTCTAAGAGATCAGCAGTTTCTGAACTAATCAAACCGTAATCATATCTGGCACCAGAAACCGTGCCACAGCGAATTCACTGAGTCCCCTTCTGATGCTTGATATGAACATTAATTGAAGCTTTTGAAGTGTATCTGCACGATTTTATGCATTCCACTGCCGCCACATGATGGCAGCATCCTAATACAGCGGTCTGTGAGTGTATATACTAATCACGGCCGCTTGCATTACAAACTGTTACATTTCAAAACACGTTCTTCACCATGTCTGTTTTTAACAAATCTCCACGCTCGAGAGCTTTATCTAGCCAACACGCTTTCACGTCGGCTTCATGTCCGCATCACGTCTGCAGAAAAATCTAACTTTTACAGTGTTAGTGATGTAGGCTGAAAGGTCATTAAAACTTTAGATTTTTTGTTTTTGTGAGCAGACCTGAACATAAACAGAAACGTAATCAACAAGGTCAAATCATTTTAACCTACTTCGCGCACACTGGAGAAAAAAAAAAAAAAAGCTCACTGAATTTACTTAAGTCAAATGCGTACATTGGTTCCACACAAACGAATTGAGTTACATTAACACAATTTGTTTCTGAACATCCAACATGATTTGATCACGTATACATACAGAGCCCTGAATAAAATCACACCCTGCGCGCTTAGCCGAGCTCAAGATCAAACCCGAGTCGCTGGTATTGTGAAGCAGCAACGTTACCTGCTCCAGTGTTGTGCTGCACATGATTTAATTAGGTTAATTTAATACTAAAGTTATTTCTTCCTGTCAGTGCCAGCATCCTCACGAGAGTTCATGGTGTAATCGGATCATGTTAATATTATGGGAATTGATCACACTCACTCTACATAATTCAAACTAGTAATTACCAGTGATCCTGACCCCTTCTGCTCTCCGGATCTGCCTGATCCATAAAGATGGCTGTAGATGTTCTTCCTTGGATAGCCTTAGGACTACAACTGCTACAAACAGCTTTGCACTCAAGTCTCGATCATTGAACAGTTGACAACTTCAGCAAAATAGATTTCAAGTTAAAACTATAATGAATTTAGAAATAACTCTGATGCCCATATTCATAAGTTGATCATAAGCTCACGAGTTCCTGGTTACACAATTGCACATTTTGACTATATAGCATACAGTTTTAAAAGGGACATTATTTAATCGCACTATCCGGTGTCACCCAGATGAGGATAGGTTCCCTTCTGAGTCTGGTTCCTCTCAAGGGAGTTTTTCCTTAGAACCTTGTTCAAGTTAAATTTAGTGTAAGCAATGAAATCATGTTTTGACTGATATTTTTTATGTAAACTAAATGTAACATGATGTCTTAAATCTGACTGGCCTCATAATGGCCACATCATTTTAAGTGCGGAAAGCAACCGGTATCTTAACGTTATTGATATTTCTGACTATTCTGCTTATAAATTGATTATTATTTTATTTCCTGATTATCATATACATGGTAATGTTCTTTTTTCCCCCATTTTATTATTATAAGATACTTTAACAGAATTCAGGTCCCATCCATTACTACTCATTTATTGTTAAAAAAACAAGTTCTTATAGTATCCTGTTATTTCTGATGGATATGTTGCATTTTGGCAAAAAAAAAAAATACATTCTTTGTTTTTTTTTTTTACATACAAACGTTAACAATATACAGTATTTGCATAAATTTATGTGTGTATACTACACACGCCTGTCGAGTGTGTGTTTTCTCTGTGTGAATGATGTCAGTTGGGGGTTGATCCACATCCTGTGTATTTGCACGGTTTTTGGGATACACCCACTGAAATGATTTTTAATGGGAAATCAGAGATAATTGATGTGCATGAGCAGTCAAAGAAGTTGATAGTCAGTTTTAATCAATTACCTAGTGAAATTAAAACCGCGGTTCCATTTACTGTATAAATCATTGTAAAAAGTTGTAAAGAGAGAGAGAGAGAGAGAGAGAGAGAGAGAGAGAGAGAGAGTAGGGGAAAGTGTGTGTAGCACTCTGCATGGTAATGAAGAGGTGATGGTCCATAATACAGGGCATTTTGAGTGTATGCAAATAGTAGCTCCTTAATTAGAATGCATGTGATAATAGACTGAAGTATAATTAATTTATAACTTAGCAAAGAGTGTCTGTTATGAACTCTAATATGATTCTATTACGGTAATCAGTCCACAATGACACCAAGTAGGTCATCTAGCAGACATAAACCTCAGCTTTGGTGCACGGGCACACACACACACACACACACACACACACACACACACACACACACACACACACACACACACACCTGCTCTTCTGCTGCTACATGTGCTGAATAAGGTTTATCATACAGATGATTGTACCGTAAGATTCTGTGACGAGCATAAGTTTGTATTAATGTGTGTATTTCTAGTGCATGCATAACTGTGGATGTGTGGATGAGTGTGTGTGTGTGTGTTTGAGAGAGAGAGAAAGAGGGGGAGAGAGAGAGAGAGAGAGAGAGAGACTCACGGTCTTGGGCAGTACGGAAAGACACCCAGGAGCTGCTAGCTTCTCCATAGCGGTTAGACACCAGCAGTCTGAACTGGTACTCTGTGTATGGTTCCAAATCCTCCACCAGGTGAGTGAACACTGTTTCTGTCTCATTATCCACCAGTCTGTAGAACACACACACACACACAGGCAGAATACATCACGGAATGCTTTACACATCAATAAACGTGAACCAAATCTTCTGACTTCCCGTCTGAAACGTAAACGTTTTCCTTTTAGTGCAAAAATAATCAGATCAACGTGCTCTGATCAAATTAAAATGAGCTCATCAATTTGAACACCCTCCATTTCCATGCTGGAGATATGAAATCATATACAAGCATATTTTCTTTGCTTTCCTGCTAAAACAGGTCTATACACATAACTCATTAAATGCCTTATGACTCTTGGTGTTTTCATGCTAGTTTTTGAGCAGTGCCAATTTTCAGCAAGCTTCGCTATCAAATTTACTATAGGACTATAATAAAAAAAAAAAATCACCTGAACAATGAAATACATTTGAACAGAATGGCAGGAAATGAGGCTGATATATAATACATGGACCTAGTCATTTATTTATTACAACAGAATGAGAATTTTCCCCCATCTCTGATTAAATAGCAATTTGTTGTCAAGGAGCATGTAATGCATACATATCAGACGAAGTTAGTCATTTTAGATATCAGCCCTGGGTCTCCTTGCTATGATATGGAATCTTACACTTCCTCTAAGAGTATAAATCTGTCTTTTGTGTAGATTTTACGATCTTTAAATCATTTCTACAGCATTACGGACATAATCTGGACTATATGTACAGGATACATCTCAAAGCTTCTATTATGGGCAATAATTGATAGTCAAAATACAAAGAAAGAAAGAAAGAAAGAAAGAAACAAACAAACAAAGATTTCTATGATGTAATTGCCATTACCCTGCATAACTGAGAATTCTCAAAATAATTATTTTGAGAATTCAAGCAAGATCCCCCCACAATGACAGCGACCTACATATGCAGCTGGTGTAAAACTCTGTGTAAGTGTGTACAGCCACATATTAGTATGTGCTGGATGGAGACTCACTGCAGGACGTGTTGGGTGGCCGGGTTCTTCATCTGGAGCTGATAGCGCAGCGTCCCAGGAGCATTGGGGCGCGAGGGACCGAGCCATGCAACCTGCAAAGAGGTGGAAGTGGCAGATGCCAGCCTCGGGGGCAAGAGGCCATCTGGAGCTGGAGGCATCGGGACAGAGAGAGATAGAGGAAGAGGGAGAAAGAGAGACAGAGATGAAGGCCAAGTCCAGGGTATAGCATATGCTGCAGAGCTGTAGTGTGACTGTATTGGTGGTAATATAGCTGGATGTAACAGTATAGCACTGAATCAAGCATTCATACACTCGCTGTATTATAGCTGGATTTTTATACATTAGAGATTCACTGATTTAAAAGAATCCTTAATATTTAAAATATACAATATTTTTTTTAAATGTTTCTCAACAGTTAGTCAAAAGAAATTGAACAGACTGCCAAATGTCCGACTAATTTTATTAACGTATGTTTTTCCTCCTTGCTACATTTTAAATAACCCAACACTAAATCAACCCTTAATGCTAATGCATAATGCAAGATGCTACGGTTATGCTTTCAAAGTGCACTTTTCAGCATGATTTGTAAGCCGTTAAAACAAATTGCGGAAAGATTTGAAGACATCCATTATGAAGGAAAACAAGGCGATCCTGCTGCCTGCAGCAACACTTGGTAAGGACTCCACGCCAAGTCATCTGTTTTGAGGAGCAATCCAGTCAGCGTGTGTTTCAATAATACACCACTCTTAGGAACAGGAGTGAGGCTCTCTTCTTAAGTGAAGGCTCATTCTCAATCAACATCCCTCTCATGCAACCACAAGCACTCAATAACTGTTGATTACTTAAGTCATTTTGTGCATGCCCAAATAGAAGTGCCTCTGTGGAATACCAATTGCACTTGCAATGACTGGAGCTTCGGAAAAAACAAAAAGGGTCAACGAGGGCATGAGTTACAAAGGCAAAAACTCCCAACGCTCCCGGCCCCCAGAGCATAGACCGACGAGCTGAACGAGATCAACTAATATTCCGGGCAATTGCGTGAGCGGAAAATGTACTAATGCACTGATTGATGAGCTAGCGACCTGCCAATGATGTCAATAAACACACGGCTTCTTTGAGGGACATTCAAAAGCTCGCCGTGCCCATCCTTCATGTGGGTTGACAGGAGGAACTGGAATGAAAAGAAGAAGTGGAAGAAAGACAATGTAGGTGACACAACCCACTGTTTCCATATGCTGTCGCATAAGAGTTGGGGTCAGTTTTATGGGGTGAGCCTCATCACTCAATTCAGCATGGTTCAAAATCGCTTTTGCTGCCAACCTCCAATTTTCATAATGCACTGGTGCTTGTGTTAGGCTTGGAAAGCGCTGGGTGCTGGGATGCAAGCCCTAATTGGAGGGAGCGGATGAGCTTTCCTGGATGGACGTCGGTATTAAAAGCCATTCTGCAGTTTTCCCCCATCTGCCTTTGCTACTAGAGCCCGGTTAGGATTAAGTGGCCAAGTGTCCATAAACGTAATGATGATGATGAGCATATGGACTGGCCTGAACTGCAATCCCACATCCTGCTCCACTGCTAACAGAACCTTGCTGTTTCAGAGTACATCATCTCCTTTTACAAATGAGCGTATAAGGACATTAACTACATGACAAAAGATGCCTATATATAGAGATATTCAGGGCGTTATAACTTTAGTCCAAGAAAGAGACACAGAGAGAAAGACTGGATAACAGACAGATACAAAAACAAGAGAACAGACAAAAAGAGAGAAGCAGATGAAACAGAGAGAGAGAGAGAGAGAGAGAGAGAGAGAGAGAGAGAGAATGAGAGCTTGGACTGAACAAAGACAACCAGTTGACAAAAGAGTTAATTCCTTACAGACTTATTTCATCAAACAGTCGGCATGGAGTTTCCCCTTTGTTTCGGCTCCCTCCTTCCTCAGGTATATCAAAAGTGTCACTAATCATTTTAAACTATGCACTTTTATGTTTCCTCTGGATCTCTTAGCTTTCTATGCCTTCTGTTCTTTGATATAACAAGGACAGTTCGAGACAAGGCTTCAGTTCAGCTACAAGAAGCCTAAAGATCTGGCTGAGCAGTGTGGAGGGAAACGTGTGGTATTTAAAATTTATACTTCCTCGTGTCTTTGTTTTGAACTTGAACATTTTTCTTGCAGAACTTCAACTTTGCTCTTTGCCTGTTGTTCGCAGAGGCCGTGCTGCGAGCCGGGGCCTCGCTTTCAATGGCTGGCACGAACATGGCATTAGCATGGCATTTCTGGGTCCGATGAAATACCGGAGAGAATGTAAGCTCTCGCTGCCTTCTACTGAATCGATAAGAAAAGTCGGGCCCTGAGAGACAAGCTTGTTTTATCTCCACAGAGACAATTATTTACAAAACACAAACCCTTCCCTACTAGGAAAAACTGGTATATTTTGTGGAACCCAGCAGGATTTGAGGGACGGCATAGTGACAAAGAGCACCATGGCTGGGTAGAGACAGATGAAAGGTCCCCACTTTGGTTCTTATTCTGGTTTTATCAGGATTAAGAACAATTGCAGAGGTGGTTATGAAGCCTATTTTGTGTTTGTATGCCACTGCTTTAGCTTTGAACAGAAGAGATATCTGCTGTGGAGCGAGCGGTGGATTATCATACACACCGCCTGGCTGGAGGCCTCCTAGACATCTGGGCTGGAGAGAAGAATGAGGCTGATCAAATTGGTATAATAAAGAGTCCTGCTATGTGTGAGGAAAAAAAAAAAACACCACATGAAATGTGACTTCTGGTTCCCTGGTGATCCCAGACCTATGACATGAGCAGCGAGAGAAAGAGGCAGGTCTAAACACTAAACGCAAACAAATCCAACCCCCTCCCTCAGCCTTACCCATATGTGTGTCCAGTGAATCTTTTTCTCTTTTTCTCCCCATGCCAAGCCAGTTCAGTGGAAAAGAAATCTCTTCCTTCTTTATCACCTTATGGCTAATTTACTCACGTATATCCCAGTGGTTGGCGCGTGCTTCCCAACACCCACCCTGTGTGTAAATCAGCATAATAAGTTCCCACACCATTAAAAAAGGAAGCATGAACCGAGCCCTATTTAACCAATGACTTGTTACCTTTTATTTGCCATAAGAAGGTCATAAAAAAGAACATTCCAGGGCCATAAGAGTCATAATTAAAATCAACAACAATTTAACAGTGGGAAAGTGTGACTCTTAAGCACAGTAATAAACTTCCAGTGGTTGGTCTTGTCTTGCATGTCTGTGTGTGTGTGCTAATGTGTGTGTGCATGTGTTATCTGCTGTTGAAGCAGACAGGGCTGGTCTTTTAGATCACCAGCAGCAGGCATTGTTCTCTGTCAGGCAGCATATGTGGAACGTCTCCCGCTGGCCTGGTGGTGAGAGCCTGCTCTAGCGTGATCAAACGCCTCATGCTGCCCCGTGCCGAGAGGTGCGATTGAGCGCTAAGGCTGGAGAAATCCACCACACACCATGTTACATATGAAAACCTTAAGGTGTATCGATTTAGTGACAGACGTCCCATGTTTATCCTGAATCGAAAGCAACTTTGTGTCAACCTTAATTGGAATGTATACGTTAATTCATTGCTTCGATGTTTTTTAACATTTCAAACAGAGATTTGTTCTAGTCATCGGTTTAGTCCTAGATGCACACCAAAACCAAGAAGCTCTTCTCTCAGTTGCTGTAGCATGATTTAAACTGCACAGAAAATAATACTAAGACATGGTTGTAGGGCACTAACCTGCTGGAGGGAGCGAGATGCTGGTGGAGGCGCTCTCCACACAGCCCTGACTGTTGCAGGCTATCACTCTTACGCTGTAGTTGGAGAAGGGAAGAAGACCTCCTATAGACACCCAGCGGCCTGCTGTGACTGTGGTGAGCAGTGCTCGCGTCTCAGTGACCGGCTCTTCAGTCTCACTCGAATTCGCTCCTGTAACAGCAGTGTATTATAATACTATTATCTCCAGCAATGCCATCCCTACTTTTATGCAATATTTGCAACAGGCCAAACTCCAGCCAAACTGCACTAAACTGCAAACTACTGTACGAAATAATAAGTAAGTAAAAAAGGTGCTACCATAGAAACTTTGTTTTATTCCCCATATACATGTATATGTATTAGGAATTGTTCTTTGTGTTTGTTCACAACACGAGCACAGACAACACAACACAATCACCATCCTAACATACAAATATTGCACCTTAAGCGGAAATGGTAGACTGAGTTGTAATGTACGTTACAGTCGAGGTAGAAAGAGCAGCTGGATGCAGTTCAGAGTGCATTAAATGGAATAGGACAATTGTGATATATACTAAATAATAGCAATGGTATAATGTAATGACAATATTAATAAACAACAATATATAATAAATAGTAATAAATCATAGTATTTATTAATAATATTTAAAATAATAATACAATTTAACATGCAAAACAACAACAGCAATGACAATAATAATAATAATAATAATAATAATAATAATAATAATAGGCAAGTATCTAGTGCAGGAACCAGAAATACAATTATTTGTAATAACCTTTTTCTAGATTTATTCCCCCTTTGCTGTTATAATAACCTACACTCTTCTGGTAATACTTTCCACTACATTTTGGAACATGGCTGTGGGGATTTGTGTCCATTCAGCCACAAGAGCAGTAGTGAGGACGGGCACTGATGTAGGGACTGGGATGCAGTTGGTGTTCCGATTTCCCAAAGGAGTGCAGTGGGGTTGAGTTCAGGGCTCTGCGCAGGACGTTCGAGTTCTTCCACTCCAACCTTGGCAAACCCTGTCTTTATGGAGCTCGCTTTGTGCACGGGCACATTGTCATGCTGGAACATGTTTGGGCCGCTTACTTCCAGTGAAGGGAAACTGGGTTAGGGTTAGGGTTAGGGTTTAGGGTTAGGGTTTAGGGTTAGGGTTAGGGTTAGGGTTAGCATACAGGGTTATGCTACAGCATACAAAGACATTCTATACAATTGTGTGCTTCCGACTTTATAGCAACAGTTTGGGGAAGAACAGGACGTGGCCAGACATACATAATGTGTGTCATGTACTCATTATGTCATTACAGTGGAAAAAAAAAATACCAGAAGCTGGTTACAAATCGGCTGTAGCTGCTAGTCACTAGCATTAGCATTTAGTCATTATTTTTAATTACCTGTTAACAAGCTCAGGAATGCTTGCAAAACTAAAGTTAATAAATAAAGTTATTAGCCATAACAAAAGCTCATTATAAAATAGAAATACAATTATATGAACTATGTGTGCATGTTCTCTGTGTTGATCATCAGTGGAGATGCTTGTTAAAGTTTTGTATAGCGAAGTAGTCCTGAAAAACATTTCATTTTCTTAATTTAAGCTCCCATTATTGTTTTGCGAGCAAAGGCACTGGCAGCTTTATCTGTTATCGGTTAGCTGCTTCACTGCCTGGTTTGGGAATTGCACTGTCTCGGATCGCAAGACCCTGCAGCCGATAGTGAGGACAGCTGAGAAGATCATCGGGGTATCTCTTCCCTCCATCACGGACATTTACACCTCACGCTGCATCCGCAAAGCCACCAGCATCGTGGACGACCCCACACACCCCTCTCACACACACTTCACCCTCCTGCCGTCTGGTAAACGGTACCAAAGCATTCGGGCCTCACGACCAGACTGTGCAATAGTTTCTTCCCTCATGCCATCAGACTCCTCAATACTTAGAAACTGGACTGAAGGAACACACACACACATACATATATATGTACACACACACAACTGAGCATCCTCCATCCTCTCTGCACGTTTTTGCACATGTTTATGCTGCTACAAATACTTATTACTGTACATAGGCTGCTACTCTTGTGTTTACACTATTTCAGCTACTTATATTGTATTGTAATATTTGCACTGTTTTCACTTGGTCACTTTTAAACAGAACTGCGTACTGGTCGGCGCTGTAGTCATTGTACCGTCTCGTTCTGTCTTGTGCTGTCTGCACATGTTTGCACTTGTGCACTTTATGTATAAGTTATGTAGTCCCTGTAGTTCTGTGTTGTTCTGTGTTTGTCTTGTGTAGCACCTTGGTCCTGGAGAAACGTTGTTTCGTTTCACTATGTACTTGTATATGGCTGGATTGACAATAAACTCCACTTGAACTTGAACTTGAACTTAACAAGCATGGACAAAGGAAGCTGAAGCGCATTACAGAAAGATGTTTTCTTGCTCTGCTCTGAAGTCAGACAGCAGGCTATTAAGTTTCTTATAGGATACAAATGGGCTAACAGGAATCACATGTTATGAGATTCAACACAATTTATTTTTGTAGATCTTAAAGCTGCAGAGACCACGTTTTCTGACAGACATTTAAATCGCCCAATTAGATAGCCATCGCGATAGGTGGAATCTCTCGGCGATTCCTGATACTACTGTCAGTCGTTCTAAGCCTACTTGCTACATCAACAATCATGACGTTTTTCATTTACACTTTCATATTTCACAGATTCTTGAAAACCCCAATTCAAGCCAGAAATGAAGTTTGAGCGCTATGCTAATCCAGAAATTAATTGAGTTATGATAATGGATGGACAGATGGATGGACGGATAGACTGATAAACAGGAAGATAAAAGTTAACGTCTGAGAAATGATTTTGTTAAAAATATGCTTTTGTTAAATAACCCTATTTAAATTACCCTTATTTACCAAAGGCTGGGGATAAATCTGGAGCTGTCTGTAACACACTTCTCCAAAACATGCCACACATAGAGGCCCTTGAGTGTGACCAAATCTGATCATAAAATGGGTGTATTTCTTGTTTCAATAATAATAATAATAATAATAATAATAATAATAATAATAATAATAATAATAATAATGTCACAATGTAAATAATTCAGTGTAAATAAATTATTAAACATATTATTTATTACGCTGTTATTTTGATCGCTACCAAAAAGCACAAGTACATTTTTAGCAGTTGTAGCAAAGAAATTTTATTTCTTTTCCTCTTGAGTTCTTTCTTCTGCTTCTGTCTTTGATCTCTGCCTCTGGCCAGCTGAATACTTCTATATCTGCATTGGTTGCACTGATTGCACCATGTTTCATGCAAATGGTGTGCATATGATGGCAAAAATGAAGCGTATTGCACGTATATGCACGTGTAAACACGTGAATGTGGGTGGGTTCTTGTTTCCACATGACCAAAGCTGAGTGGCACTTTTCATGAGTCAGACACAAAATAGTTTTTGTTTCTTTTTGTTTCTTCACTGAAAACATATCACTTTCTAAAACCATGGTTTTCTAGGGTTTTTTTTCCAGTGAAAACTTGTAATTGTTTTTAATCTTGTAATCGACTTACACTCAGAGAATAAATGTCCAAGATATAAACTGCCATTGCTTCCTTTAATGGCAAGGGTTTTCCATTTCTCCCACTTTTTTGGGTCTGAGTAAAAAATATGTAGCCAACATGTGCTTTATTTCCAGTAAAAGATAAATGGAAGTGTTTGGCAACTAAAGAATATATCACAGTTAAAAAGTCTTTTCCCCCCTCTAGCTCTACATAAATCACAGTGCTAGTCAATATTTAATAATGCTAGCCTTGGTACGCAGTCCCTTGCTCACCCCTGTCATGTGTAATAGCTCCCACTCCGATATCTCTGACATAAAAAGCTGGCTTTACGGCAATACTAACATGTAGAGGAGGTCATTACTGATCGACATTTCCCTTAATCTGTGACGGCCAGCCACCGGCCAATAAATTCTCCAACAATCCACTGGGAGAGATCAGTAAACTTCTGCCATCAACCTCCTGGTGGACTGAGCTTGCTGCTCAAGAGACATCAAACCAGGTCCACACACGTGCACATACGTGCACATACGTGTACATGTTCTCATTCACCCATTTAGCCATTCCGGGTAAAAGACTAAGCTTTCTGTCTCATCCACTTTTCAACGAAATCCTCTTCGAGCATGAATTACATGTAACTGCCTTAGCATTTGCTCACTGGACAATTCTACATTTTTTTATTTGACTTAATGTAGACCAATATATGGGCAAAAGTATGTGGACCCCAGACCACACCTCTATGTATGCACCCATGTCAAAACCACAGGCATGAACATAGAGTTGTTATAACAGCCTCAACTCTTCATGGAAGACTTTGGAATGTGGCTTCGGGGATTTGTGCTCATTCAGCCACAAGAGCATGTTTGGGCACTGATGTCAGGTGCTATTTCAATTCATTCCAAAGGTGTTCAGTGGGGTTGAAGTCAGGGCTCAGGTCACTCACCAACCTTGGCAAACCATGTCTTTATAAACCCCGGTTTGTGCACAGGGGCACTGTCATGCTGGAACAGGTTTGGGCCGCTTAGTTCCAGTGAAGGGAAATCTTAATGCTACAGCTCACAAAGACATCCTATACAATTGTGTGCTTCCAGCTTTGTGGCAACAGTTTGGAGAAGAACCACATATGGGTGTGATGGTCAAGTGTTCACATACATTTGGTCATATAGTGTACCTGTATTCCACAGGACCCGGATAAGCGGAAGAAAATGGGTGGATGGATGGATGGATGTTATAGTACTCCTATATAATACATTTATTTTTATATGTCCATTTGGGGTTGTTTACCCAATAAGTTTACACAAGTTTGAAGTTGTGTAGTCTGTGGTTTAAAGCCTGGGACTGTTTGTTTGGTCCTAGTATTAAATAAACTGTTATAGGACATACAAATTATATGAGCTTCCGAACATTTATCTGTCAGTAGTATCTGTCAATCAGATTGCTGATTATGTTTTGTGTGAATTGTGTTCTATGGGACTTTTACTGCAATACTTTAGTTCTAAATGGAACTACTGAGGCTTTATGTGGGCTGACAGAAATCACATGATAATGTCTTTGTTTTCTAATGTTTTCTGTGCTGATGAAGCTTAACTAGGCCTATATGTAGTTATGACATGTAGTCATAGAAGGTAGTTATGACTGGTAGGTAGCCCAACTGTCAACTGCCCCAAATGCCATGAAAGCAGCTATGTTACAACTTGTTTTAAGAAACAGAGAATATGCAGAAAACTGGCCTTGACTAACTGCCCAAACTGTGGAACATACACTATATTGCCAAAAGTTTTGGGATGTCTGCCTTTACATGCACATGAACTTTAATGACATCCCATTCCTAATCCGTAGGGTTTAATATGGAGTTGGCCCACCCTTTGCCGCTATAACAGCTTCAACTCTTCTGGGAAGGCTTTCCACAAGGTTTAGGAGTGTGTTTATGGGAATTTTTGACCATTCTTCTTGAAGCGCATTTGTGAGGTCAGGCATTGATGTTGGATGAGAAGGCCTGGTTCGCCCTAATTCATCCCAGAGGTGTTCTGTCGGGTTGAGGTCAGGACTCTGTGCAGGCCAGTCAAGTTCCTCCACACCAAACAGGAAGGGGCTGTCCCTAAACTGTTCCCACAAAGTTGGGAGCATGAAATTGTCCAAAATGTCTTGCTGAAGCATTAAGAGTTCCTTTCACTGGAACTAAGGGCCAAGCCCAACCCCTGAAAAACAACCCCACACCATAATCCCCCCTCCACTAAACTTTACACTTGGCACAATGCAGTCAGGAAAGTATCGTTCTCCTGGCAACCGCCAAACCCAGATTGCCAGACAGAGAAGTGTGATTCGTCACTCCAGAGAACACGTCTCCACTGCTCTAGAGTCCAGTGGCGGCGTGCTTTACACCACTGCATCCGACGCTTTGCATTGCATTGCACTTGGTGATGTGTGGCTTGGATGCAGCTGCTCAGCCATGGAAACCCATTCCATGAAGCTCTCTACGCACTGTTCTTGATCAGAGTGCAACAAAAAGTACAGTATTTTAGAGCAAAACATGGGATCAGAAAACACAAACTTTCAACAAAACAGGCAACTATACACCTTGACACACAGTCATCTATACCGTGCGCTTCCTACTGGTAAATAGTAAACATGAAGACATCAAAAAGACTAAAAAAAAACCCAAGTGCTTATGAATGGCTATAATTCAAAAAGCTGACTGAATCTTGCAAGCGAAGTGATCCAAATATTATACATCTACCAAGCTCAGCTTAATTAGATGCCAACACAGGAAAATCACCGTCAAACTGCAATTTCTGGATCATTTGCTGATGACATATATAATTTTCTGATGATAAACGAATGTGAAGAAAGTGGTATATTGTGAGGTGATCATCAGGCACACAAACACATACACAGACAAAGGCAAACACTCTCAGGGCAACATTGCAGGATTACATGTGAACTGTTGGTCAGGTGTGCAGATGAACTCTAAAAGAAAAGTGCACTCACAGAGAGATGTGACTCAGGCTTTTCTTCTGAACAGACAGAAATGGTATGTAGTTACATGAGTTAGAGGAATGCAGGTCCTGGGAATTTAAGGGGTTGAACACTGCTATAACATACATGCCACTCACACAGGTTTGCTCTTAAATTATGCAAAAATCAGACAGATAAAAGTTATAAATAATGCAAGTGGCATGGTGGCACATCAGGTAGCGTTGTCACCTCACAGCTCCGGGGTCCCCAGTTCGATCCTGAACTCGGGTTACTGCTGCTGGGTCGATTGGCTATGCTAAACTGGTGTATTCTGTCTAATGCCCAGTGTTTCCATGACAGTCTCCAAATTCACCATGACCTGACCAAGACAAAGTGCTTAATGAAGCTGAATGAATATACAAATAATGTACACTTTATTGTTGGGCATATGCGGAAAGTGGTGTGTGTGTGTGTGTATCCCCATACACCACTATGAACATTTATCTCCAGGCAGGTCTAAAAAAGCTGAGAGCTTGTGGAGGTGAGTGGTGGGGTTGATTCGTTCTGAGTGTGCCATCACACTCTGTTTAACAAACCTGTCCACTTTTATCCCGCCAAGGGCGAGGAGCTTCTCCCTGCCTCCCAGCAGCCGGCCCGAGAGAAATGGCCAATGACAACAATTCATTTACAGCCATTATGGCATGCGGGCACCATGCTAGGGTTCACTGCCCTTTTTGCATACTGTGTGTAAACAATCATAGGGAAAATAACTGGAGTCAATATGGGAGATCAGAGGCGAGAGAGGTTGAGGTTGGGGGGGTGTGGGGGGTGGGTCATGTTCACTCAGAGCAGTGGTGAACTGTTGAGGAGAGAGGTCTGTGATTTACCTGATGGCTGGTAGAAGGTTCCGGTAAAAAGGACTGAGTAACTGAGGTTGCCATTGGGTTTGGCTGGCACTTCCCACTTTACCCAGACTGATTTTGGGCTCTCGGGGAGGATTTCCAGGGGCATGTTGCCAACTGGGGGCATTTCTGAAGTCCTCACCTCCGTCTGAAAGAGAGAGAAAAAATAAATTTACTGACAGAACAGATCACTCTGGTTATTATATAAGGTCAAACTCTCAAAACAGGCCAATTTCAACTATTTAAATACAGGATATTAAAATATCCTTCCAGAAGATTATTTCCCCAAGCTCGTATACATATTTCTCTACTTGACAAAGCACCCAGGCACCCAGGCATACACCCTCCCCGTAAGTTTTTGCTGCATTGGCAAAAACAGCCATTTGCCTAAATATTGCACCCATATTGGAAAAATGCCCAAATCTGGCCCATCAATGCATTAAACAGCCCAGAGTGGCATTTACACCAAATGTCAAGCGCGAGCAGAAGGTGCTTTATTGAACCGAGCAAATCGATCACCTTTATGATGTCGAGCTGCCATCTGACACGTTTGGGTATTTAGCATAATGTAAATGGGACAGGCCCTCACCAAAGGACCGAGAGCGCAACCCTGAGCTGTGCACGCCTGAACACGGAAGCCGTGCAAACTCCAAGGAGAAAGACCGGCCATCCCGAAGCTCGTAAATGAGGAGTTCTGCCTCAGTACGCCGTCCATCCATACGCCGTAGCTGCTGATCACACCTGCTCCAGACAGAAGAAAAAGAAAAAAGTAACAGTATCAATTTGCTGCATTTACATGAAGCATGTCTTCTGCTGAATGCGTCACACGTACAGTATGGGTGTAAAGTAGAGGTTAAAAATATGAATATGGAAATGTATGGGTGCATTATAGTACAGTAACTGGTTGTAAGACAAACACGCTTCTACATTTGTGAGTAAATATAAAGCCGGAGTCAAGCAGACGTCCGATGAATAGAAAGAAACGGAAGTTCAGAAACCCTTCCTGGAAATGTGGGAGGAAAAAATAATTTTTATTTATAGGCCTGTTCAGAGACATGTGTGTATCCGAATGCTTCCTACTTTCCCATGTCCTGGTGTAAACAGGCCATTTTGTTTAAAGCTCTGTGTTAAAGGCAGCCATTAGGGAGAGAGGGCTGTAAAACATGGAAAGAGAGCCTTTTAATGCTGCTGCCCTATTTACAGCTACCCATAGACGCTTGCTGCCCTTAACGAAGCACGGCTAAAGGTGCTCGGGGTCAGTGAGAGCAGGATAGCAGAGATGGACAAATAAGTCAGTGCATATAGGAAAAGCCATGCTGTTACACAGAATCACAGTCACACATGGATACAGATACAGACATGCATGAGTTTAACCTCGGCAAATTGTATATATGCACCACACTTACGTGTTGAAAAGTATGCTTTGTTGAATATTTATTACTATACTCATATTAACAGAAAATTACACACCCATATTTTTAATTATAACAGAATAAGAGCTGCAGGTATTTACTCTCCAATAATCACTCTGAAAATATTTTAATAAGAGCTTATTTTCCTAAATTCGGACAAATGTCCAAATGCTGTGTCACTGAAGGCAGATGTTCTTAAAAGTACTGATCTGAAAACATCCGGTTAAATTATTAACGCAGCTATTTGTTGGTTTAAACTATGGGTCTAGGAAAGTGATCCTCCAATTCACACACATCTTAGAGGCCATTAAGAAAATGTAAAAATCAAACCATCTTTTTTTTTACATTATACAAACCAAATAGTGAATTCTACTGTTTCCGTCAAAACACTCAATGAATTTTAAGATAGACGCAGACAAATATAAACATTTCAGACATTTACCCTGAGATAAAGACCAAATTAGTTAGATCAATCTGAGCTATTAAGCAGATCAAGCAAATTAATATTTTATTACATATTTTAAAGAACCAGGAGGGTTGATTGGGCAACCTAGAATTTTAATCAGCTATTCCGGAAAATTCCACGGTAACTAGTAAATCTGCTGCACACAGTAGAATAATCTGCCTTCGGTTGGTCCTACGTCATGTCAAACCTTATAGTATCTTTAGAGAATTTTGAAAGTGCCAGTATATAGGTCATAAATAAAATGCCGTCGCATTCTGTAAGAGCTGCATGAATGATAAATGTCAGATAAATTACATTTTTATAAATCTGTAATAATTCTAAATAAAATAAATAAATAAAAACCAAGTCACTACTTTGTAAAGCTGGCTTACATTACAACAGATCTGGCACAGACTAAATGATTAACATTAATTCATATTGGTGCAATCAATATTAATTCATTGATATGAATAATTATATTGTACATGATTATTAACCATACATTTAAATAATTTAAATAAAAAAAAGAAGTTTTACAATCTGGCTACATGTCACAAGAAAAAGAATGACTTTTTATGGAATTAAAATAACACATCTATCTTTCTTTACTTATTCATTACGTAAGTTCTTTATGGCATTATCACAGAGGAAACAACATAAATGTGAAAAATGTACCACACTTTCCAAATACAATCTAAAGAATTTTGTGATTTTTTTGTGATCTTCAGGGATGATCTTGATGTTTCAAAAACACTGGGTCAAGTGGGTATTTTTAAATAACCACGTACAAGGTTATACAATTATATCTCATTAGTGTTACTCAAAGGTCAAGGGCCAGTTCCTGAAGTGCTGCTCTCGCTCTGCTAGAAGAGCGAATGAGGAGAAGGTAGTGTGCTTGTGCTTGCCACTATTGAAGCTGCAGTTCACAGCATCAGTCAAAAGGGAGCACTTTTTACCCACTTAAAATGCCACACTCTCTCCCTCTCCCTCTCTCTCTCTCTCTCTCTCTCTCGCTCTCTCTCTCGCTCTGGCTCGCTCTCATGCCACCACACAAAGCCATCCTCTTTTCCTGCTTGTCGTTTGGGGGTGCTAGCCCGTCATTAAAACGTGAAACACCCCTCACCTTTTACCAGGGCCTGGCTCTGACCCCTCTCACTGCTGGGTTTAAGCTGAGCACCAACCACAATAACAAGTCTGTTAAATAATATAGAAATAATAATACTGGTGCAAACATCTGGAGTCACTTTGAGCCAGATTGTTTTTTTAGAAAAGGGCAGATTTTTGGTCATATTATTATCATTTTCATAAGGCATTGCACTGAAACTAATATTTGCATATTTCTAATACATGGTGCCCATAATTAATGGGCATTTACGATTACATTTATGATTAAAGTCATTTTTTTAGACACTGAATTCAAATATTTATTCAGATACAATCCGAAATTAACACTTTTTTTCCCACCGATGTGTAAACACAGATGTGTGGCTCACACATTCCCACAGTCAGATTTGATGCAACATTTTTATGATGTCGATAAAACACTGTTACTGAAGTGCCGAAATCGAAAGATGAACTATTTCAATATTTCTTGTCCTAATAAAAGGGGAAGGGGAAAGAAAAAGATAAATAGCCGCAATGAGCTCGCTAGTGTCCACAACTAAAGGCAGTTTATGCATTTATTGTTTGAAATTTAGGATAATATTGACACAGTATAACAGGCTAAGCCTTTATGTGATCAGAAAAATAAACCTCCAAGAAGCTTAAGGACTTAGCAGTATATAAGAAAAGGACGAGAGAAAAAAAAAACAAATGCAACAAATGCAGAAAAAAATGAAAGAGAAAAAAAATATCTGCAAGACTGGAACAAATACATGACAGGAAAAAAAACGTTTAAAAAAGGAGAAAAAAAACAAAGAGAGAAGAGCGTACTCACCGTTGGGCTTCAGTGGAGGTCCCCAGGTCAGGTTTATTGCATGTGGAGAAACGTAGGTGATGCTGGGAGCCGGCACGTCTTCCGGAGAACTCTCATCTGTTTGGGCCATGCTGGGGGCGCTGAGGGTGCAGCCACCTGCTGTGCATGCCTGCAGGTCACAGGTCAAACGTGACTTACGAGTTTGGGTCAAATATTAAAAAATGCTGCTCCAACATGAAACGTTCCATCTTTGGCTTAATTCTGATTCTGAGTTGTGATAGTAACAATAGTGAAATATCTCTAGTGTTTGTAAATATGAAGTAAAAAGGTGATTTAAGGCCCTGATACATGACATTGTTGAACATCCCATCCAAAAAACCATAAGCATTAATACGCTATTGGTCTACCCTTTGCAGCTATTAGCAGACGCCACTCTTCTGGGAAGGTTTTCCACTAGATTTTGAAACTTGGCTGTGGGGATTCGCCCATTCCGCCATAAGAGTGAAAGAGGTTGGGTGCTGATGTCAGGTGAGAAGACCTGGAATGCAGTCTATGTTCCAGTTCATCCCACAGGTGTTCACTGGGGTTGAGGTCAGGGCTCTGTGCAGGCCACTCGAGTTCTTCCTCTGCAACCTTGGCAACCTATGTCTTCACAGACCTCGCATTGTGCACAGGCGCATTGTCATGCTGGAACAGGTTTGGGCCTCATAGTTCCAGTGAAGGGAAATCTTAATGCTACAACATACGAAGACATCCTATGCAACTGTGTCCTTCAAACTTTATGGCAACAGTGTGCGAAAGGCTCACACGTGGGTGTGATGGCCAGGTGTCCACATACTTTTGGACACATATGGTGTATATATTGCTAACAACTATACTATTATAATAAAGAATCTAATAGAGAATGCCAGTCAAAGTTTTTTGAACCGCCTTTATTAACATTTTTGGTTAAATGTCGAGAAATGGATCCAAGTTATATACTGTAGAATTAGAAAATCTAAGAAATACGTATAAGTGAACTGAGAAATGCTTGTGACTTTTTTATTTTATTGGGGAAAAAAAAACATCTAGAAGTGATTGGAAATAGCACACTACATACTGTATGTTAGTCTTAAGTTTGATACTAACACTCTAGCAAGTGTAAGACAAATACAGAATTATAGTAACTTATAGTCTTACTGTAACTACTTCACCCAACAAGAGCACTTGCCTTTAATAAAGCACTCATTGTTAATCCTTAAATATAAAGATTTGGGTATTTGACACTAAACATGTCTAAATATTGCCTTATTTATTTGCTCATTGTGGGCATATATATATATATATATATATATATATATATATATATATATATATATATATATATATATATATATATATATATATATATATATATATATATATATA
>CM040984.1:22562507-22660718 GCA_022985145.1 Pangasius djambal | reverse complement strand
TCACTGAGCAGTCATTGGTGTCACAGAGCAGGCAGTAGTGTCACTGAGCAGTCATTGGTGTCACGGAGCAGGCAGTAGTGTCACTGAGCAGTCATTGGTGTCACAGAGCAGGCTGTAGTGTCACTGAGCAGTCAGTGGGGTAACCAAGCAGGCTGTAGTGTCACCGAGCAGTCAGTAGTGTCACAGAGCAGGCAGTAGTGTCACTGAGCAGTCACTGGTGCCGCAGAGCAGGCAGTAGTGTCACTGAGCAGTCACTGGTGCCACAGAGCAGGCAGTAGTGTCACTGAGCAGTCATTGGTGTCACAGAGCAGGCAGTAGTGGTACTGAGCAGTCATTGGTGTCACAGAGCAGGCAGTAGTGTCACTGAGCAGTCATTGGTGTCACAGAGCAGGCAGTAGTGGTACTGAGCAGTCATTGGTGCCACAGAGCAGGCAGTAGTGTCACTGAGCAGTCAGTGGTGCCACAGAGCAGTTAGTCATAGCACCAAGCAATCGGCAGTGTTACCAAGCAGTCAGTGGCAGCACTGAACAGTCAGTAGTGCCACCAAGCAGCCAGTGGTATCCCTAATTAATCAGTGGCATCACCAAGTAGTCAGTGATGTTACCGAACAGTCAGTGGTGTCATGAGTGGCATCCAAGAGCAGTCAGTGGTGTTGCCCGACAGTGAGTGGTGTCACCTCACACAAAGTGTTAAACTGGGAAGCAATGGGGAAAGGTAGAGATTCCAGTGGAATGTGCGAAGCCTAGACAGCCTCTATTGCAATAACCCTGGCCAAGGATGCACAGACAAAAATAGGGAAGTGTCTGGTGGGTTAGCGTTTCAGACTGCCACTTGACTTTCTCTGAGCTAAATTTAGAACAGAGGACACCGCTATCTGCTCAGACATCCAAGAGACTGAGGGCAAAAGGAAAAAGCAGAAGAAAAAAATCACATGGGGAGAAAGTTGGGAGAAAAGATAGTACTTGCAAAAATAAGACAAGGCGATTATGCCTACAGATTTTTTTTTTCTGTTTGGGAGTTTTTCCCTGTGTCATTTTTTTATATAAACACTTGCAATTTTTTTTTTTTTTAAAAAAGAATTGTTATTTAATTTGCTGTCTAGTCAATGCTGGAAATGTTTGGTGACATCTTTGCTTCAAGATTAGATTGTGTTCTGATCAAAATGAAAAAAGGGTACGGGGCGAAAAGGAGAAAAAAAACATTTCTGGTATATTTATCATGATATCTTGATAAATACCGTCATAAATTTCTCCATGAGACAGGTAAGGACATCCTGTAACTATACTGAGTATATTTGCCCTGGTGTCATTCAATAGGAAATAAACTTTCCTTCTAAGCCGTGAGACCTACTATAATGTAGCACACAAAGTTGTCTACAGCCATAATGTGAGTTTAGATGATGCATAGGGGACATTCAAGTTCTTTTTCAAGCACTGTGAAATTAGCACATGCCTCTCAAGGGTTTTCGCAGTCTACCAGGATCAAACACACCCGCAGGTAACCCTATTCATTATTGTGATTAATTTAGCTTCTGCATCAATTAAATTGCATTTTAAATGACAAATGACAATGGCTATTATGGTGCTCTATCACAAAATTGATAAATCAATTGTGCATATGATTTATACTGCCTCCAAAAATATCAATAATAAAACAAAGGATTTTGTAAATGAAATCAAATCATCGCTATCTAAATCTTCTAAACATAGTTAGGCGGAGGTAATGAAATATCATATAGTGTGATAGAAATAACACAACGTACAAGTGTTTGTAACTGTGTCCTGAGAGGAAGTGTGAGCCGGCATTCAGGGGAGCGTTTCTGCTGATTCTGGTTTTGTGCATATCTTGCAGCCCAAGACCTTTCTCACAGGCAAATCGCAACACAACAAAAGAGTATTGAACACATATGATCCTTCACCCTTTGCTATTACAATTCTGCTAACAAGGCAATACCTTGCAAAGGCACCGTATCCACAATTAGACCCTGAGAGGAAAAAAGGGAGAGTGAGAGATATCATCTGTAATGTCAAATTACAGTGTGGATTCACTTTCTCGGGCCCTTCTCTTCCTCGCTGTCCCATAAGTGCACCTTGTCCTATTCAAATAGGAATATTGCATGGAAATAAAGCAATAACCATTCCCCTTCCTCCTTGGTAGACGAGAACAATAAATATGGCAAGCTTTTCTCCAAAGCACTGTTTTCATTATATAGTAGGACCATAACTAGGTTATGAATACCGGTGATGGGACAAATTGAGTCATATACATCTTTTTAATAAATGGCATACCGACATCACAAGCTTCCTACCACCATTAATGCGGGGAAGGAGGGAGAACAGTGAAAGCTTTCCCCCCTTCTTTCACAAGCGAGGGTAGAAATGAGGATAATTGGATGAGGACTGGTCTGAGAGGTTACTACATTAGAGAGAGAGAGCAGAGTTATATGGTGGATTGGAGAGGGAGGCGTAATTCAAGCCAGGAATTTGACTGTGTTCTCGAGGTGCCCGCTTAGATATGTATTCTCCTCTCGCCCTCGCCTTTCTCTGCCCTGTGATCGCTCAAGTAAAGTGCTGACATTTTCTTTCTGGAGGAAAAACGTAACCGTGTGCTACCGTCACCCCCACTAGCCCTTGCTCTACTGCTAAAAAACAAAGTGTACCCAAGATTGCCACCCTGTTGTGCCTCTATTCTTTGCTCTCACGCTCTCTTTTCATCCACATGGTGTAGTGCCCTTACTGGCTAGTTCTTAAGTGATGCTGGAATGGAGGCTAAAGATGAAGCTCTAATGGCTTTCACACAGATTGCTAAAGGCCAAGGTGGAAGTGTAGTGAGAAAAAGCTTGCGGCTGTCGGACAAACCGTCCCTCCCTCTGTCCCTCTCTATCAACGCACGGGTCAAGTGCAGGAGTATACTGAGCATGCTAAACAGGAGGCGAGAAGGTCGTGCTCAGGGATTTTCATACAGTCCAATGACAGGCAGCTTGCCGTTACACTACTAAATCAAGGCTCTCGTTCCAACTCGGCTGGTCGAGGATGGCCAAAGACGACAAGGACAAGGAGCCGATGTGCTGAGTGACGGACGGGCCTCTCCGCACTTTATGATTATATGGAAAACACTCAGTTGATTAATGCGCCCGCCATGAGCTAGGACAACTCCTCAAACTTGACAAAATATGCTGGCAAAATAAGTTAATCTGACCCTTCTACCCTCTCCACCACCTCCTACTAGAAACAAGGCAGTCACAAGAGGAAATGTGTGCTTTGGTACACTGACTGGCAACTATTTTCAGGTTTCTTTAACAAATTACTTACAGAAAATACTTAAATTTTTTGTCCCTGTGCTTTAATCATGCCATATTAATTGCTTCAAAACAATCCATCTCCTGTCAAGTAGAAATGAAAAATGAGTTGATATTCAGCTGTAAACGTAATATTACAACAAATATCAGCAGTCATGTATCATCATTGGGCAAATCCAATTTTCTCATGTCTAATCATACAATTATCGTTTGAGGTTAACTAAGCAAAGCAAGCAGGGGATTGTGGGTAATAGCAGATCACCGTTTGGGATTTTGTGCCTATAACTACGCACTATACACACGATACTGTACTTGAGCATGCAGTAACTAATTTTTATTACGTATCATAGCGAATATGAACATATGAGAAGTTATCATGGCCGAAGAGCCTCCACAGGAACAATTTGAAACCCCAAAACTGCATGGTTTAAATTTTTGCTCCTCATTTGTGTCTATGGTATATTGGTGTTCGGACTCTCAGCGAAGTATATAGCTCAGTGCCCTTTGGTGACCCCGCCCCTTTTGCTATATAAGGGAGAAAGCTGAGAGCAAAACATAGCCAAACATAGCCACCCTTTATTTTTTGGTGGTTTTCGTACGTTGTTTGGGTTGGGAATTATTAGTGCAACTACACCAAGTGTACTCTAAGTGAGTTTCCCAGCATGAGAACACTACTAGCGCAAAATTTGTTTGTCTTCCAAAAACTCCTCGAAGACATACTCCTTCCTTCATTACTGCGCATCAATGTTAAAATTTCTTCACTTAAAAGGTGAAAAACAGGTTTAAAGGTTTAAAACACTCCTCTCTCTCTCTCTCTCTCTCTCTCTCTCTCTCTCTGTGCGTGTGTGTGTGTGTGTGTGTGTGTGTATACAGTGTCATATACCCAACCCAAGGACAGGCCCTGTGACAGGGGTTGAGAGATTTTTTAAATTGAAAACTACTTCTCCAAATTAAGGTTCCTGAAAAGTAAGGCTTGCAGTCCAGCATAACACATTCCGCTGAGGTATTTAATCATAAACTGAAGGTGCTGAATAATAAGCTGAAGAGTTTGTCTTGCATCCCTTATTAAATACTCCCTCTAATATGTGTACGAGCAGTACGTTGTATGTGAACACAAAACAGACAACGTGCAAACACAGACACTGGCAGACCAGACGGTCTAGTGAGCTATCTAGCTAAAAGACACCGAGTAATAAATGCAACATAAAAATAGCAACTAGTTTCACCGCTAACCAATTGGAAATCAGTAGCACCAGTTACAGCATGGTCAAGCATTTACTTCCGCTTGCTTTTAGGATAAAGCTGCTGATCTACATTCGTGCGAGATTTTTGTACGGCATAATTGCACTGTATAGTGTGGAGTTTGTATATACGGATAGAGTGTCCGCTATACTTGTGCATACAAAGCAATCACGGATGTATTATTGATATATACGCACTCTCTGGTCACTTTATTAGGAACACCTCTACACCTGGACAGTCATGCAATTATCCAATCTGCCAATCACGTGGCAGCACCACAGTGCATGACATCATGCAGGTACAGGACAAGAGCCTCAGTTATTGCTCATATCATACATGTGATCTCAGTGACTTTGTGATTTTTTTTTTTTAACGCACAGTTTACACAGAATGGAGTGAAAACCAAAAAAGATACAGTGGCCCAAACGCCATGTAAATGGTAGAGGTGAAAGTAGAATAGCAAGACTTTGTTCAAGGAGACAGGAAGGCTAAAATACAGTAAATACAGTAACTAAAATAAGCACTATTTACAACCATGGTGGGCAGAAAAGCATCTCAGAACACACAACGCTGTTGAACCTTGAGGGAGATGGACTCTGGCGGCAAATCAGATTCTACTCCTGTCAGTCAAGAACAAGAATCTGAGGCTACAGCAGGCAGAGGTTCACTGATACTGGACAGCTGACGATTGGAAAAAAATCACGAATGTTCAATCATCTAGTTTCTGTGAGCTAGATCTGTCACCCTGAGGCATGTGAGACCAAGGCTGTGTGTATCAAGCACCTACCGGACGTTTATGCTGTGAGCATCCAGGACAGTAAGGACAGGTGGCTCCATGTGCGATGGTGGGAGCTGACCGGTGAAAAGTGTGACCACAGAGCTGTTAGTACAGCCTGCTTCAGTGCAGGCGCTCAGCAGAAGCGTGTGTGGAGTGTACACACCTAGGCCTGAACAAATACACAAACACACAAAACACAGTATTCAAATAAATCAGACAAAAGAGTGCACTGCAGGATTAAAATATCAAGCAATTTAAATGAGATCTGTTCTCTTACTGCATCATAAACTGAGCCATTGTTGTGACACATACACACACAAACACACACACACACACACACACACGCGGCTGGGCGTGTGTACTGGATGACTGAAGTTCTCAAACACAGACTGTGCTTACTGGACAGGAAGGAGGCTCTCTCCTTGAATCACTTGAAAGCAGTTTTACTGTCACAGAACGAGACAGAAAAAAAGCGAGGGAATCCAAAATCACAGCAGGAGCAGGGACGGAAGCTGAGCTAAGATATCCTGAAAGAAATTGGAATCTCCGGGTATTGAGTACAGCACGCTTGCATGCTAGTGAACAGGGAGTGGAAAGCGTAGCGATGCAGCGCTCTATAGCTTCTTATCATATTACACCTCCACCTTCACCATGACCCGCAGTGAATGAAATACCTCATAGAGAAGATTGAATATCTATCTGCACAACGCACCTTATGGAAGAAATAAAAAAAAATCCCTTCAAAGTATCCCACGCGCTTTGTGCTTCAGCCACATCTTTATCTATACAAGACAACACAGTTCTTTATGGTGATCAGAGATGATGTCTAAGATTGTTACGGGACACAAAAAAGTCACGTTTCAGTGCCTTCGAATTCTTCTTACTGACAAAAAAAGTGTAAAAGTGTGCTTAGGGTTGTCTAACTAGTTGCTCAAAGAATGAGCTGTCTTTTGTGACATATTTGCATATAATCTGCAACTAAGCGTGTGAAAGGAAGCAAGAGATCACAAAGCACCTGAGGAAAAAAAAAAAAAACGGATCAACGTCGTTAACTAGAGATGTGTTACATGAAATTATATCCTCGCGCATGGACACCCCAACGATTACTGTCAGGCAAGCTATAATTTTCAATCTGGCCGAGGAATGAAGACCTTTATTCTCATTGATTTGTTGCAGGAGACCCATTGGCCATTACTTTTTACTGACAAACACATTATTTCAAACCCACATCTTTCTAAATGGATGCCTTTTCTGAATGAGGACATGGTGAAAAGAAATTGTTCCTACCCACAAATCTACACACGTATTCAGCCACATTACAACCGATTGTTCACGTTCATGGATTTTTAATTGAAAATAACCCGATGTTTCCCAGTCAGCCATTACTGTGCATGTTTCGGACTCTATGACTGCGCCCGGGTGTATGGTAAAGCCAGCGGTTGGAGCTGAGGGAATAATAGGCTGACATTTTGAATGATTCATCTCAGAGTTGAATATACCTGTCCTGGGTGTAAATTGGTCTTTTGGGGCTACCCCATCTTATAGCCATGGCGCTCACCCTGGGGTCAAACTACAGCAGGAGCTGGGCCTTTTAATAAAACATTGCACAACATTCACACATTATTGCCAACAGCAGAGGTTGTTGGAGGCTGCTGGAGGCCTGGCCAGCAGGAGCACACTGGGAGAAGGGAAATAAAAAAGCCCAGCAAAAACAACAGCCGCATGGTGGCACTTGTCTTGTCCATGAAATGAAATACAGTAATAGAACGCTGCCTCCTCAGAAGTGAACTTCTCGTGTCAGAGGTTTTGATTAAATTAAAGCGAATGCTGACAGCCATTGCCACAATTCAGTTACGTCCCCATAGCCGTAGACTTGGTGTGTGTCTCTTGATTTGCTCTACTAAATCCCACAATATCTTGTCTTTTTTTGTCTAAGAATTAGAGTCCTGGTTATGGTAATACGGGTTGGATGTTTTGCAAGACTCGGGTGAAACTGAAAGAACAGAGCAGCTTGTCATGTGGCCAATCGTAGAATAAGAGAAGAAATACGAATAGAAACTAATGTTCAACTTTTACGTGACAATATTTCCAGACAATTCATAGCCATTACCTCTAAAATTTATTTCAAGCATGTATGTTTCCTTTCTGGTGTTTCAGCAAACTAATACCAGTCGTAATGGTACCGTAACCAGTACTGAACACAACTGTAAGGCCACATCAACCACATTTCATACACATTTCATACTTTTTAAAGCCTTCTGTCTAAAGGGTTTACTTTTCGTGACTTTTACATATGTTTACCAAATGTAACCTTTTTGGTGGCAAATACAAGGGAAAAAAAGCATTATAAAATGGTCTTCACACGACAAAATCCAAGGAATTAAATAAACTATTCCAATGCTGCTCAGAGAATAAGCAAGAAGCAGGTCTAAAGGCAAAGCATAGGCATAAACGTTAGTACAGAATATTAATTTATCATGAAAGGAGAATGTTAAAACCTGGACTGATATTACTTTGTTAGTTATTATTTTATATGTGCTATTTACGCTATTCACTACAGGTCATATTCAGAGTTGGCGACTTACACCGATCAGCCATAACATTAAAAACACCTGCCTACTATTGAGTAGGTCCCCCTTTCTTTTTTTTTTTTTATTGCTGTCAAATTAGAAATGAAAAATAAAAAAAGACCTACAGTCATGAAGACACCAAAAATGTACAGTGATAAAAACAGAACCCTAAATGTGTTGCTTCTAGATATTAAATGCATTTGATTGCTTTACTTTGTCTTGACAGTATGAAAACTTCAGCATTCAACTGTATACGGGTCATTTGTGGACATGGTTTCGTTTTTCGCCCACAATATTGATTTTCCCCTAAAATTAATAAATAGAATAATGAAAATGGGGTTTAGAAATATAAACTGTTGAATATCCACACAGTGGTAGAAAGTAGCCTAACAGGAAATGTGCAGGATAAATTAAATTAAATTAATAAAACTAACTACCATCATCATTACTCTGTAAAATGAAAAAGAAAAAAAAAAAAAAAGGGTTAAAATTGCTTTATGTTACTGCACACAAATAGGGTTGGAGCTTGTCTGCATTTGTAATGGTAAAAAAAAAAAAACCCTGCTTCAAGTGGAAGCTTGTTTTGTCTGCTTTTTTATTATGGTTAAACAGCATTCAAAGAAACTTCCCTTGGGTAAAGAAAAGCAGCTCTCTCTTTCAAATGCTAATCCACGTCTACTTATTGTGTTCTTTCTGGATTCATGCTCCTGTAAAGAACAAATGTATGAAGGTAGCCATGTAAAATTAAAAAAAAATAAAAAATGAAGACATCAAGGCCAGAGATAAAGACTACGCCCATGACAGCATGTATACTGTAATAAACACTCATTCTAAACTAAAAGAGTATGCATGTATACAATTTAAAATTGCACTGCTCACACGGCCATTCTTTCTTACCGGTGATGTTGAAGGCTGTGTCATTGCCTTGGTAGACGGCTGTGTGGTCCTTGTAGAGTGTGTAGTGTGTGATGACGCCATTGGGTTTCTGAGGAGGATCCCAGTACGCAGAGAGAGAGTCCGGGTGTGAAACTGCACGAGGGGGAAGAACTTCCTCAGGAGCTGTGAAACGATCGATGTAAAGTTAATAAATTACCACTACGGTGAGTATAAAACAGGTAAGGATGAGCTTTCTGTGTGAGATGCACTATATGGCCATAACTATGTGGACACCTGACCATCACACCCATATGTGGGCCTTCTCCTTCCAGCTGCTGCTGCAAAGTTGTAAGCACACAAGTGTATAGTTTGTCTTTATATGCTGTTGCCTTTAATGGAGCTAAGAGGCCCAAACATGTTCGAGCATGACAATGCCTCTGTGCACAAAAAGATGTCTATGAAGACATGGTTAGACATGGAGTAGAAGAACTCGAGTGGCCTGAACCCTGACCATGGCCTCATTGAACACCTTTGGGATGAACTGGAATGCCGACAGCACCCCATGGCATCATCACCCAAGTGCTTGACCTCACTAATGCTCTTGTTGCTGAATGGACACAGATCCCCACAGCTACGCCCCAAAATCTAGCGGAAAGTCTTCATATAAGCGTGGAGGTTATAATAACAGCAAAGCGGGACTAAATCAGGAATGGAATGAAAGCACATATGGGTGTGATTGTCAGGGGCATACATACTTTTGGCCATATTCGTAGCTTTATTTTATTGTCAAAATCCCACTAAATTCCACTATTTAAAAAAAATACATTTCATTAATTTTTTTTACTTAATGTTTTACTGCATTTTCATTCATAAATTTAAACTGCACACAACGCCGAAGAATCTACTGATGTACTGAAACTCTAGCTACAAAAAAAAAAAAAAAAATCAGATTTCATAGGACCTTGACCTTTCATAGCACATTATTTGATAGTGGCTCACGTATTTTATGTGTTAGTTCAGTCTGAAAGACTACCTATACACAGGATAAATTAAACGAAACACATTTATAGCACTAGGAAGTTACTCAGAGTGTCTCTAAAGCGTCTTCTCTATCAAGCCAGAACAACGTACACATTTCTGCAGTGCCAAATCGATAGCCATTGCAGTTTTTTTTTGTAATCAAGTCCACATCAGATTGATTTTTTTTTTTTCACTCAACAATGACCCTTAATGCCATACTATCCTTTAAATAAGACAATTTAACCCAACTTGGATTAATGCATGACTTGGAAAACTTGCCCACATTTTTCACTCTCCTGCCCAAAAAAAAAAAAAAAAAAAAGAGAGGCACTTCAAACTATCGGGCAGAACAGAGCTACTTGTATTTGCAAAACGGGGCTCAGACAGAGAAAATAATTGCCGCTGACAATTAATCTGTCTTTATTCTTGCTGTTTCATGTAGGAGAGAGAGACTCCGTCAGTGGACATGACACTTGTTCTCTTCGGTCTGGAGAAAAAGTGTTTTTGTCTTGCCCCGGGAGTTAGACAGGCGCGTGGGTAATAAAGAATGAGTGTGGAAGAGTTGAAAGAGAGACGGGAAGACTCGGCGTCGTTTCAGCGCAGCATGAGAACACGCCCGTCTGACTGCGAGAGCGTGGAAATGGGCTTCACTTTGCATTTCATACTTCTGACCGTGGAATCAATTCTTTTTACTTCTCCAGCAGAGTAAAATGAAGAAAGCTTGCATTAATCTCGCAGATGCCTCGCATTACTGACAAGGCTCTCACACGAACAAAGTAACAGCAATTAAAAAGGCCATTCATCTGCATTACAGTTATTAAAGATGCATGTCATTTATATGGGGGGGGGGGGGGGGGGGGGGGGGGGGGGGATTGGAGTCATTCACTCATCCTTTCCTCTCCACCACTATATAATCCACCTACTCCAGACTAGGGATAGAAGACATTATCAGAAAAATAAAAAGAAATCAAACAAAATATTAGTGGCTGGCGGTGCACATCATCATCAGATTAGTTTGTAGTTCAAGATTTATTATTATTTTTTAAAATTATTCATCAAAGAAATGTAAAAGGCAGGAGTTTTACCCTCTTGCGGAGTGGTGAGGCTGGTGGCACGCAGGCTTTCTCCACAGCCGGCCTGAGTGCACGCCGTTAGGGTAATATTGTAGCTGCTAAAAGGAGCCAGGCCACTTAATGTTCCTGGAAAAGGAGGAAGAAGAAGAGGCAGAGAGTGCGAAAGAGAGAGAGAGAGAGAGAGAGAGAGAGAGAGAGAGAGAGCAGCAAATGTCATTCTTTCACTTCCATATTTCAAAAAGCAGACCCTCCACCTGCTTATGCTCCGAGACTTAATGCAATGCTTGTTCAAACACAGCATAATTTAACCATCACTTCTGATAATAGCCCCAGATTTAAAACGACTTTATTAATCATCATGCGCAGGAGTAAAGTGATGCCAGGCTTTTCTGCTCACCGTATAAGACACTAATGATGGGATTTAATGGACGACATGAGACACAACATTTAAACGCAGCCTGTAGCTCGTCTCCAGGATGCTCTTTAGTGCTGATATGATCTAAATGCACATCACTAAAATCAACGTTAATTAAAAAACAAAACAGATGTCCTTGACAAGATATACACTTAACAGCCAAATTATATTCAAATGAATACATAAAACAAATACACGTCCGCTTGTGCCTCGGAGGAATCGTGTTGGGGAATCTGCAGAAGAAAGACAATCTCATCTTCCTCCATTAAAAAGGGCCAAACCTCATGCATTTTCTTGTCTCCACTATGACACTCTCATATAAACTGCACGTAATTAATAGGACCTGGTCATAAATTACAACAAAGGACTTCCAAAAGTGCGGCTTTTAATTAATTTTAGTCTTTAAAATTAGGATTTATTTATTAATTTATCATTCCAAATAAAGGCTTTTAATGGTGCATGTGTTTGTGTGTGTGTGGGTGAGGGAGCGAGTGGTTCCTTGGCTAGGTTCCATGCTAATCTGCGCTCATGTGCCAGGCTTATCTCAGCGCGGGACAGACTGCTATCAGAGTTAGAAAGTAAACACTGTGACACAGCTGTAATTGGGCAGGTGTCTCTGTGGGTTTTTTTTTTTTTTTGGGTCCGATGTCTTTTAATTCAATTAAGAGGTTGACCCGAGCCGTTCTCGTTACCTACTAATTTGCTTTCCTGTTTTTTTTATTTTTTTTATTATCTGCCTTCGTAATTCTGCGTTCATGTCATGGCTATCATAAATTAGCTAGGCGGAGTCTGAACTGTGCCAAGGAGAGGACAGAAAAAAAAAAAGGATCTTCCCTTTTTGCCCGGAGACAGGGCTGAGATTGGCCATCTATAAGTGGCATCTCTGCTTGCTGATTATGCATTCAGCTGATGTGACAAAGCATTTTCACAAAGTGAATAAGTGATAGCCCCACCTCTGTCACACCGATAGCTTCACTAATCATTGCCTTCTGTACAGAGAAAGACAATGGTCACTTTGGAGGAAAGAAACATGATAATGACCTTCAAACATGTCCAGAAGGTAAGACATTATTAACCTATATCAAGAACAATATTACTGCCGCCGTGTCTTCATTCGAGCAATCCTGCTCAAAATCCTGGCTCAGGATTTCAATTCCAAGGCTAAGAGTGCTTCTCTGTGCAGGTATCTTAAGTGTGCAGTGTTAGAAGGCAGCCTGGAGGACGAGCTGTACTCTAAATGCCTGTGGCACCCTAATTTAATTGACAAACTTGACCACAATATTGAAAAAGAAGCCTCTAACTTAATTGTAGAAACTAAATCAATGCAGTCAAAATGTGTATCAAAGGATACACAGCATAATGAATCAACATTAAAAAAAATAAAATAAAATGTGCATGTTATAGAGCAACTCCGACAAATTTCAGGAAATTTTTAACAAAATTTTTTTTTTAAATTGCATTCTCTGCTTGATCAAACAGTTGAGGCCAAAAGTTTCCATACACCTAGGCTAACGATATTCAATCCCGTTTGTTTTTACAACTCTACGCATTTCATGTTACCATACATTTCTTTAGGAAACTCAGTTAGGGTATCTGTTTTGTCCACATCAAAAGTAATTTTAAAGCAATCGATTACAGACTGATTTATTTCAGCGTTAATTCACTAAAAGAGAAGTGGGTCAAAGTTTGTCTGTCTCTTTAAATGGTGTGAAAGATTCCAGAAATAGCTGTAACAACATTTAGAAGCTTCTGATTAGCCAATTGTCATAATTAGGAGTTAATTGGGAGCACACATGTGGCTGTTAAAAGGGCCTACCTTTAGAGCCAGTGCCTTTTTCTTTTCCCTATGTTTACACTTACAGCAACTTATACTGTTACTCTTTTGAAGTGAGGTGAAGTGAAGTAACGTGTGGCCAAGTGTGGTGACCCATACTCAGAATTTGTGCTCTGCATTTAACCCATCCAAGTGCACACACAGTGGTGAACACACACACACCCGGAGCAGTGGGCAGCCTTTTTTGCTGCAGCACCCGGGGAGCAGTTGGGGGATCGGTGCCTTGCTCAAGGGTCTCACCTCAGTCGTGGTATTGAGGGTGGAGGAGAGCGCTGGTCATTCACTCCCCCACCTACAATCCCTGCCGGCCCGAGACTCGAACCCACGACCTTCAGGTTCACCTTCGGGTTACTTCGACTGCACTACTGTCAACTGATTCTACTAGAACTGTGTACTAGTCGGCATTGCACTATAACTTACGGTGCCCATTGTCTTGTTTTGGTAGTTTTTGTCTTGTGCTGTCTGCACATGTTTGTTTGCAGTCTCCTGTAGTTCTGTGTTTGTTCTATGTAGCACACTGTTTCGTTTCACACTTGTGTCCACACAGACATGACATCATTCAGGAAAGAGGCACAAATGAACTCTCTCGACAACAAAGCAACTGGTGAAGGAGATGGAGGCATCAGGTACCAAATATGTACATCCAACTTTAAGCGAGTAATACACCCACATGGCCTGAAAAGCTGTTACGCAGGGAAGAAGCCCCTACTCTAAGACCAGCATAAAAAAGCCAGACTGAAGTTTGCAGATGATCACCAGCATTTTGGAGGAGTGTCTTCTGGTCCGATGAAACAACATTGATCAATGCTATGCATGATAGATAACTGATGAGGCTTTTAATCCAAAGAACACCATCCAAACTGTGAAGCATGGGGGTGGCAGCATCATGTTGCGGGAGTGTTTTGCTGGAAAAGGGACTGATGCACTTCAAAAAATAGATGAGAAAGGAGGGTTATCTAGAAATACTGAAGCAACACCGCAATGCATTAGCCAGAGAGTGAAAATCTTGGTCGCAGCTGGGTCTTAAAGCAGGACAATGATCCTAAACATACCAAATCTGCAACAAAATGGCTTATAGATGACAGCGTGAAAGTATTCGAGCAGCCACCACAAAGCCCTGACCTGAAAAAGCATGTCTGAGCAAGGAGGCCAACAAAACCGACATCAGTTCTGTTAGGAGGAATGGGCAAAAATTCCAGCAACACATTTTGAGAAGCTTGTAGAAGGCAATTAAAAGGCAATGTCACCAAATACTACTGCACCGAATCTATGTAAACTTCTGACCCACTGAAAATCTGATATAATAAATAAAAGCTGGAATAAATCTGTCTCTTAGCTCATTTTGAAATGAGATCTTACGGAAATAGAGTAGATACCCTAACTGACGTAACATGAGAAACGTACGGCAACATGATAGTTGTGAAAAATTGAGTTTGAATGTCTTTAGCCTAGGTGTATGCAAACGTTTGGCCTGTATGTTCTGAGGTGAATCGAGGACAGTGACGTCTACGCATACCAGAGCCTGCTTCATTCAAACACTGTCAAAACACACAATTGTTCTTGTCAGTTTGATACAAGTCAGAGAACAGAGGGTCAGGTAGTGGTGGGGGTTTTTTCAATAGTCTAGAAACGAAAAGCCAAAGAAAACAGCAGAGAATCTGAAACCCTGTTTCTAATACAGGAGTTTAACCTACTGGTGTATTTGTCGTAATTCATAACTTGTTGCAAAACTGCTGCGCGTTCGGCCATTTCTGAACTCCTCAAGGCTGCTTGTTTCTTCTTCAACTGTAGTTTCACTTTTATAGTTTTGTAGCTATAGTTTTCTTAGATGCAGCATGCAAACCCCAGAAGTAGCATGCTTCAGCATTGAGTGCTGAGTACATCTGCTTCAGACATCTTACATCAACCATGCTGCGGCAACAAACAAAATGAATCCTTCCAGAAATTGAGCGGCAATATTTATTTATTTTTACGATTTTCAATTCAACTCACAGCCATCATTCATTCACTGGAGCACAGATGGTGTTTTCACAATATGAGCAAGTAAATCATGCAAAATGTCTGTAATGGATCGTCAAACGTTACCACTGTATATGATCAAGTAAAACTGATTACGTAGATGAAATCACCTGAGCGTACACAAAGCCAATTTTTCCATACAGTGAGCTTTTAACTCCATTTCTACAGGACGCTGGATTTAAACATGCTAAAAGATAAACCTATGACAGAGACAACATAGACTGTGTTATACACAACAGAAAGTTAGGTTTTGCTGATCCCATTCCTAAAAAAAACCCCTACAATAATAGGGTATAAATGTCGAGTATAATAAGCATTTACTGTTGCCTGGCTGGAGGTAGCGGTTATTTAAAAAGACAGGCTGTGCTCCAAATGCCCGCTGTGGTTCTTACCCATCAGCCATTGCGCGCTAAAGGTGGCGCTGATTGGGGGGGATAAGGGACTGTCCCGGCTGTATGCCTTCACCACGTAGCGCTCAATTACACCTCTGACCTCGGGCGGCTCCTCCCAGCTCACCTCAGCGCTGGAGCCATTTACACTGGCAACTCTGGAGGGAGGCAGCACACTTTGTGGAGCTGCAAGATGGATAAAAGAGGAAGGAGAGAGAGAAAAGAGAGAAAGAGAGAGAGAGTGAGAGAGAGGGGGGGGGAGTAAAGAGTGGGTGTCAGGCTAAAGAAAAGCAGCACACATATTCTTCACATTTAATAGACACAGTAAATCATATCCATCCATTAGCATAAATACAATTTATTAGAGTTGTAACTTTTTCAGCACTGATTTAATATGACTGTACATCCACCGTTCATACTGGGTCATATTTCAAACTCATCCAGCCTCTTTTTTTACACCTGCAAAGAAATTTAGTAAACAGTAAAATGTATGCAGAACAGGCAACATAAGCAACGTATGTAATATGTAATACTCATTTTGAGATAATAATTTCATATTCATAAAATATGCAGTAGCCTACAGAGTTATTATTCCTCCATTAGGACATACATTAAATTAGAAACACAATTTTAGCATGTTTTGGGAACAAGTTTTAAATGTAATTTGAGCTCATTTTACCATATATAACCTGCCAAAAAATCTACCAAGAGGCCTAAAAAATGCTGAAAACATGTAATATTTGTAGGTGTATATGCCTTACAATTACATCAGGCTTCACACTTCTTCCTCTCATTCATCACCCTCTCCACACAGCCCTTCGTTTTTAAGGAGGCACATTTTGTGATGTGCCCTCTTTACCCTGAGCTACATGATAAGCTATCGCTAAGCACCATCTCATCTCCTTGACTGTTACACATATTGTGCTGATAAGAAGGAAATGGGCTGGCCTGAAAACTATGACACAAATATCAGTATGGAGCTTGGCTCGTGAGTGTGTGTGTGTGTGTGTGTGTGTGTGTTTAAGACTGTCCTACCTGTCTCTCGACTGCGTCCTCGCTGCCACGGTCCAGCTGTCCACCCTCCCTCTCCAGATGCTATCACTCTGTACAGGTACTCTGTTCGCAAATAAAGTGGCTTGTATTTAAGACGATATAAAACAAGACCTTTGTCATTAATTACATACACAGAGACTGGCACATAAAAAGATTTGAATATGTGTAAAATGTTGAAGGTGTACTAAACTCAAAATAGACAGATTTATATTTGAACTGTTGTTTGGTTCAAAAAAAAAAAAAAAAAGACCATGGCTGAAGGTCCTCCCTAGCAGGTGCCGATCTCTACGCTGAGTTTTCAGCACCCTCCTAGTTTCTCCATGTTCTCCATGACTGTTTCAAATGTTCACCTGGATGAGCTTAAAGTTCAGGAACAAAAAGCACTAATGGCTAAAAAAAAATAAAAAATAAGATGACTATATATTTGCCCTGTTGTTCTTAGAGTTAAATCAGTGCTGTGATCATAATGAGGTCCTTCAAAATGATTGTGAATTGTGAATTTGTGAAATTGTGAATTCTCACGATTCACTGTAGTACAGAAAATGGACTGAAGGAGCAAAGTACTGGATGTGTTCAAGAAAAATATATTTGTTTACACTGTACTTCCTTTTTTTTTTCATTCAGTAAAATTCCTGATGTTTCCCTCAAGGTTTTCTCTAGCTCCATCCAAAAGTTGGTTAATTCACTTTTACATTTTTTGTGCTCAAAATGCCACACCTCTTTTGCCAAGTGATCTTTTTAAATTTACTCTTTTGGCAGATTCTTCTATGCAAAGCAACTTACAATTGGGCTGAGCAGATTAAGGTTAAGGGCTTTGCTCAAGGGCCTAAAAATGGCAGCTTGGTGGGGCTGGAATTTGAACTCCACTCCATTAGAACATCCACCGCCAATCGCCAATTTCAAATTGCTCTAGCTCTGGTTTGGGACCCCAGTGCTGTCAGATATGCTTCCCTGCTCAGCCAAGGCCTACACAGAACCCCCTCACTTCATTCTTGAATCTTTAACAAGGAGAGCTCAGCATTACGCAGTAAAGTGGAAATTGCCAACCCAAGTCATTTCTTTCCCCTCTGTATAGTTTTACATTCACTTCTAACCACAGCTGATAATCAGACATGGACTGCACTATCAGTATAGATGCTCTCACAAAAATGAGTTTAACATATGTATGAAAATGTTCGTTACATTTCCCAAGCACACCTTTCAGCACACATGTCCGCCATATTGGTTAAGTATGGAAGTGAAACAACCACTATATCAGCAGCGAAGCTGTCTTTCAGAAGAGTGCTGGTGGAGGGGATGGCCATGACCTCAGCCATGACCTCTGCATGCCCTTGGGTCAGGGCTAGATGCTTTGTCTGGCACTTATGAGAACAAAAGCCCAGCACAAAAGAAGGAATCAAAAACAGGCCAAACGATTGCATGAGACATGGCAGAAGGCCAAACGCAAAAGGCCAGGATATCTTCAGGTCAACGAGCTGAAGGTGCTGGTGGGGATGTGTGTGTGTGTGTGTGTGTGTGTGTGTATACCAGTGAAGGGCTGCAGAGTCAGATCCAGAGCACTGATCTCGTTGCCTGTGTACACCAGGATGGAGTCATTTCCCCGGCAGTTAACGCTGGTGTCAGCTGACAGGCATCCATCCAGATTGACTCTGACAGCGGCACACGATGCCATGGCCAAGTTTAAGACAGGACCACTTGCAGCCAATCGAACATCCCTGATGCAGCCACCAAATCCTGCAGGAGAGGTGAGAGAGAAAGAGAGAGGCGGAAGGGATATAGATCACATTCTGCGCTGGCATAATTATCTAAAACAAGGAACGCCATCAGAGGCATCAAGATGAGCAAGAGGGGGATGAGTGGACACAGGAGAAGATAGAGAGAAAAGAGAGGGTTATAATGTACAGTCTCTACAATATAGAGAGTAGCTGGGATTAGACAAGAGCTTAGTACAACTAAAGATATAGGATGGGGAAAAAGAAAAAGAAATCTACACATTAAAATGTTAAGGAAAATTTTTTATTTGTATTGTGGTATTTTCACATTCATTTCTAGGACATACTACTATGTACTGCTATCATCATTTTATGGTACCATATCATATTATATACTTCAGAGGTCCAGATTCAGGACTGGAGGGTTAACACTAAAGTACTGATCTGGCCACTGTGTGCTTGTGTTCATGTGTACATGTGTGTGTTTGTGTGTGTGTGTGTGTGTGTGGCTGACCATGTAGCAGGCTGTGCTGATGCAGCGCTGGGTGCTGAAGTCCAGCTGGGACACCTCCTATATAAAGTGGAGAGGTGATACTGAGGTTTCCACCTCTCGCGCTCCTGTGCTGCTCCAACGCATGATTCAGAGAGGCTCTGGTTAGTGCTCCATGTTTTAACATGGTGACACTGTTCCAGCCTCCATCACAATAGGAGAGGCCCACCCACACGGCAAGCTCCGCCCTCTGATCGCCCCAACGCAATACCCATGAGAGGATCCCTCCCTGCAGCTCGGCCTACACACACACACACACACACGCACACACATATTAATACTGTTATTTGCATATGCATAGATGGCAAATAATCACAAATTTATCACTTTCTGGAACTAAAACAGTCTAGACTTTCTATTTTGGCAGGATGAATTTGAATCCAACATTTTGTCACACAAACAAAACTCACCAAAATATAATCCTCGCCATTAGCATTGTATGCAAAAAGCAGCAGTGAATTCAGCTGATCAGTTTTGAACTCGAATGATATTTCAAAATCATCTCCACCAGTGAATACCTCCGGTTCCAGTTTGAGGAACCCTGAAAAACATGATACAAACAAGCTGACATATCTTTACAATAATTCAACAAACGTAACAAAGACTATATGCAAATCATATATAAAGCAATATATGTAGGTCCTTCAGGTTTTATGAGAAAGGGGCATTACCATGTCCGAGGAAGTAGGCCCCATGCTCAGAAAAGGCAGGACAGCCCTCCCAGTCCCTATACGTCTCGTGTTCCTCCAGGGCTGACTCCCAGTCTAATGGCTCCCAAATGGCTTCGGGAGTGCTGCTCCTCTGGATGAGTACATCCCTCACACAGCCTGCAAAACCCTTACGTGCTAGACTGGCCAGACCTACACACACAAGAATAGCTGGTTAGCTTTGTCAGGACAAAGCTAAACACAATGCCAAGTAATGCCACCCGGACAGCAACCGATGTGTTACCAGTGTCTTGTCGAAGAATAGTGAAATTCTCTGGAAGGCCTCCAAAAAAAATCCCTGTGTTTTGGCCAATTATGGTACTGCCACTGGTTGCTGATGCTGAACCTGTAGTGAAGGCAAGAAGAAAACAAGCAAAGAGAATGAATGTGTTATGACAAATATAATTTTCAGTACATCAATGAAACTATTTATCAGAATCAGTGATAATCACAAACTTGGTGGAGAGGCTCTTAACGGAACTTTAATTTGTGTGTTTGAGGGTGTGTTTGAAAGAAGTGGTGTATACTGTATGTTTATAGCTTATAGATATGTGAAGGATTAAACTTTTGACAAGGCAAATGCATCACCATATATACAATAAAATAAGTAAACCATAATTTGCAATGTGAATCATTGGATAAAGTGCAAAATCATAAAGGAAAGATCTTTAAATAATACTGCTGATCACTCCAGACTGAAAGAAGAGGCTATCTCTGAAGTAAATGCCAAATATTCAGTGTCTTCTGGTAGCCTAGAGCAGATAATGTCATAACCTTAATGAAGTCACAGGCACACAGCAAATGAGAAACACACACGCGCACACACACACACACACACACACACACACACACACACACACACACACACACACACACACACACACAAGGGTGCTCAGTGAGATGTCTAGAGAAGTGCTGCACTTCTTTGCCAGTCATAATTAAAATTCAAGTTCTGGAGAGGAGCAGCTTCTGTACTCTAATTATTCTAATCACATAATGAATAGCAAAGATTAACTCTGATAGTCTCTTTTGCTTCCATGAGTAAGGATGTAAAGGGAGGGGCCATAAATATAGTAGATCTGTACATATGTGGGTGAGTGTGCCATTACCATGGTACTGATCATCCACAATGATAGTTCCCAGGGCTTGCTGCCTGGTAGCGATCAGTCGGTGCCACTGGTTGTCATTATACCTTCTCCCTCCATCGTCTTGTGGACTGATGGCCACCACCGAGGCCTAACATCAAATACTGAGGGTTAATAACACATCAGTAGTTCTGTGGCTGCCAAGGCCTCCATGAAAGAAACCCTGCACTTTGTGTAGCTTAATACACTACAGTAGGACAGTGAAGGACTTGGCCCAATCTTTTCTAAAACATAGTGCTGGAAATGTCAGAATTGCTTTGAGAAGGAGATCAACCACTGCAGTTATTACCCATCTCTATCTTTGTTTGAAAACTGGGAGCTCCTGAACTTTGTGGCAATATAGATCCAACGTCTTCACTTTCAGCCCTGAGGTGCTGAGTTGAATCCTCCTTCAAACTCCAAGTTTGCTTTCTGGGTGGACAAATTTGGACAGACAGAGCCCTCACATCATGATGCCAGAAAGTATACACAGCTTAGTGTCCTAGAACGGCTCACCTCTATCTATCCTAACTGAAAGTAGGATTGTTTCATTAAAATTATATTACAGTATCCCTTGTGTCTCCTTTGAAAGCTGAGGGTCCCAGAACTTTATTGCACTGGCTGTAACACTTTCACTTTCAGCCCCTTGTTGCTGGGAGGAACCTGCTGCCAAATTCCATTTCGTGAGTTGCTTTTTTTCCTCGTTCTCCTTCCCCGCAATAGGCTCTGAACCAAATTCTGCCTGGAGATTGGAAGCTCCACACATGCTGTAAATTAGAAGCTCTGGCACTGTCGATGTTAAGATGGGGGTTATTGTCCTGCTAAAATATGACATCACTCTGGCTTTCACATTTTAAACAGCCTGGTGGAGTGTTCTGCAGCAAGCAAAGCAAGACACAAAGTATCACATCTCCTCCTAGTGACGGAGATTTAATGACAGAATCAATATATGTATGGGTGCCAGGGCCTGCGATATGTTTACTGCAGAAAAGAGATGGCCTTAAGTATCAGCCAGAGGAGACACAACATGCTGTCTTAATACCATGCTTGTTCTAAATTTAAGATTTCAAAAGCAATTCTTCACTGTTAGAGATCACCCTGCCATTGTACCAAGAAGCTCATGTGATAGTTTCATTTTACTACCAAGTCACTACCATTGATTCTAATCCCGATGCTGAAATAGGATTTTTCCTGGTGTCCTTTTCAGTGGGGAAAGAAAAGCATGCATAAAGGTGATGGTTTATTAAAGTAAGGAATAAAACATGACTTGGGCTTTTACAGGAAAATAATGAACAATGGCATGGAGGCAAGGGAAGGGCTGGCGTCTAGACTACGGTAATGCCTTGTTTACAGTTGTTAATAAATCCTCTTTAGCACAGTCACACTTAGTAAAGACTGTTGCTGTTAGACTGCTTAACGGTACTAAAAAAAAGGGATCACCCCCCTTTCAGACCCCCTCCACTGGCTCCCTGTCCATTACAGACCGGTTTAAGAATCTTTTGTTTGTTTTTAAAGGCCTTCGGAGTTGTACCCTCCTACTTCATTGCTATACTCTGACCACACTTTGTCCCCAGGTGTCTGAGATCTTCCGGTATATTGCTTTTGGCTGTTCTACAGTCCTGGTGGAAGGGTGACTGTGCCTTTGCAGTCATACATTTATAGTAGCTATAAGTAGGCATTCCATCAGCAGCCTCTCTTTTTTTTCTTTCTTTTGAAGTTCTGTCCTGAAGACTTTCCCAATTGCAGAAACAACTGTACCTCTCATTGTTACAAAGAACTGACAGTGAAGACTTCTTTCATAAATGTTAAAAAAAATGTCTCTTTGCAGAAAGCTCCCCTTCATGCATCGAGAACTTGTTGTTGAACCTCAGGGATGTGTCAACAGGCGCTTAATGCTCCCAATAGGCCACCCTTGGTAATCAGAGAGCTCACCGGATAAGTTAGACAAAAAGCAATCCTAAAGACCCCCATGAAAGATACAAAAAAAAAAAAAAAACTAAGTTTACCCTGCATGGATTAGGGTTGCCAGGTCCAAGGCTAAATGTTATTATACTTCTGTGCAAGCAACGATTTGTCAATAAGAAAACACTTTTTTGAATATAAGGTTGTTCATAATTGTACTTGGTACTAGAGCACCTAGGGCCAAGTCAATAATTGTGATTAGTTGTGATTGTATCATCAGACTTGAGACCATATGCGTTGGACACTTTGGTAAAGAGAATGTCAGAGCTGTCAACTAATTACCACCGGTTAATGTAACCCTAGGGTGTGTTTGTTGACACCAGTGGTATGGGAAAGCCATCAAGTTGAGTGTGTCTTTCCAAGTATTGCTCACAAAGGGCTCTCATGATTCAACTGATGTCTCTGGTATAAGAGAGTCAGAAGGATTGCAGCAAAAGCAGGTGCAGATAAGATGTTTGAGATCTGGGACAGTGCTTTTGGACTGGCAAACTAAGATGGTGGTCCTCTCAATTTGGAGAAGCAGTATTGTGGCATTGTGGATGGTCTCTCCCATTCCTCTCATGGACTCTTCACTCTCCTGCCTTCTAGTAGAAGGTACTGGTGCATCTGTGCCACCACCACCAGACTCAACAGCTTATTCCCTGAGATAGTCAGATTACTCAACCCACTGTTGCCCCCCAACACATACCTGGTTTAATCAAAGTCATGCTAGTACAACCAACACTGCACACCTACACTTTAATATGCTGCTATGAGACATTGTTTGCCATCATGAGACTTTATACTACCAATGATAGGGTAGACTCTGCAGTGTAGAGTCAATTGTTTGCACTGCTTCTTTCATCCAATACTGTTCTCTTGTCCTTGGTTTGCATGGACAGGATATCAGAACCCAGCCAAGGTTATAGAGATGTCCATTATAGAGAGCTAGAAATATACTTGTTATTTGCAGACGATGATGTGCTTTTGGCGCTAGTTGAAGTGAACCTCCTGACACTCACTTAAATTACTGTGTGTGAAACAACTCGGATGAAAATCAGCACCTTCAAGTCCAAAGCCAAGGTTCTCTCTTGAAAAAGAGTAGGAGGCTGCCTTCAGGTGAGGGGAGACAGCTTGACCAGGTGGAGGAGTTTAAGCATCCTGGGACCTTGCGGCCATGAGTAATGATAAAAGAGAGTGTCAGATTGACAAACAGACCAGGCAGCAGTGTTACAGTTGCTATACTGTTCTGTGGTGGTGAAGAAGGAGATTAGTTCATGAACAAATTTTTCTGATTAGTGGTCAATTTATGTCACTATCCTCATGGTCACAAGCTGTGGGCAGTGACCGTAAGAATAAGGTCACAAGTGCAGGTGGCCGATTTGAGGTTCCTCCGCAGGGTTCCTGGGCTTACTCACCATGATAGCGTATGCAGCTTGACAATACAGGCGAACCTTAGAGTAGAGCCACTGCTTCTCAAAATCGAAAGGAGGCAGCTGAGGTTGGCTGGGTTACCTTACAGGGGTGCCCCCTGGTCGGCTCCTGCTAGAGCTGTATCAGGGATGCCCCACTGGATAAAGACCAGCTGGCTTGGGAACATGTGGTGTTCCGCTAGGATCAATAGAAATTAATTAACTTTCTGACCAATGAGAATTGAGAATCAAACTGCACTCTGCACAGAATGGCTAATCCCCTTTAAGGAATGTCACAATTTATACAAACATATAACCTTAACTCTAAGCTTTATAATTATTCTCATTGCGGTTAAGTATTGGTGAGGGAGTTCAGAGGCGTAGATTGTACAGAAAAATGTCCTTAAAATGTACATTCAGCATCAGTGTGACCAGTTTTTATTTATTTTATAGAGGAAAAAGTAGAATGCCACTGAATGATGTGATTTTAACCCTCCCCCCCCTTTTTTTTGCTTGAATAATGAAGGCATCGTAAACTGCTTTACATGTGAACAATGAGATCATATTTAAACATATGATCAAGGCTGATTTTTGAACAATATCAGTCCAAAAACTGACTCACCCAGGTTCCAAGACGGTTAAAGTATTGTGTATGCTTCTTCAATTCCCCACCTTTCTTTACCCCTCTGTCTACAGAAGCCCAACCCGATATTGAACCCACTCCTCCGATATAGCCTCCACATTATTTATAGCCTAGCACAATATTTCATACCCACCTGACATTACCTGACTGATATGATGGCACCTAAAACATGCTATTTTTTAAAAAAAAAATGGTGATCTCTGTATTCTGCTCAGCAAGCAGGTGCTGAAAGCTCAGATGCCATGAAAATAGCAACGCTCATCTCCCTGCTGACTGAGAAGGAGCTGAATTGAGAAAGGTCTATCTGTAAATGTCATGGTTAGAAAACATACTCTTATCATTTCTTCATGTTTCTATTCTGGTCCGTTTATTTGGTAAGAAAAGCAGGGCTCAGGCCACTACAATTATATTCTGAACATTGCTCCGCAGCTGATGGAACAAACAGTAAATACTTTTCTTTGCCAGTCTCCAAAGGCTCTGCCACACCAACCTCGGCCACCTCAGACACTGTCAAATAATTTGTACATGCCAAATATCACTAACTGAAATTGGCTATGGAAATATAAAGAGCTATGAAAGTTTGGATGCCCCAAACTTTCTAATCAATCTTCAAATTCAACCAAAATTAGTCGTGGGAAAAAGTATTTAATTTATATTAATAATATATACACTTTTTTTTTTTGGTGTAGATAGTAACTGTAATTTTATGTTGTTTACAGTTTATAATTTTGTCTTTTTGTACGTTTGAAGGACAGAGAACTTTGCGCTTTGTAGCAGCGCCATTTTTCTCTTTTGTTGTCAAAAGAAAAGGATATAAAGTATGAAGTGTTGTTCTTTTCTTCTCTACTTCTACACTTTTTACAACCGTGAGGAACAGAAAAGAATCTCAGATATATCTGAGCTGCAACAAAATAAAATTTTATCAGATTCCACTCCTGTCGGCCAAGAACAGGAACCTGAGGCTACGCTGGGCACTCACAATTGGGAAAACATCACCTGTTTTATTATTTTTTTCTCCAAATTTGCATTAATGAGCAGGCATGTGTGTGTGTGTGTGTGTGTGTGTGTGTGTTTATCTATGTGTGTGTGTGTGTGTGTAGTCCTTGCCTCCAAAATGTAAGAAGCTGATTAAGGAAAACTGGCATTGTTTGCAACAGCTTTTACCAGGAACTAAATATTCTTTCATGAGACAGCATTTCATAAACTGCTCATTAATTTCATCATTACAAAGAGTGTGTGGGGAAGCATACCAGTCTCCTGTGTCACGCCCAATTAGCATCCCATGGTGCTAATCCCATTAGAATTGTTGAATTCGTTAATGGGGGAACTAATGGGCATGCTATCAGGGGACATTAATTGGGCATGACACCACTTTTAGTTATAATTATCAAACTACCCCCAACAAACTGTGTTAATAAATGCAAAACTAGTGAGATTTCGGTGGTGGTGAATATTAGTGAGGAGAGATCGGCAGTAGTCTCGTCGGTACCAGTGCAGAGATCATCTTTCATGATGGCTTTTATCATCAGAGTGGCAAGTGATGGTGAGGTGGCATTGCACTGTTACATTAGCCTGCTATTGTGAGTGTCTTACTTGTGACTGCGGGTAACAAGTTAACTGGGCTCCGATTCAAGCACTGTTTAGGTTTGAAATTTCCACAGGGGGAAAACAGTAGAGTTGCATGGGATCAAAAAATAATTAATTCCCTCTTAAAAAAAACATACTGTTTGCCATGTTACTGTTCCTGTCCATATTGTGTCATTAGTGCAGTGGTATCAGCACCAGTTCTAGCTGAAAAAAATCCACAATACAACACAGACTGAAAACCAGGCCTCATAGTACAAGTCAGAATTACAATAAAAAAACCCAGAAAATTTAAGGAAGATTGGTTTGTACCAAATAAAATCCTTAAAGTTTGTATCCTACCTGAGGGTCAAAGAGGAAGTAGGGTCGGCCATTGCGCATTTGCAGAGCCACAAATTCTTCTTGCTCTCCGGGGGAAAGAGCACATAGGATCAGTCCTTCTTCCATCCGTGTGCGGAAACTCAGCTGAACACCTGCACAGTGATAACAACATCAAAAACATCTGATGAAACTTTAATTAGATTAAGAGCCTAAGAGAGTATAGAAGAGAGTCCAGAGAGAATAACACCCACAAGCCTGGACATTAACATTCCAATACTGGAAAGCTAGACACGATGCTCCCATCATGCTCTCTTCAAGAATCAAACAGGCTCTGAAACATTTAATAATGTTGTTACATGAACCACAAGAAAACCATGGATCATGTTAACCCCTTCTCACAGTACACTGACGTCCGTCTTATCGGACATTTTCAATCAGTATAAACAAATGAATTCATTTCTCGCCACAAGTCTGTTACAAGGTTAAGCAGGACACTGTTGGGTTTCTGTGTCTGGAGTATCATGACTCCATGTTTAGCTACTCTTGAGTAGGTCCATGGGAAAGAGGAAGGGTGTGAGCAAACAATTCATACCTCTCCACAATAACAGTGGTACCGAGATAACACGTACAGCACAACGAAAGCTTTTTCAATGGTAAAACAATGGATACAACTGCCTCAATAAAATTATAACATTTAAACCTAGTAGGCTAGGATTAAAAAGAAATACTTGTTTTTTTATTTATTTGTTATTTTCGTTTTTATTTATTTATTGTTTAACTGCAAATTCCTAAAGCCCTGAGTTTTATGATGAGCCATTAACCACTACTGTAGAGTGTGACAAATAAATTCAATGCTGAACATGGGCATCCCCAAAACAGCTCCAAAAAGTCAATTTTTTGGCCTCTGGTAAAAAGAATGAATCACCCCGGGACTCTAATCTAACTCGGCGTTGTGCGTGCATGTATGGAAACTGGAGATGGCTGAGGAACTGCTTATGCAAAACTTGTAGGTTCAGCACAGTCAATCTCCTGTGTGATCAGCTTTTTTTTTTTTCTGACATGCTCTTCACATCCATCAACACGACGGACCTATTCCTGTAGGAAAGGCACAAGGGCAGTCTCTGAGGTGTGTGTTCTGACAGGTCTGTTTACAAGAGCAGGGGTCAGTGGTCTCCTGGAGCCAAGAGATAAAGAATGAGATTCACCTTAGAGGGTCTCAAGACAAGAGTCCATACATAGGAAGATGTGCGTCAGCAATTCATGGAGCATTTGGAGTAGTTCACTGACCATACATTCAGGCTAACAGGAAGAAAAAAAAAAACCTTGAAGAGCCACAAAAAATATAAAGCAGGAGAATTGGAGTTGGAGAAAAATGTTAAAGAAAAATATGTTGTTTTAAAAAGATGCTACCAATCGTGACCAAAATACTGTTTAAGCACAAAAAATACAGCAATTTTTCAACACAGCATGATATTTAATTATTTTAAAAGCTCTATACAAAGACAACCAAATTGAATAGAATGTATGCGGAGGGCAGAAATGGTAAGAAATCAGATTTTGACCAAAATTTTAGGGTAGTTATAAAGTTATTTGGCATTAATGTTGTTTTTTTTCCGTACCCACCCAAACTATACACTCTATGCATCGATGTAAATGCTAACTACTGTATCTTTAAACAACACACCCGAAATGATGTATTAAAGTCATAGGCACAGAATAAGTCGTAAGAGTTAGGAAGGACGTCTTTAAGAAAAATGAAAAAAAAAAAAAAGAACATACTTCGTTTCAAATACACAGTAGTTTTCTGAACTATATATTGTGTTAAATGTCAAAATTTGACCAAGTGAAGGGCTTCCTCAGGCCACCACACATATGTCGAAACAACTGCACCACATTGTCATTGTGCACATCATTTATTTGTCCAAGTTAACCCAGCTTAATAAAACCAGAAGTCACAAAATGTATTTGAACAATTCCGACAATCTGTTAGAGGTCTGTATACGATAGGCATCAATAACCAGTAAATTTTCCCAGAAACTCATTCCCGGGCCAAAAAACATAATATCAACTATAAGTAGAACAAACAAGGCCATTTGGATTTAATCTGCTTAATACATAACCTGAATAACTTCAGTCATGTTAGCATTATTGCAGCATTAATCAAGTTGTTGCGTATTAATGAGTTTTTAGCAAATGCTAATTACTGTCATAGATTCTGCAGCACCCCATTAAATATACAAATTACAGAATTAAAGAGCCAGAGCTTTTCATGATTAATCTTTAAATGGGGGGAAAAACTAATGATGTCTGTGCAAAGTTTCCCCTCAGATTTCACACAATGAGGCCACTTGACAATAAATCAAATTATTTAAGGAAAATCATTTGTAACATTTAATATTTTTGGCTACGATCGCCCGAAAAGAAAATTTACTGATCGTGACCCCTTCATAGACCTTCAGGGGAAAATGTTTTAAAAGTGCGTGCAGCCACTTAACATTCAGATTCTACAAAGATAAAGAGAGAAGTGCGACACTTCAAAAGGCAGCCGCGGCAGTTAATGCACTTCATTACAAGTAAAGTGAGAGAAAAATGAAATATATGAAGACCGCATTATTATGCATAAGACACAGTTTCTAGTTTGCATCCTGGCTGAGGATCTTCAGCAGAGCTCAAGACACTGCCCGCCATAACACATCAATGAGGATTAAGATGCAGATCAATCCTCTGCAATGATATTGCATTTTTAAAATCTTGTCCCCCTCTTTGATTTGTTGGGAGTTGTGCACTGACAAAATCATTTAAGGCTCCAAATTAGATGACCATTGATTTTTGCTTAATGCGTTGCTTTGGCTAGATTTCAATATTACATCGAGCATTTTGTCCCTGAGCATGTTGTTTGTTCATTTCATTATGCCTCATTTCAGCCATTGAGCTCTTTGCTCACATTTACCCAGTCACCAGCGAGCTCGATAAGAACAGCTTGTTTTGAACAGGGAAATCTTTATGTTTTTCCTTAACCTGCTACTCAATACGATTTGCCCCATGACCGACCAAAGGGCTTCAGGAGTGCAGAGTGGACTGGCCTTGTCCCAATCCATCGGTAAGCAATAGAGAACATCAACATGTGATTTTAAAGAGGCGGAGTGGCTAAAGATATGAGCCGACGGGAATGTCGCCGCTGTTCTTCGGCTCCCTCATTAGTCTGCGGCCATTTATAACACCAGCAGGCCCAAGGACGCGCTCTCCACTTTGACTGCAGTCATTGATCAATTAGAGAGTCAGCTGAACTCAACTCCAGGCTTGATTTATAAAGATTTATCCGTTTGTCATTATTTAAGAAAAAAAAAACCTGGAAACTGCGGTGCTAAATGTTAATAAAGTTGGGGGTTGGCGAGACTACGGAAATGGCTATTCATTTCTTAAACTACAAGGTCACACAGGGTCATCCATTTCTGTGTAGGCTTCCTAAGGAAGCCATTTAGTGGATGTTCCGCGTAACATCTAGGGGAGAAACAAAAGCACACGCTACAGAGCTGTCTCATGGTCATCTGATGTTCATTCATATAACGGAACAAATGAAAGCTCAGGGGCTTAGCGAATTGCAGGATGCGCTTAGCACCATCAATGTTTATATAAACCCCTTTTTTTTGTTAACTAGACAACTGCAAATTAGCTTAATCTGAAATGTCGACTGTGCACGACTGCAAAGAATTTGCAATCAAGTTTTACCAAGCTCCGTCCTTTCTTTGGTAATGCTCTGCTAAATTTGCATTATATCCTATATAAGCCTTGCTTCAGGAAATATTCCATCCTGTGGTCCTGAAAAAAATAGTGTTATCTGCACTACGTTTTGGTTGGAAACCTCAGAATACACCCTGACGCTTTTTTTTTTTTGGTTGTCATCAATAAACAATGTAAATATAAAAATATAATATTATGTGACAATATAAGAGTAAAATAAGAGTATCTAGAGTTTAAAATAAGTATAAGTGTTTATTTTAAATTCTATCACGTGAGAGCACAGAGCCAAAAGTAAAAACTCTCGGCATCCGGTTATCTACACTTTGAACTGCATATAAAGCCCTGTGGAGAGACAAAAGAATTAAAAGAATAATTAACCCAAAATGCTAATGAGGTTAATAATTAATGGAAATAAGTAGGAGCCAGTTACCATGATTACAGTAGCAAACTGTTAATTGACCTTTCTAGGTGTAATTCATGGAACATTTAAACCACCTTGGTGCAGCAGCTATGGAAATGAGGTCATTCGCTATTTGTCTCCAATTTTACATCATCTAACTGACCAATCTGATGATTTAGAGCAATTGATCCTTGCATACATTAAACAATTAAAATGTGAGTTATGTAAACAAATGGCAGGTTTTTTTTTTTTTTTGCATCAGCAGATGAAGCATAACCTATATTCATTTGGAACTCAATTCCCCAATTATGTTCGTAAACAAAAGTATAATTGCCCTTTGTCTAATCGGGGAAGTCATTAATTTATTAGGCTGTTACAGAGATTGAGCGCAGAATAAAAACCGTGTTAGTCCACACACACACACACACACACACACACACACACACTCACAGATTCACAAGCCTGATCTGGTGATTAGATGGCTCGGCCACATAAGAGAAAAGTCCCTAGATTGGATTTTTATAGAATCAGTGCTGCATTTTGGTTCAATTCATTTGATCATTTGTTGACTTGCTCATTTGAAAAAAGCCCCATACCTGTGAAGTCAGTGTTAACAGGTAGTGTAGAGCTGGGAAACAGGAAGTAGTCGGACCCAGTGAAGCGTCTGCCTCTGATGACCTGGCCTTCTGCATCTGAGAATGATACATCGGTTCTTTCGACGTGGTAGACAGGTGGAGGACCGTTCAGCTCGGCTGGAGAGGCCCACAAGATCTCCATCGCAGTGGTGTTTAAAGGCTTCAGCCTGGGGGCCTTCAACCCTGCTGGTGCTGTCAGTAGAAAAAGAAAGGTTTTTTTTTTTGTTTCATCAGATTTTTCAGACATATTTTAAACAAAGAGGCAATAAACAAAAAAAATGCTGCTCAAATGTTTTAAATGGGGTCCAAACACCACCTTAAAGGAGGTAAATGATCATGAACTGACACATTCGCAGTGCATTTAGTCTACTTCGGCCAGTAGCCAAGCCCAACCAGCACCACTAATAAAAGCCCTCTATAGAAAATGAATGTGTTGTCTTCAAAGGTCTGTTGCCAAGCGTGTCATAAATTACATCCAATCAATAGCACTTGAGTCTATATAATTGAAACCCTGATATTTCAAACTCCTCTTGCTGATTTAATAGGTTTTGTGTGAAGTCTTGACAGACGTTCATCACTTTCGAACATACATACAGGTGGTAAAACATGAAGTATAGCAGATGAAGCTCGAAGTGGCATGGAACAGGCGAAAGTGTGAGTGTCAGTACTGTTGCGTGATTTATAAATACTAGGTCTGTCATGAATACTCGATTAAACTCAACAACTTGATAAAAAAAATCAATTACAATGCATCTGAGGTTATAGAGGATGGGAAAAATCTATTACGGTTATATAGAGGTACACGGCAGTCACTTCAGTGGGACTCATATACTAGCATCATTGTCAAGAGGTTCCAAACAGAGACCTTATTTCCCCAGGCAAACGCCTGATTACCAAAATAAGCAGATAAGAGATCATTTTTCCCAGCAATTTTCAAATTTTCAGCAAGAAGAGACAAAACCAGTGAGGTCTGGGAATCGCTATATGACTAAATGTCCTGTCTAGCGTAACTGATATTATTTTCTATATTTTAACCTGTCTTTATCAGCTCAAAATGATTTAACCTGCCTACTAGCTATCACATTTGGACATCTGCTGATCGTTTCATGACGGCCAAAGAATTGTTTAAATTATAACGCCAAACGAAAAGTCATTCAAATGCACTGCTGAACGCAGATTACACCGAATGTGATTACAGCTCCGACACCTAATGCCATTGCAAACTGGCTGCTGTCAAAATTAAACTGGTGCACGGTTCCAAGTCTTGGAATAACTGCACGTTTCCTCTATAGCGAACGCGGGCCTAGGTTATTGCAGCGTGTCCAGTGGAAGTGAATTTGTAGAATACAATTTACGGCCTGCGTAATATATGATGGGATTCTGCCATTTCGTTTATACTAATGAAGAATCATTAACTCTTCCGCATCAAATAATTTTCATGACTAATGATTAAAATTAGCTGGCAATATTTGCTTCATGAATATTTTATCTTCTCATCCTGGTCTAACAGCGAAGGTAAACACTGCTTTTATCAGATTAATAAGTAAACCAAATGTCCTAAGCACATCGGGAAACAAGTCCAGCCCTGTCGCTGGATTTGCTGCTGTAACAATGCAGCCTTGCGTTTTCCAGGCAAATCTCCCTAGCTGAACTATAATACTTACTTGCAGCATTTCTGTAACTTGGGAAGTATTGATTTATGCATAATTGCCCCAACCTTCCAGAGGGGGACAAATATGCATGGCACAGTTCAAGTCAATGCGATGTGTACAGGCAGGGATACACATGTACAGCTTCCCTTTATGGCTTGTAATATACATAAAACATTACCATCAACTCTTGATTAGCTGTTCGCTTTACAAAAAGATCAATAACATCAGTCTGGCTCCCTCTTTAACATTCTGTAGGCTTACACAATCCTTGTCCTCATCAGTGCGTTCAAAAAATGAGTTATTATGCTTTTTAGCAGTGACCGGGGATCTCCTGCACTGACAGCTGAGGTCCTGCAACTTCGCAATATTGTCTCACTGTCACTTTCAGCTTAATGCATGACCACATGCCATATCAGGCATTAGAGATGATTATAGAGCCTCTTAGTTTGGGCCATAATCGTACAGCAATTCGAAAATTCACAGACACATGTTACAAGTTCGGAGAAGAATAATTTGATGGATCGAGAGATTAATCTGTATGTTGACTCATACTGACGTATTCACGTATATTATCAGAGGGGAATAGCAGCCAGTTTGAAAGTGAGCGCACACTGGGGAGACAAACCCACACCCAGACACCAATGCTACGTTTGATTTAGCTCAGAAGTGGAAAATCCAAACTCGGAAATTATGCCATTTTTGACCTCCATGCATACAAAAAAAAAAAAAACAAAGATCAAAAAGAAAAGATAATGTATGCCTTCATGTTCGACTTTTGTTAGCAAAACTCTATCCAGCTAACTGTGATGAGGGATGTAAAACAGAGAACTGTACAGTCACTCTTATAGATTTAACAAGCAATTATATCTATATGTTGATCGATCTAAAGCAAATACTTATATGTACAATATAACTCATTTATAAAAGTAAGGAAGTGCTATGTTTTTTTTTTTTTTTTGGTAATTTGCCATCACATGCTGTAATCATGGTTGAGGACATGAACTTCCCGAGTAGGGATTAGAAAGTAGGAACAACTGAAGGGAGTATTCTTTGTTTTTTTCCTACCTGGAAGTCGGAGATTCTGAGTTGTGAGTTTTAGTCAAACACAGCATAATTCTCACAAAGAATAAAACCATAGTTTTCCTATTGTGTTGTTAGTTTTAATGTTTTTTTTTTAATTTAATGTTGTGTTTTGCTGTTGCGTTTGTAGTTTTAATATCGTGTTTTGTAATTTGCTGTTTTGTTTTTCTTAGTTTTGCTCTTTTTCGTTTTGCTGCTACAGGTTTTAGACTGTGAATGTGTTTTGCGCTTACGGGCCACTGAGCATTGTTCCAGTCTATACATTTGCACATAGTCTCTAAAGCTTTAAGACCCAAACACAATTAAATTCAGCCACACGGTAACTGTTTTGCCATCTACGCCGTGGAAAATGCTCGTTACACACTACTTGTTCCAGCATTGAAAGAATGCGACGCCATTCCAACCGACCCAACGAAAGCAGCTGCTGACTGCTCCGTTTGAACAGATGGTAATTCAGTCTAATGGTGCATCTGTATAATAACGATGGGCACTGTGTATACTGACGGTCATAAAAACAAAGTAAGGATCACATAAATTGCAATCATCAACATCAAAGTCCTGTCAGAGTTACTGAATGGGACTGGGACAAGGAGAAAAGAGACATGTTCTCAAGTGGGCCATGGGTTAGCCAAAGTGTGTGTGTGTGTGTGTGATTCAACCTACCCGAGACAACCATAAGGAAAACCATTAAATCAGGGTAAAGAGAAAAATCTGACATTTCAAAGCTCATATAAGCAGCAGAACAAAAACACGTTGCTCATTTGATATCCCAAAAGCACTGTTTAGTGAATGGCAGCAAAAAGCAAACACGCACACACAAACATTCCTACTATGATGAAAATAAGCGCAGTGGCAAAGCGACAAATGTGCTTCTGTCGTATGGAGGAAGCAATAACATCCACCGCAGCATATTGAGCTGACCATATCTTACAGTGGCGCCAAGAGCCTGACGGATTCATGTCCATCATTTCCCACAGTATCAATTAAGGGCCCTTGAAGGCTGCATGATTTGTGCCTCTGTTATTAAACCCCACTAATTCGTCCTACTTACATATTCCGTATAAATCTCCATGAGTGGTGTTTGATTCATGGTGTTCATGGGGAGCTCGCCAGCACATTTTTCTCCTTGTAATTAACAGTAAATTGTTTTTACTGCCGAGCGATGAATTCAGCCGCAAATGGGCAAGTGTACGAGGTGAGCGTCGAACTCCGGCAGGAGGGTTGAGAGAGTCATTAAGTCATCATATAAGGTGAGATGTAGATGGTTAATAAGGACAGGAAAAGGGGAAGAAAGCATGCAAAAGCCCACATTGCTTTAGGCTGGATGGAAAGTCTGTGTGGCACAGTCTCAGTGGAACAAAAAAAGAGAAGATAAAAAAAAAAAAAAAAAGGCAACACTCAAAATGTACGTTCTTACGATGGAAATGGCTTGATGACATACTTTCCTAACCCGTCTGAATGCCTGAACCAATTTCTCCCAACTTTCTTACCCGTTTCCAAAGCACGAAAATAGTAAAGATAACCTGAGAGTAAATCTCAAATAGCTTTCATTCATATTCCTCAGGGATGAAAAGCCTTCCCGTTTCAACTCAGAGCGGCCCAAGCTGCATTTGCTTCAGTTCGCTGGTGGGTTCGCAAGCTTCCTGGTGCAGTACTGAGAATTAAAGTTGCCACTAGTGCGTCCCTCAGCAGCTATGCTCTGGCCTTTAAACAAAGTGATGATGGACATGTTCAATTACAGGCACTTCATTAATATTCAGACGGAAATTAACACATATTAACACAGATGGAATTAACACACATCACACACGTCAACTTAATTAAAAAAAACATGTCCCAATTTCCACTTATAATTTGGTTTTGAGTATATAGTATGAAAACACACAAACGTACACGAACAGCACAATGCCTCAAAGAGAGAGTTACAGCACAGGAATGCATCAGTCATTGCTTTGTCAATATAAATGTTATGCTATTATCATAGTTGTTAAATCTATTTCATAATGTCATATGGTGAAAACACATGGTGGGGAGTGTGAAGGGAAAGCTTCACGGACTTACGGCCTTTGATTTCACCAGCTCTTTGTAATATCCTGGATTTATTCTGGATATCCTGTATTGACAGGAAGTTACATAGTACGGAGTACTATGTAGTATGAAATTAAACGTGTTCTACTCTAAAAAGCAGTAAACAGCACTAAATTAAAACAAAATCAATATCTGGCATGACAACTCTTTGCCTTTAAATATGCATCAGTAGTCTTTCATAGAGTTTGATGAAAATATTGGCGGTTACGTTTTTCTAAGCATCTTGGAGAACCTTCTGGGAATCTTCTGGAGACTTTGTCACACTTCTGTTTCTGTTTTTTCAGGTAAAACCTGACAGCCTTCATTATGTTTTATGGTCTGAAATGTGGCCTATTATTTAATATGTTGCTTTCTTTACTTTACTTTTAGCAATCTTTTAGAAAAGTTGTGTGTAAATAGTTCGGTAAACCAAACTACAATTTTCTGCCAGATTTACAAATATTTCGAAAAGACCGATTTTCTTCATATTGGCATGCATACGTTGATCATCCATAAAGTGCATAGAACGTTCCTGACACTGCTCATTTGCAAGTAATGACGCCCACAAAACTCCATAAAAGGACAAGTGCACGGATACCTGGGAGCACCAAATGAATGCTGAGGGTAAAGTCTATAAGGCAGAAGCGGGAGTTATTTTGACTTGCTTCTGTGCCAGTAGAAATATTTAATAATACGATTTTAATAATAGAAATTGAGGGCTAATCTTAATTCAGCTGAGGCATTTGTTTACGGTTTATGGCTATGCGCAGACAGATCGGCTCATCCTCTGTTTATATAGTGCCATTTCTTTTGTCATAATCGAATGATTAGTTTTATTTGTCTTAATTTATGGGTTTGTGCTGACTTTCCTTCTTTCTTTTTAATATTCTTTAATGAATGCCAATAATATCAAATGACTGGTTTAAACCCTAAATAAATACAAAAATTACGCAATTTAAAATTTTTGATTTGAAGTCAATCAAGGTTCACGTTAGTTAAGTGTAAACTTACACACACTCAGGAGCACGAGTAGGACATGAAGGTTTTTCTGAATTTACAGGATTTTCATAAATACCAAATTTCTTGGGTAAATGCTTTCATGAAGGATTTGCGAATAAATCTGCTCGTATCCTGCCTGATAAATCAGGCCCAATGTTTGTAAATCTAATGATAGCCTTTTGTAATGTTATAATATCTATCTTTAAAATCTAATAATAATGTAGAAGACATCAAATAAAGTGCTGTACTTTACTTACAGTACTGTACAGTATAAACATTGATGGCTAATCAATTAGGGTTTATTAACCTGAAGGTAGAGTGCGTCCTGAAGCGGGAAGACTGCTCACACACCCCTGTGCGTTACACACGGTCACAGTGAAGCTGTACTCCTCGTAGCTCTTCAGGCCTGTCACAGTGTAGCTCTGCTCATCTGCTGAGGCGTTGTACAACAGCTGGGGATCACACACACACACACACACACACACACACACACACACACACACATTATACATACATTAACAGGGCTACATAGCACATGTCCCACTTAATCCATGTGGTTTAGGTTGAACCTGATGTATATGAAAATGTAATGTAATGCATACAAAAAAAAAAAATCACACATACACATACACATACACACAAAATATCCGTCATACCTAGATGACCAGATGTGTTTGTTGAAAGGAAAAAAACGAGGGGACATATATCTCCAGGATACTGATGAAAAATATTATCAGCTTAATTAAAATCTAAGATAACAAAATCCAATTAAAAGGAATGTTGTTAAAGAAAACTAAGCTCATCAAATCCCTTTGAAACTATAGACACTAGAGAGGAGAGGTGATCCTGATACAGTCAGTCGCCAGTGTCCACAATGTTGAGCCCTTATTTAACCTTTATTTCACACACACACACACACACACACACAGAGTTTCCACATCAGTGAAGGAAGAAACCTTTCTGGACCGAGGCATGCATATAGGCCCAGACATGAGCAGAGAGCAAGAGGAACTGAGAACACATGTGAGACACAAATGAAGGTTATTGGTTAAAAAAAAAGGAAAAAGAAAACGAAGAGGTCAATGTGCAGTTGCTTCTGCCCTCAGCTCCTTAATCTGTTAGTTGGAATGAACAGGGGAGAATCAAAAGATGTATAAATATACATTATATATATTTTTTTTTTCCCGAAAAATGAAATAATATTTCTACATTTTATTTCAAGCAACCTATTTTCAGTAATGACTCTCATTCCAAACACAAGGGGTGCTCAAGTCCAGTCCTGAAGAGCAGCAGCGTGTGCAGGGTGTAAGCCTCCACATGATACAATACAATTTCGATTCATGAGGCAATGATTTGACCATACCATTAAATCTGCTATGATATAATTCGATTCAGGTAGCCTCCAACCAATATGTGACCAACTTTGTTCAGAATCTGGGGTAGGCTTACTGTTACTTCACAAATGATTATGATGTTGAGAAGGGCTATTTTAACTACCAGAGTTATGGGCAAAACACCTTGGTAGCATATTTAAAATCATTTTATGATTGTTGCCATGATTGTAGCCCTGCACCACTGCAATCTACTGTACCTGAGTAAGAGGCAGCGGAAGCCGGACATTTTAGCCGACCTTGGAGCTCTATTTCCAGTCAAAATTACGTCCTCAGGCGCAGTCAATCATTTTCCCCAGGTCAGAGACTTTGTTTATTCAACCAAATTTTTGAGAGTAGTTAGAAATGTATTTATTTATTTTTAAGCTATGGTGAACCTCTATTACATTATGTTTATAATACTAAGCCTCCGTTCATAGCAAATTTTGATTTGCTATGATCCATTTTGATCCATCTGGCACAAAACCTCAGCATCCGAAGCATCTCAGCATCTCTTTGCATTTTGGATTCTGTGTAAACATCTAATAACCAAGGCTCTGTGTTATCCCAGAGTCACTGTGAATGTGATTAATGCATTATATATATTACAGTACCTGTGTTACTACAGGAGGGGTGTATGGGTTGGAGCTCTGCTCTTGGTAAAGGCTGACTTGGTATGAGGTCACTGTCCCCCTGACGTCCTGCTCACGTGGTGTCTCCCAGCTCACTCGAAGTGAAGATGAGGACACCGGAGACACCTGGGGAGGGCTCATGTACTCCGGCACTGTGGAGGGAGGGGGCACACAATTACAGCATTATGAAGAGCCATCACATGGCTGCTATTCATCTCTTCAGCGCTTCATGGTTCATACGCTGAAAGCAACACCATAAAAGGAGTGGCATATCTGCACACCTCAGTAGTACTGCATTTCCAAACACATCATCTGTTTGAATGCAATCAATGACAAGCAAAGGTGTAGAATCTCCAGAGAGCCTTGTCAGGCGAATAACACACCTTAAATATGAAAATGAAATTGTGTATTTCCCTCTGAATCTCAAAATCAAAGCTAAAAGGTGACATTCCAAGCCCCTAATTAAAAGATCTTGCCCACTGAGCAATTACTGGTGAAAATTATGCTAGCTTCTCTCAACATGGCTCCATGGTGTGTATTTTGTGGTAGCTGTCATGAAGGTAATGTGCAATGTAATACTTATTGCACAGTTACTGAAAATCAACCCTCAAGAGTAATGTAGGATTGAATATAACAAACTAAATAAGCTGAATATGTTGGTTTTGTCTACATAGAATAGCATTTTGCCATGTATCAGCCAATCATGTGGCAGCAGCGGAAAGCATAAAATAATGCAGGTAGAGGTTAAGAGCTTGAGGTAATGTTCAAATCAAACATCAGAATGGAGGAAAAGTCATCTCAGTGTCTTTGACCATGGTATGGCTGTTGGTGCCACACAGGCTAGTTTGGATATTTCAGAAAGTCCTGATCTCCTGGAATTTTCAGATACAACAGTCTCTAGAGTGTGCAGCATGGTGGAAAAACAACAACAACAAATGAGCAGCAGTTCTATGGGCGGAAATGTCTTCTTGATGAGACAGGTTCAGCGGAGTATGGCCAGACTGGTTCCAGCTGACAGGAAGACTATGGTAGCTAAAAAAAAGCTCTTTACAACCATGTTAAGCAGAAAAGCATCTCATCATTCACAAGATGTCGAAACTTGAGGCAGACGAGCTACAACAATAGAAGACCACATCAGGTTCCACTCCTATCAGCCAAGAACAAGAATCTGAGGCTAAAGTAGCCACAGGGTGACCTAAACTGGACAAAATAACCAGCCGATGTTTTACCAAATTTCAACTGTCCAGTTAATGAAGGATTTGTGATAATAAAGCTCATAATCGCTCTGGCCCTCTGCACACTAAGCTCAAATTGTAAAGTGTTAAAGGTAGTAAGTTTCATAACAAATTAGGTTCCAATTCTTGTAATTTTGTGAAAGAAAATTATATATATATATATATATATATATATATATATATATATATATATATATATATATTCTTTTATTAGGATATTTATCTGTAAGGTCATGTAAGGTCATGGAATGGTTACTAGAGTTGTTTTTGTTTTAGTTTTTTTAGTTGTTGTGTGGGATTGCGTCTGTGTGAATGTGTGTATGTGTGTTTGTCTAACCTCCCTCTGCAGTACGGGCGGTGCTCCACTCTGATGTGGTGCTGCCGGCCATGTTAACAGTGAGCACTCTGAAGCGATATGCGGTGAAGGACTCCAGATCAGACACCACTACTCTGCTCTCGGGCGGAGTCAGAGCGTTCTCACTGGCTGAGTCCGAAGGCTGCTGCGGGTCCAGCCAACCACTGCTGAGGAAAATCCTGCGCTCTGTGCCGGGATTGGACACGTTTCCCAGCGACTCATTGAGCACTTGCATAAAGAGCTCATACCTGATAATTATACCTTGAAAGAAGAAAAAAATAAAACCAATGATGGATGTTTTCATCCTTTTCATATTGACCTTCTGTGACAGAGTGAAATTTCCAGTAAGTTGTCTTTCTCTTACATTAAAGTAAAAGGCCATACTCTTCCAGGTGCAGAACAGAACACTGCATATAATTATAATTTTGTACAATTTCCAAATATGCCTTCGCAGAAGAAATAGGATAATGTGATGTAAAGCTAGCCACTGACAACATGCAATTACATTTGCGGCCCAAAATGACAGAGAGACGAAAGAAAAAAGAGAGAGAATCAGATAGACACAATTAAAAAGACAGTAGAATTGTTAGGAGAATTCTCCGAGGGTACTTTATAATGGCCCATGTTAATGAGTTAATTTGTGGTAAAGCATGATAACTGGCATTAAAAGTCATTGATATACAGGAAGCTATTTTGCAGCACTTTCACTGGTGTGAGGCACAATGCATAATTGCATGCGGCAATCAACCGCCTTAAAGTGTGACGCGCAGCCCCACTGGTTTATACCACAGAATGAAGCACGGGCTGAGCCTTAATCAAGCCTCTCGGTTGCAGATTAAAGTTCGCCCGGAATTAATTTTCAGCCGGGCAGAGATCAAATAGCATTTCTGTAATGGTGTTTCTCATTATTGTAATGATGGGGCTGAAGACTACTACAAGAGCGTGAGGAAGATACAGTGGATTCTTATAGCTGTACAGTATGTTAATGCACGGTGACTCCCAAGAACACACTGAAAAGGCGTCACTGATTAGTAACTACACTTCAGCGGTGCATCATCTAAAGCTATGAAAAAAACAAAACATATCAACATGGGCATTGTGCTATCCTTGATAGAAAGCGATTAGTTCCAGTAGTTTGGTCTGTGGAGATGTCAAGTAAGAATACATTTGTAAATTTGTATATTCCATCAACTGCTGCTATAATTATAAAGATTTTCCTTTAGAGATCTAAATAGAAATCTATATCCGGATTTCTGTAAAGCTGCTTTGTGACAATATCTATTGTTAAAGGTACAATAGAATTAAAATTGAATTGAATTGCACTTCTGGAAGAGTCAAAAACACAAAAATAACCCTACTCTTGAGCATACGGATGGTACACAATCCTTTCTTCCACATAACATAATAATACGACTTAGAACTGAACATTCCTATAGTCCCCTGCTTTACCGTTTGGCCTGGCGGGCGGCTCCCAGTCCACGTGCAGCTGTGTTGGGGAAAGTGTGGTCACACGTGGTGCTGGCTGCTGCTGCGGTGAAACCTGTGCTGTAACCACAGTGACATTGGCAGTGCAAGCACAACCACCATTGGTGCAGGCCTGCAGGTTGAAGGTGTAGTGGGTGAATGGGTGCAGGGCATCCACTGTGACCTCTGACCCCAGGCCCTGGTAATGAAGGATCTCCTTTCCACTCTGTTCTTCCACTGAACTCAGGGCGTAGTGCTCCACAGGGCCTGAGGTGTTCAGAGGCTCTGTCCAGTTGAATGAAATACTGGTGGGGCTAACCCGACCCACAACGGTCAGCTGCAGTTCACTGCGGTCAGGGACAGAGGACAGAGTGCGGAGAGTGACATTGGAGCTGCTGGTGTTGCCGTGGACATTGCTGGTGATGAGCTGGTAGGTGTAGAGGGTGTAGGGAGACAGAGCAGTGTCTGTGAAGTGCATCAGTCCTATACAGAGGCGAAACATGGTATGAACATGGATATTGTTGAGAGTGTTTTTGAATATGTACACAAATGTTACAGCTTAGCTTTATCTTCCCCTACACACTTGTTTTACCTCCATGTGAGTACTTTCCATTGACAATTGTTAAATGCAGCTAATTATTTCCTCTTCCTCAATCTAACTCTAACCTTAAGCTAAGCAGCCAAAAGGAAACTTTTTCTAATAAAAGCCAAATGTCCCCACAAAGTTAAAACTGTCAGATATTCCTACCCCTGTGGGAACATTATGTTGTATTATGTACCTAATTAGATGCTTCTACAGTTGAGGCCAAACGTTTACATACACCTAGGCTAAAGACATTTTACAACTACACACATTTCCTGTTATAAATCAATTAGTTTATCTACTTTATTTCCATAAGTGGTAATTTCAAAATAAAAGCTAAGAGACATTTATTTCCTGCTTTTATTTACTGTATCACATTTTCATTGGGTCAAATATTTTCATACGCTGTGTTAGTACTGGTGGCATGGCCTTTTATTTGCTTAACTTGAATCAAACGCTTGGGGTAGCCTTCCACAATCTTCTCACAATACTTTGCTGGAATTTTTGCCCATTCCTAGTGACAGAACTGGTGACAGAACTCAGTCAGGATTATGGGCCTCCTTTTTTTGGAAATGCTTTTTCAGGACACTCCACAATTTGTAAATGTGATTCAGGTCACCCGAAAACCGAAACCTTTAGAGAACAGCCTCCTGGACATGTATGCACGTGTACCTAATAGGTACTGCTGTAATCATAAAGATTTTCCTGTGTTTATTCCCAGACTCGGATTCATAATATGCTAATGCTGAATATCCTTTCAACACCCTCAGGACTGTCTGATGTTACCGTATACATTTGTAGAATTCTAATCATTTATAATCCCGCTATCTGGTGTCACCAAGAAGAGGACGGGTTCCCTTTTGAGTCTGGTTCCTCTCTAGGTTTCTTCCTCATGTCATCTCAGGGAGTTTTTTTCCCTTGCCACTGTCGCGCCGGCTCATTCATTAGAGCTCGAGATCTAAATCTGCATACGGATTTCTGTAAATCTGCTTTGTGACAATGTCTATCGTTAAAAGCGCAATACAAATATTGAACTGAATTGACGAACCGAAAGGAAGGTGGTTGTTGCTGGTATGGATTGGCTCCAGGTTCCGGAGAAGTGTGTAGGTGAGGGAGTTGCTGTTGGGTGAATCTGGGGCATTCCAGCTCAGTTCGATAGCACTGGCATTGAGTGCAGTGCCCATAGGAGGAGGCTGCTGTCTGGGCTCTGAACAGTGGGTGAGAGAAAAGTGAAATAAGGATGATTAACGTTCTTTAGGGTCATGGTGAAAAAAACCAACATCGTCGGCCAAGGAAAAACAGCAAGGTTAAAGATCTCGCCGCCGACAAATACAACAAATGGACTGTGTATGAAAAGGTGGGGGGAGCTTTCTGGACCAAACATGCAGTGCACTTAAAATGCACTAACTTAATAAAACAGATTTGTGGGGGGCAGAAGCCTGAGGCATTAAGAGTGACATTTCCCCTCTCAAGACCATGGATACATTAGGGCTATAAAATGCATGAAGGAATTTGCCACAGCTAAATATCTAAACATATAACTTATAAACAAGACGGCTAGATGCACGTGTCAGGAAAAAAAAAAAAAGAGCCAACAGGTCAGTGTTTACAGAGTTTACAGAGCGAAAACTCAGGGCCTACATGTAAGTGCTACTGTAAAACACAGCCAAGGACAAAAAGTTGAAAAAGAGGTGCTACACATTCTAAAGTCCATAACGACATATGGAGGAACATATGAAAATGCTTTTTGAGTTGTGACCTTTACTGCAGCCCAAGTGGTTGGCCGGGTCCATGTGACTCGCTCCTTCTACACACAGTTCACATTTCTCGCCTGTCACGAACAGCTTGCATGGGCACTGGCCTGTCTCGGCATGGCAGGAGCCGTTGAAACTCCCTGCTGGATCGCAGCCACACTGCTCACACCTAGACACAAAGTAGACACAAGCGAAGGAAGATCTCATGCACACATAATTACCTCTGCTACATACTGCGTATTGCTGCGTTTGACATGTCAAGTCGTTAAGCAAAAGTTAAGTCCAGATTTATTTGCACAGTGGAAAGTTGTTTTCACAGGGAGCCACTGAACCTGCCCGGGATGAGATGAGAAGGTTACGTACATACACGCTAAAAAGAGGCATTTACAGATGCTCACATACAGTTTGAAGGAAGGATGTTGTAGAGTGTGAAGGGGTGTAACCCCAGTGGAACTGGTGAAGGGTGACATGAGGGCCAAGAGCCTGACACTTTCACATGCAGCTGAGAAAAGCCCAAGATTCTTAATGAGTCGCAAATTTGTCCTGTCATCTTGGGGGTGGGGGTGGGGGGTGGGGGGTGGGGGGAGGTGTTGGCGTAGGGGCGGGGCTGTTCTTCATCGTTTTCTTACACGGTTCGACCTTGACTCTTCACAAGGAGACACAACTTCTCAGTGATTGTTAATCCACACAGATACAAGTGATAAAGTAAGTACCACAATAAAAGACATTTAGCAATATTTCGAAGTCCTACTCGTGAAATTTTGGACACTGATATATCTTGCAATTGGAAATAATGCGTCCCTAAAGTGTATCCGTGCGGGCTTGGGCCAGCTGTTGAAAATAGACTTGGCATGCAAAGTTTGCTTTGCATAAACTAAACATGATTGAACAAGTTCCAGCGGCAACTAGAATAAACAGGTAAATTACATTCCTAGTTTGGAAGCAGAAATGGATCTTGCCCACGCAATAAAACTGTTTTCCTCCAAGGTTAAATGATTAGCCAACCACTGCATTCTGGGTAGGCAGGCTTATGTCATCTGCTGTGATGGGAAATATTCCATAACCATATTGTGGCCTTTTAACTGCCCCCATTAGACGAACCACATCGGACTGAGCAATATAATATCCACGAAATAAGATGCACAACCTTATTGATTTCGAAGGAGGTAGGGTAAATGAGTTTGTAATATTTCTATAAAGAAATCTTTATTTGGTGGATTCTCCTGATGTCATTCAAGCTCCTCTGTAATCAGTTTAAATAGTTCATTTTTCATCCCTACTGTGAATAAGTGTAAGCCAGGCAATCCGTCATGACACATATGGATTAGCAATTTGTGATGTCTGGTAGGCTTTTTCGTTGATGTGTGTACAGAAAAACACACATTTTCAGCACTCAGATCTCACCACAATTAATATTCAGTCGACCTGCAGCGCTTCCAAACATCCTCGATTTTATTTTGGAAAGGTAAATGATGTTAATGTGGAAGCTGCTTATGGTGGCCCCCACAGTTTTTTCTGCTTTGCTCAGCATGGCTCGAGGTTAAATATCTCCTTGGAGCTTTCCCGAAGGTCATTCAAACAAGAATCCTGACCAAATGTACCCATGGGCGGTGTGGTCTCAGAAACCCAATCATATCAAAGAAATCTGCTGAATATAAGAATAAAAAAAAAACAACAAAAAAAACAAAAAAAAAAAACACACAGCATGAAAGGTTTTGCATTTGTGTCTTATCGTAGGTCATATGCCCAAGCTGGTGAGTTGCCGAGGTGAATATAATTAAGGTGGCTATAATGCATGATTGCATTTACTGATGTATTTACTGCTTAATTGATATATCTGACAAATCCGTGTTCCGAGAGCATTAAAGCATATGATCATTTAGAGGCAGGTTACTGTAATGGCTGATCTGACCTTTTATGAACACAGGCTGGACCTGCAGGCCATCAAACTGCTAACTAGCTCAAACAGCCATAGCGAAGTGGAAAGACATGGTTATATACACAAGACTCAGTCATCAGTGATATCCATGGAGGGAGGAGGGGCAAATTAGATGCTTCTACAGTTGAGGCCGAAAGTCTGCATACACCTAAGATATTTTTACGACTTCACACATTTCATGTTACCATACATTCCCATACGCCATACCTAATTTTAAGTCAATTAGGGTATCTACTTTATTTCCATAAGCCGTAATTTCAAAATAAAAACTAAGATCTTTTGCTTAACTTGAATCAAATGCTTGGGGTATCCTTCCATAATCTTCTCACAATACTTTTCCGGAATTTTTGCCCATTCCTCCCGACAGAAGTGGTGTGACTCAGTCAGGTTTATGGGCCTCCTTGTTTGGACATGCTTTTTCAGTTCAGTCCACAAATCGTCAATTGCATTCAGGGCTTTGTCATGGCTACTCTAATACTTTACTGTGGACGTATACTTAAAATCACTGTCCTGCTGGATGACCCAGTTGCGACCAAGTTTTAACTTTCTGGCTGATGTCTTGGGATTTGCTTCAGTACTTTCAGATATCTTCCTCATGATGCCATCTATTTTATGATGTAGACCATAAAATATCCCTTTTCCAGCAAAACACCCCCACGACGTGATGCTGCCATCCCCCTGCTTCACAGTTGGGATGGCGTTCTCTGGATTAAATCCCTTACCCTTTTCCCTCCATACAGAGCACTGATCAGTTCAATTTTTGTTTCATCTGCCCAGAGAAGACTCCTCCCAATGCCTGGTGATCACCTGCTAACTTCAGTCTGGATCATGTTAGTCTTGGAGTAAGGACTTCTTCTTGAGTGACAGCCTTTCAGGGAAATGCCACTGTAGGACTTTTTTAATGGTGGATGTATATACTGGTGCCTCCAACTCCTTCCCCAGCTCCTTTGTTCTTGTCTTTACATTCAGCTGAATGTTTCGTATCAAAGTTTGTTCATTTCTGGGGGTTAATTTTTGCCTCCTTCCCAAATGATGCAGTGCGTGTGGTCACAAGATTTTTGGATTTGCATACAATTGCTTATACAGATGTTCATGGTGCCTTTGGTTAAAACCGAGATTGAATATCTTTAGCCTTAGGTGTATGTAAACGTATGGCCTCGACTGTAATATTTTCATCTTGCTGTTGGGGATAGATAGTTAGAGTGTACAACGAACCTGCCCATGATGGGATTAAAACCAAAGTAAAGATCCTGGCATCGGTCACACTTGCGCCCGGCTAGGGACGAATTAGCGCACACGCATTGCCCTGTGTCTGCAGCACACACTTGTCCAACTGCTCCCACTGGGTGACAGTCGCAGGCCTCACACGGACCACGATGCTTGTCAGAACGGAAGTAACCTGCAATAAGAAAAAGATTCCAATGATTTCCTGATTTCAAATGAGATACGTGAGCCTTCTTTCCTAGTTTGCCACACTGGGATCATATGGTTATCTTAGTAAGAGCAAATGGATCGCATTCTACTTTCAAGGGAAGAAGGAAAGACTGTGAAACTCAAGGGCATCATTCAGACTGGAAAGACCAGCAGGTTTGAGATGTTTCAATCACAGCCTGCTCCCCAGCCCACGGGTGAAATACGAGTGAATGGAGCCGTGACACACAGGGCCGGGGAGGGGGAGGGCCCAAACAGAGTCATCAGCTCTTGTAGATGGATCTCCCCCTCTCTCCCTGCGCTTTCAATTTTCTCCTGCCAGCACCACTCTCGGTGCACATGCTTTATGTGCTGGGTGGACCGGAAGGCTCAGCGGAAAGCCGGGTACACCCTGCACCATTTCATCAGGTGGTGCGGGTGAAGAAGGAGCAACCGTACATCCTTGTCTGGTTACCGCATCGAGGTTCCATGAGGCGCTCTTTGAAGGGCCATAAGCTACAGCTAGTCATTTTTTAACCTATGATTATTATCTATTCTACTGAACAGCACTAACAGCCTAGGCCCTAAAAGTAGAACAGGATATTCCTAGGAAAAAGAGGGGCTAACAGAAACTATTCAACAGTAGTTTGCTATGTATGCTATTAGCTGATAACATTTATTATATGTAGTACATAATATAATATTATTACATTTTTAAAAAAAATATGTATATTGGGGTTGTATAGATAGTTGATTTTTCTAGTCCATTCACTAGTGGGAATATCGACTAGTTGGGGCATTAGAAAAAACAGTAAGGTAGATGATAAACAACTGCAAGCTGATGGTTAAAAAAAAAAAGCATTCTAAGTGTAATTGCACAAGACCATGCAGGGATTTTTTTAAAATTTACCTTTGCTTTAACGGAAAGCAACTGACTGGCGACTAGTCAACTAAATTAGGACTACTGGTCAACTAGTAAAACGTAATAGTTGTGCAATCCCTTATATAGGCTATAGGGGTGTCTGTTTTCCAAATATCAAAAATATATGATAGTAAGAAAGAGATTACACTATATGGCCAAAAGTTTGTGGACACCTGACCATCACATCCATATGCGAGCCTTCCGCAAACCGTTGCCACTCTTTAACCTGTACACTGGAGGGCACATTTTTAGGATATGGAGTCAATCGCAGAACTACATTAAAGCCCAAGACCTGGTGCTTTTCTGAATCATTTTTAGACATGAGTGGGACTTGCATCAAGTGCAGCAGACAGGCATACATTTTAATCAGTGTTTTAGCTCCGTGAGATGTGAGCCACACATGCTGTACAGTGGTGCATGCAGAATGTGTGTGTGTGTGTGTGTGTGTGTGTGTGTGTGTGTGTGGGTCAATATGCTACGGCTGTGCTGTGAATTCTAGACAGTGTGAAAGTTTTGAGAAGTTGGTACTACAGGCCATTTCAATATTATTTTCTATAAGTTTCACGTGTAATTTTAATGTCTACTGTCCTTTAACATTTTAGGATTTCTGCCTTCATCAGCCTCATGTTGCTGTAATATTGGATTTCATTTTGAAAATGATCTTTGAGGTTGAAAATGTCAGTATGGTTCATGCTGCAAAGGATTTATTAGTTTTTAAAAAGTAAATAATGGAGATTTTTTGAGTAAACACTGTTCCCTGTTTGATTTTTCAGTAAAAAGCCAGTTTTTGTGACAGTGTGTGTTCACTAAAAAATACAATGGGACCAGATGCTAGAGTTTATTCTAAAGAAATTGAACTGCCTTCGCTGTTGGCAGTGCACCTCAACTACAGTAGAATGGATATTTACCCAAATTTGCTGAAAGCGGTGGCCAAACTCACTAACCCTCCAGAGGTTCTCCTAATTCTTAATGGCAGGAATGGCTTTCAAACGCTACTAACGGAACTGGCTCTAGGAAGACCACTTGCCATGCAACCAATATCACACTGACTACTAAAACATATGCTACTCCTGGGGACAACATAGGCTAAATATACGAGCAAAATGCTATGCGGAGCCAAGAATAAATGCAGAGAGCAGCGATCTGCTACACAATGGCTATTTATTCTGCTAAACAATAGCAGAAATGAAAGCACTGGCATGATCAACCGCTCAAACTAATTAAAATGCACACACACACACAGACCTACATACTTTTCATGCTTTTTTTGTTCTAGAAAAACAAAACAAAATTGGTAGCAACATTATTATTATTATTAATTTCTCTATCCTATTGATAGCAGATTGCTGCAAACACTCACCTGGCTTACAGGTGCTACAGTCCTGTGCATGATGGGTGGGCACACATACACAATGCCCACTGTCAGGATCACACACCGTTCCAGCCAAGGTGCCCGCAAGGTCGCAGTTGCATGGCAGGCATGCATGTGTGTCATTACCCGAGCTCAGGTTATACATATGCGCAGAGCAGCGGTTACAGCGAAGACCTTCCATGCCATTCTTGCACTGGCACTGCCCAGTTTCCTTATCACACAGAGCTGATGCTTCCACGGTGCCCCTGGGATCACAGTGACACGGCTGGCAGCCCTGAGAGTCATTAAGGCCCAGTGTGTACCAGCCATCACTGCACGAGTCACACCGACGGCCCTCCACATGTGGCCGGCACACACACTGACCTGTTACAGGGTGACACACTGAGCCTGAGATGATGCCAGCAGCGCTGCAGTTGCAGGACATGCAGACCCCATCCATACTCGGGCCGTAGGTGCCAGGAGGGCAGGTGTCACAGAGGAGGCCCTGGATACCGTTCTTGCATTCACACTGGCCGGAAAAAGGGTTACAAAACTGGTGGAGAGATCCGTCCGGATTACAGCCACAGGGCTCACAGCCATCTGGATTTGTGTGGTTAAGAAACTTGAAGCCGTAGTTACAGCGGTCACAGGTACGGCCTGGAAACAGAACAGGAGGAAGCGTTTTTCAAAGAATGCCGGGGATCACTACTAATATAATTCAATGTCTTAAGTTACAGTAACCCATGTGCACTAAAAAAGGTTAAAGTGTAGATTTACTACACAAAAACTGCCACAACAGCAGGCAACAACAACCCTAGCATCAGAAGTAAAGAGTTGTAAACCAAATCTTTTACACATGCAGAAAATCTATGCAGATAAACTTGCCTTATGGGATGTTTCTAATTAACAACTAACAGCATACCTACACATTTCAGTAATCTAGCATGTTTATTGAATTTACACTCCAGTGTTGATCACAGTTACACCAGACTGTCCAGTACACTCCAGTGTTAATCACAGTTACACCAGACTGTCCAGTACGCTCCAGTGTTAATCACAGTTACACCAGACTGTCCAGTACGCTCCAGTGTTAATCACAGTTACACCAGACTGTCCAGTACACTCCAGTGTTAATCACAGTTACACCAGACTGTCCAGTACACTCCAGTGTTAATCACAGTTACACCAGACTGTCCAGGACACTCCAGTGTTAATCACAGTTACACCAGACGAGTACGGTAGGTGTATGCAGGCTATTTTCTGCTCGGGTTTTATTTCTCAGGTTTTATAGCTAGATATACTACAAAATACATTCAATTTAATTTGTACTGTTTCTCCATAATCTAAATAACACATTTCAAGTTGTATTTAAGGTTGTTACGATTAAGGTTGTCACCCCTATGGTGCTATCAATTCCTGTCGGATTTACAAGGTGAGTGCACTTGAATGCACTCGAATGAATACTTGAATGTCGTGATCACATGATCGTCACCACGTCTTGGGAACTCGTGTTGTTCTATCCATTTTTCTTTTCAATTTCATAAGTGTCCGTAACAAAAATGTGCTGAATGGGACGCCTATAGTGGACAGCAGGTAAGATTTAAGAGGTGAATTTGCATGTTATCTGTTCGGTTTTTAATTTTCTTTCAGTGAAGATTAAAAATTTCTTGTCACTGGTGATACAAAAAATAAATAAGTAAAAACAAGAGACGGTTTCTCATACTACCCATTTTTCCAACCAAAACCACTTCGACACACAATACAAGTAATCACCACCTCTGAACTTGTTTATGCTCAAAGCAGCATTAATCAGTGATCACATGCTAACCTCTTCTTTGACTTTTTCAAAAATACTGATTAATACGAAATTCCTTCTTTTTTTGCCCCAGTGTGCCAGCTTTCCTTGCAGCCACCCTCTATTTCCTCTTATAACGACAAAAAGGTAAATATTGACCATGTAAGAAATGCTATGGAAATGTCATTCCCAAAAATATCTTTTCTTTTAATTCTGAGGGAGAAGAGTTTTGCACCCTTTTTTTTTCAGTTTAAAGACATTTCATGAAGCCTTTTCTATCTCTTGCCGAAACCAAAACGAAACCAAGTACTGGCTAAGTTTAAGGCGTAGAATAGTACAATATAGCGTTATGGATATAACACATAAAATATATGTGCTGATGGATTACTGACTTTTCTGGGGAGGTTTAGGTAACTTTCTGATTTCCGAGCACAGGTAGAGCTTATAAACATGTTATGGTCATGTGACCTAGAATGATCATGCGCAACGTGGTTGCAGGTGCGTGCACCACTACAGTCTTCCTTTTGATTTTCGTTACATATAAGCACAATCATACATGAGCATCTGCTAAGAGACTTCGTACAAAGACTTCATAATAAACGTTTCTGTTCATTTTCAACACTTTGTTTCACAATTTTTGTGTTCGTTTTTATATTATTACACCAGATTATCATCAGGGGTGTAAACCTCGAGCTTCCACATGATATGACATGATTTCGAATCTTAAGGCAGTGATTTGATAGTTGACAATTCCACTAAATCCGCTATGATTTGATATGATTTGATTCTGTGGCCTCCGATCAAAATGTGCCCAACTTTGTTCAGAATCTGGGGTAGGCCTATTGTTACTTCACGAATGCATAAATGAATGAATGAATGACATAGACGACTATTTTTAGAACTACTGGAAAATCACCTTGCTGATGTAAAATATATAAGACGATTTACTCATCAGTACACATCATTTACAATCAACTGTAATCAATACTAACTGATTTATGATTGCCTTTCAAATCGTACACTCGACCATAGTTATCAGACTGTGAAAATTTCAAATCATAACACCTCTACCTGTACTCTTACTGCATCACACACTGTGGGGTCTGTTAAAATCTAAGCTTTTTTTTTTTTTTTTTTAACCTGCCAGTGAGAGCAGGCATGAAAGTCTTGCCACATTAGCAACCTAACCAGCCTTATCTGATTATATACAGTCATAATGCATATTTATAATACTCTGATGGTAAGTGCAGATATGTGTATATTATTTTTACTAAACCAGTTCAAGAAAGAGCAGAAATAAAAGCGCCATGGATCATAACACCAAGTGTAAAACCACAGGAAACTAATAAAAATAGGAAATATCACATGTAATGGTGGCGGGCTGGGGGTGGTGTGGCAGGGAAATGACATCATTAAGTGAGGCCCTTACCCAATGATGAATGACCCACCTCGGGCATAACACTTAATTTCACTAAGAGAAAAATAAATAAATTAAAAAAGCCCAAGAAAAGAAGCGGGGGAAAAAAAAAAAAGAAAGGTAAAAAAATAACTGTGGCCGCAAAAGAATTACATCTCACATGGAAGTTCTGAAAAAAGAAAAAAAAAAAAAGGAAAAGGACTACATGGATTCAAATTATATCAAGTTTTTTAAAATATGCACGGCACTTATTTGAATATGCCATACATATTCCTGACAGGTAATCTATTCCTAATGTTGCTGAGCAGAGCCTAAGGGGCACTGAGTATTGCTGCTATAAGTACCGGGGACTCCACACTCAGCAGCTGCTTTCTGTTCGTGCGCCAAGGCACACTTAATGACGCTAAATTAATTTCGATATTAATATATTGCTCCCTGCCCACAGTTAAACCTTGTTACGATGTTATGTTAAGTGTGCACAGTGACACAGATGAATACCCTGATAACAACAAAGCTGAATAGCGTCAATTTGTTATCGCGTTTGTCGGTATTTGGATATTACACGACTAGCCATGGAGGGAGGGCCGGCGCGGCTGTTTTCTTTTCCAAATAAGCAAACAAAGAAGTGTGTTGTATCGGGCGAGATTTAAAATTATTCGCAAATATAATGTTTGATTGCAAACAGATGTCTTCATATTTTTGTGATTGGGAATAGAAAAACTAGAAACTGTAATCTAGGTCAACCACTGGTCTTCAAGTCGTAAGTGTGTGTGTGTGTGTGTGTGTGTGTGTGTGTGGCTGTGCAGTTGTATATGCATGATATGGGACATGTGGTTATGCAGCCAGGCTCGGTGCACTCTATCAGTAATGCCCCTCTACATAATATTCTCATGCATCAAAATTTCAAAGTGCATTGTGTACACAGAGTTCCTGGACCACTTGATAAATTTTGCCCTCATGAAGCCGCTGGTGGCCGCAAACGTGGCGAAGGTAATAAATTGCCATAATCAAACCTAATTTCTGAGAAATACCTGTGGGAGCGACAAACAAAGAGGCATGTCTCGTAAGCAGCATGAAAAATAGCGGGGACAGCGAGGTTTATTATAATCAACTTGGCATTGAATTACAAAATTAAAATTAGGTGGCCCTTGATATTCTGGCTTAGCAATTCACATGATCTTCTAAGTAATGTTCGTTTGCATTTCATAAGAAACACATCAAAGGCACAGGATGGGGGAATGGAGGAGATTTATCACAAAGGACTGAGATGCTTAGAAAAAAAAAAAAAACCCATTTGGTTACAGCTTGCAGTAAACTTGTAGGGGGAAAAAAAAGGAAAACGAATGACTGCCCAAGAGTGAGCCAAATTATTTATCTTCTTTACATAATGTGCTTTGGAAGAGATACTGCTGTTTAGTTATATTGTGCTTAACAACTTATCCCATGAAATAGAAAAAATAGAAAAACACAAACTAACATTCAAACCCCCTACATGAACCTACAATACTATTTACAGAAAATGGGTTTAAAAGCTCAAGAGCATGTCTACGGGACCAACAGAGAAACAGACAGAGGGTAATAAAATGAATTAGAAATATAAGGAAGTAGTATGTGTGTGTGTGTGTGTGAGAGAGAGAGAGAGATTGAGAGGGCACAATGTTACTTGATACCTACCGATTACGTTAGTCTTACACTGGCATTGCCCTGAGTCCTGGTGACAGGTAATATGTGGCCACAGGGTCCCAGCGGCGTTGCAGTTACAGTCGAGGCAGCCATCGTCCAGCGACGCCCGCAGCTTGTAGAAGCCATGCTGGCACTGATTGCACTGTCGACCAGACACGCGTCGCTTGCACTTACACTGGCCTCCCATCTGTAGAGGAAGGGCAAGGCTCCCCAATTAGGATACTTCAGCATCTGAGTGTGTGTGCATGTCATGGATGGCTACCTCAACCCCCAAACCTCCATCCCAGTCCCACTGGGAGATTTTCTTATCTCTATTACTGGGGTAAGGAAAGGGAAGGAAAGACTGGGGAGACTCGTATACGCGTACGAGCATACACGGTACATCTTGAGTGTTATCTTGATAACTGAGAGAATGAATCAGGTGATGATTCATTGGTGGATCATATTAGCTAACACAGTTACGGCCCATTTCCCTAATCACGCACAGGAAACGTGATGAAGAACAGAAATCAGCCAGGAGCCATGATCAACTTACACTTTGGTCTTTGCAACATGCTTGACTTCCTAAAGTCATACACTTCAAAACTGTTACACAGGCAGTGATGATATTCAACAATGTTAGTGATCAGTTCGATCCCACACTGCTTTAAAAGCCAGCAGATAGGAAATTCAGTTACTTATTATAAAAAATAATCATTCCTTGTCTTGTTTATTACCCGTATGCTAACCACAGACAATGCTGCCCCCCCCCATACACCTCATTGACAGGCTCGAAACCCTCCCAGCTCCTCACAGCAATGGCACAGTCCAACAAATGAAGCCATCAAGAGAGTAAAGAAATAATCATTCCCCGAATTTAAATAAGGTAACAATTCCAACACGGGTCTGACCCGTCTATTGATTTCAAATTTGTCATCCAGTATATCTATTGACATGGATCCTCCCTAGGCCAGCGAAAAAGCCTTTCATGATGCTTGGGAAGGCAGGAGCAAAGGGGGGATTCTCCAGAGAGAAGAGCCTCCTAATGACACTTTTACATACTCGCAGCAATCCCTTTCTGATTGCAACAATGATAAATGCCGCGCTGAATGCTAAAATCGTCAGCACATATATTGACGCAAGCATCTCCAGTGAGGAATGGGCCTGTAGCTTTATATCAATGTGTAATTTTGTAGTCTATCAACAAGCAGAGGATTAAAAGCCTCTTTATCTGAGATCTGTGGTTGCTGTTGCACAGCTCTTTACTGCGACTTGAGAAATTGTTGAGATGGTCTAATGTATAACAACAACACCAAGGATGGTACAAAAAAAAAAAAGCCAACAATCTATATCAACGTACTTGATCAGATAAAAGTGTCTGATGATTGTGGACCGTGTGTGTGTTTGTAAAGCTTACCTGCTCACACTCCAGACTGCCATTGACTGTTCCTCGGTTATTACATTCACAGGGCTTACACACGTCCTCGGCCCACAGCGATGTGCCAACTTCTCTGTAGAACGAGCTCTGGCACCACTCACAGCTCCTGCCTTTTAAGCAGACATATGTGTGTGGGTGAGGAAGCGTGTGTTTGAGGCCCCCTTTTGTCCGAGGCCAGTGTGTCTAATTCTTAACATATGAAACAATGGATCTGTTCACGAAGCCTGATTTGCTTCATTAAACTTTTTATTTATTTATTTATTTATTTATTTATTTATTACCATTTTCAGCACTCTACTTCTCTTGCATGTTTACATTGCAGCCGCACTCTAAAGCATGATATTGTGAAGGATTTAAAGAGTCATGCTACAACTATGAATTTTTGTAGTTCAGTTTGAATGGCCTTTGGGAGTCAGGCATTCGGTGTGAAATTTTACTTAAAAATCACACAAACAGAGATGGAAAATGCTTAAGTGATTGCACTTGGTTATTATACTTGGGTATTATGTTAGGGAATTTGCACTTTACCTAGCTATTCACTTACTGATACAGTTTACACACTGAAACTCCTGCTCTAAGACTGGCATAAAAAGGCCAGAGCGAAGTTTGCAGGTGATTACCAGCCTTTTGGACAAGTGTTGTCTGGTCAGATGAAAGAAAAATTGAACTGCTATGCATGGAAGAAAAAAGGGTGAGGCTTTTAATCCAGTAAACACCATTCCAACTGTGAAGCATGGGGGTGGCAGCATCATGCTGTGGGGGTAATTTGGTGGAAAAAGGACTGGTACATTCCAGAAAATAGATGGCATCATAAGGTAGGGGGACTATTTATCTACTAATACTGAGACATCACCTCAAGATATCAGCCAGAAGGTAAAAAAAAAACGTCTCCAGGTTAAGCATGCAACCATGGTTCCCCGAGGGAACGAGACGCTGCATCTCAGTGCCACACCTCCGGCATCCCTGCCGCGCTTGCCTCATTTCTCAGAAGCTAGCGCGGCGCTTGCCGCTCGGGCTTTTATGCTTCCAGGTCGCTACGTCACCCCGCCCGTGACGTCTCGCCCATCCATTGGACTGATTACACACGTGATTCAGAGCGCGGTCACGCTGAAGGCGTTCCCATAGCGTTTCGACGCAGCTCGAGTTCCTGAAGGGGAACTTAGTCACAACTGGGTCTTCCAGCAGGGCGATGATTCTAAGCACACCTCCAAAGTTGTAACGAAATGGCTTAAAAAAGTGAAACAAAATTAAAGTATTGGAGTGGCCATCACAAAGCCCTGACGTGAATCCCGCAGAAAGTTGTGGGCTGAACTGGAAAAGCATGTCAAAGCAAGGGGGCCCACAAACTGACGGAGTTACACCACTTCTGTCAGGAGGAATCGGCAAAATAAAGCAAGTAAAAGCTTTTTTAACTGCCACCAATACTAAAAAAGTGTATGTGAACTTTTCACCCACTGAAAATCTGATATAGTATATATATAAGCTGAAATAAGTCTGTCTCAGTTATTATTTTGAAATGACCTCATGTAAATAAAGTAGATACCTTAATTGACTTAACACAGGAAATGTATGGTAACATGAAATGTATGGAGTTGCGAAAACTTGAGTTTAATTGTCTTTTGCCTAGGTATATGTAAACAACTGGCCTCAACTGCATTTCATTTCCATTAAATAATTCATATATATGTTAATCCTTTCATTCTTATTTAAACCCCCCATGCACTCTTTACAGGGATCATGACTAAATGTTTCTTTTGCTTAAGCTGCCAATTAAATTGATTCATGTTTTATGTGCATTGTGATTTTATTTATTAAAACACCCAGCCACTGTGCAAGAGCTACTTAATAGGTTACATAAAAAAGAACCCGATATCATGAATAAATACAAGTACAAATCTGAATAAGGGTAGTGGTGTGGTTGGATTTCATATAAAGAAAGAAAAGCCTAGACTTAAACCTTAAATTCATGGATTTGACCACATAAAAAAACATAACCTAGATCACTTGCTTTTTATCTTATAAGTACATGAGTACATTTAAGTGTGGACATTTTATGTGAACTTTATGCCTAATTAACACAGAGTAAAGCATTTATTTAGTTTTTATAATACGAGGACAATAAAACACACACCGTGGTATTAGTAACACAATTACCATACACGCTCATATTAGGAACAGCTGCTTGCAATTATCCAGTCAGCCAATCACGTGGCAGTAGCACAACTCAGAAAATCAGACGGGTCAAGAACTTAAGTTAATGTTCACATCAAACATCAGAAGGGGGAAAAATGTGATTTTGTGACTTTGACCATGGCATGGTTGTTGGTGCCAGACGGACTGGTTTGAGTATTTCAGAAACGGCTGATCTCCTGGGATTTTCACACACGGTATGGCGTGAAAGACAAAAAAACCTCCAGTGAGCAGGTGTTTGCTGATGAGAGAAGGGAGAGCAGAATGGCCAGGTTAAGCTGCCAGGAGTTCTCTTGTAACTCAAATAACCACTCTTTACAACTGTGGTGTGCAGAAAGGCATCTCAGAATGCACAACACGCTGAACCCGGAGGTGGATGGCCTACAACATCATAAGAACACAATGAGTTCCACTCCCTGATCTTCCGGATCTGAGGCGTGCTAGACAGGTGAAGATTGAAAAAAAGAGCACCGCATGATTGGCTGATTGGATAGTAGTGTGAAGGAGCAGGGGTACAGGTGTATTCCTGTTAAAGTAGCCAGTGAGTGTGCATCATGATATTGTTACCTGTGGTGTTACGAGTGCAATTATCACACACTCCTCCTCCACCGCGGAAGTGGTCGTGAGGGTGAGGGTCCACGCTGGCATCGTAGTGGCAGGAAGCTGCATGTCCGTGACACTGGCAGGGTCGGCAGTTGTACGCCTGCACCTGATTCCCTGCTCGGAACGGCTTGTCGTTAAAGAGCGGTGCACAGCGTTCACACTGTCCAGAGAGAAAGAGACATAAATCAGATTTATACATTTATACAAAGAAACAAACAGATAACCACCGAACAAATAAAACAAAAATACACTCAGCATTTTCTAACATGAACACAAACAATCATACTAAAGATGACTTTCAGCAGCACACTTAACTAGACCACTATATGTGACTAACATATCACTCTAACGTTAATTAAAGAGAGAAAGAAATCTGGGTTTTGAACCGGTTTTGGATTTTCAAAACAGTTACTACAAGCTACAGTGGACAAAAGTGCACAAAAGCATTCTTCACTGATGATGGCTCAGGTAGCGGTGGATGCTCTTAATGTCAGGCTGTTGTTAGAACTCCCGGAAAACCCAGGGGGATTGCTAATTCACAGACCACCTGCTTCTGCAGCCTTTTATACACACCATGAACCTGACAAGTGGGCATACACCACTGGGATTTAGGTATTTATACCACACACAGTGTTTAAGAGCTTAAGAAAATATCAGTGCTGTAATGTAGACCTTCCTTATTATTATGTGCCGTTAAATAATACGCTTAGTAAGTTTACTCCGTTAAAAGGCTGTCAAGTGACTGAAACAAAGTGTCTTTTTAAAAAAAAGGGATAAAACGAAAAAATTCGCATAGGGACCAACCAGGACTAACAGAGCACAGACTACGGTTAATGTATACATACTGTATGTTTCAGAGAGTTGTATACATACGCTTCAGAGTGTGGTTACTAAAAGCTAAAAAAAAAAAACACTATAAGAGCTGTAACAGACATGTGAAACAAATGAATGTTATATAATGTTAATTATAATATACTATTATATAATATTAATAGTTTAGGACAGTATATGTATATGTTTTATTAGTCAAAGATACTACTGCAGAAGTGTTAGCTAAGAATGAGAAAATGAAAAAAAAAAAAGAGATAAAACGTCTAGAAAGTAGAAATTGATTTCGCGTGTATTACCTTTAAGAAAAATAAAATGTTTAGTCACCCATTTGTTCTCCAATGAGTGCCTTTCAAATATATCATTATGCGTTTTTAAATGCTAATTTTCTAGTTTTTTTTTTTAATTTTCTATTCAAGATATTTTTCTTAAATTAAAAAAACATAGATTTGCCTAATTCAGGCTCCTAAATCCTACTTTTGATATTTTTGTCACCCAGCCCAAGAAAGATGGGTCAGCTCTGTTAGTCACTCACGCAGTAGCTTCAGTGTGATTACAATTTACTAACTGTCAGTCATTATTGTGAATAAATTCAAACCAGTAATTATTATACGGGGTGGCGTGATGGTGCGGCGAATAGTGTTGCCACTTCACGGTTTCTATGCATGGATTTCTGTTCTGCCTGGGTTTCTTCCGGGTTCTCTGGTTTCCTCCCACCTCCCAAAAACATGCCAGTAGGTTGGCTGGTGATTCTGACTTGCCCCTAGTTGTGAATGAATGAGCTATGTGTACTACTTGAGGATTTTCTGTACTTAATTTCATTTGCCAGGCATATAAGGCAACCAGGATCTTCGTATTTAAAATTCTGACCACATTCTCAGGCGAATCTCACTGGCGCAATCAGTGAGGAAAATAAACTGGTCTTCACTGAATTACAAGCAGATCAAAGTAGTATTGTCCTGCTGAACAAACAACCTCTTGATTCAGTTTAGTCTGATGCTCGGGAAACTTGCAAATATCAACCAAGTCTACAGGAATCGTTGTTAAATTGGGTATTTAGGATCATAGACATATGGGTCTTCTTAAGACAAATAAATTTCACACACACATCCATTAACTCCACCCAGTAGGATTTGGGATTTTTCTGCATTTTGACAGATATCAGACTTTTAAATACTCCTCCTGGGGTATTCATCAGATTCAAATCAAATTTGTTCAGTCTGATGACAAGGTGTCCATGATGCTAAATCGCGAAGGAATTTTTGATATCTTAAATGGCGTTGCCGTGGCGAAGCAATCAATTAACATGTTATGCCACACAAAAAGGAAGTATGGCATAATTCCACGGTACACCATGCAAGGTGGTGCAAAGTTCACATGTATGTTCAGTGATGTGGCATAATAACATCCACATGCCAATACTGGCTCATGAAACAGACAGTGCTGCACCTTTGGTGCTTGGGCCCACCAATCACTGCCATATTAATACTTTGAAACTGCCACAAAAAAATTAAGCGTAACTTCCAAAACAGTTGGAAGCTATAAGAGGAACCAAACAGATATTGTCTCAGATATGTAGTTCCTGCACCCATTTATCAAACATCATACCCTACTGACAAAAAAGCAGACTTATTTTGCTGTATGTAGCTGGTAAAGAGTGGGATAGATAAAAAAAAAAAATCAATGAACGTAGAATGGCGAAATAAAGGAGGAAGTCCCTTTTGTTGATCATAGCCTAACTGAAGCCTGAATGAAATGATTACCATGGCTTGATCATTCATAAATATAATTCAAAGGTCATCCATGAAGCTTCATAGTACTGTCTTAGGATCTGTTCTGAATTCTTCACTCAGTGCTGATGGTGAGCAGTAAATGAAAAGATTCCGCTTCCGCATCAGTGTTATTGTTAACGTTATTATGAATACAGTGAAAAGAAAAACTATGAAACATAAAGTAATTCTCTGCAACTGAATGAACCTGTGTTTTTCCATTAGATATGAACAACGTGCAAGTGAGAATGCTGGGATTGAAACTGGAGTGTGTTCTGAGTCTGTGTGAAAGGCCTGTGTGAATACCAGGGCTAATTTCACGCTCCTTCGCTCAACCTTTAGCCTGCCTCCAAATGCTCTGCTTTAGCATGCTTCGCCAACAGACTGCCATCGCCACAATGTAAGGCCACGGTGTGTGTAGAGCAATGCTGGTGTCTGCATACCAACACGCTGACATTTTATACTTCTTTATGTTCTCTCCTTACATTTATCTAAAGTTCAGAAGGATAAACTGAATAAGATCCTTTGTCTATGTGTGTAAGCAAGCTGAAGAAGTACACAGTTGGACGTAGGCTCTGTGAAAGCATGTGTATGACTCTGGATAAGTTTGGCCATTAAGAGAGATCGCTGATTGTTCTGGCATGTGTCAGGTGACTCCGGCTGCTTTAATGTCACCGAGGAAATTGTGAGGATTAGATCTGAATTCATTACTTCCAGTACAGCATTCATCAGAATAGAGAAATTAAATATTCATTATTTATGTCCACTTGATCTAGAGCTGAATATCATATAGACAGACAGGCATTCCCATTTACATTTGCTAGCAGATGTACGATTTTGTGTGCCAGACCTCAATATTGGCGTATACAACATCATACACTTAACCCTCTTCCAAATGATTCTCAGGGAAATTAGATAAACTACATCTCCAAAAGTATGCGGACAGCTGAACATGACCCCCAAATGTAGGCCTTCCTCAAACACAGGAAGTTGGAAGCATATGATTGTCTAGGTCTGTCTTTGTATGCTATAGTATTACAATTTCCCTTCACTGGAGCTAAGAGGCTCAAACATGTTCCAGCATGATAATGTCCCTGTACACAATGCGAGCTCCATGAAGACATGGTGTGCCAAGGTTGGAGTGGAAGAACTCAAATGGCTTGCACAGAGTTTTGACCTCAACCCCACTGAACACCTTTGGGATGAACTGGAACACCGACTGCATGCCAGACGTTTTTGCCTTCCCAGAAGAGTGGAGGCAGTTATAGCAGCAAAGGTGGACCAATTCCATATTAATGCCATACCTTTGGAATAGGATGTTAATAAGCATGGTCTGCAAAACTGGCTCTAATCAAAAGTTATCTGAAGTTCTATCAAGATATGCTTTAACTTCTCATAATTCCATCAAAACTTGTTAACCTTAACTTCCAGTAAAAAGGTTTTAAAAATGAGAAAGAACTGAAAAAAAAAAAAAAAAAAAATCTGACATAATATTACCAAAGTTCTTTTCTTCCTGAAAGTCAGACAGAAACAAGACACCGACACCACTGTCACTCTCACTGGAGCTCTGCACTCTGGCCTATTTAAATGCAGTGCGTTTGCGCACACACACACACACACACACACACACACATAGCAGATTGCTTCAGGGTAGACCCCAATCCCATCTCAGAGCCAGCTGTTCAGGTCCGGGGGTATTTCGGGTCTGATGTTTATCACTACCTCTCACACACACAAACCCGCATTCCGGTAGCTGTGCTACATGCGTCCCCGGTTTGTTCCTGTAAATGCAACAACGGCGTGGAGAGAAAGCAGCGGCCCGCCGTGAATTATGCATGGTCGCTCATGAATAATTCAAATCACCAAACATCAGGTTTAAAAGTTTAATACGGGGACTCACTGCCTGTGTGTCAGCACGTCTGCATAGCGAACATGCCATCTCTCAATAGAGGCGCATTCAGATAGTTAAAAATTAAGTTGGAATATTAATATTGTAAAAAAAAAAATGCTCAGGATGCTATGGAATGTATGGAGAGATAAGCGCTCACACTCAGGCTTGTTGTCACAGTAGGGTAAATCTGATTTACATCTTAAATCAGGTTTTTTTAGACATAGTCTTGGCAAATCAAAATATAACTGACTGAACGTCCAATTTGTTTATAAAGTAGACAATTTGTGCCGCCAAAGCTTTGACAGCTGTGGATTAGAGCTGCTGACTTCCTTTAAAAATTGCACTGAAATTTGAATGGGCATTCAAACAATAATTTGCCTATGGTTTTATACCGATAAAGATGAACATTAAGCTATATCATACCATGAAATATTGTTAATACTGTCTTATTCGTAAGAAAAGCCTCTCAACTCAGCCCTTCAGCTTTTGTTGAAAGCTCTATCTATGGTCAAGTCTTGACCTCCTGGCAGAGGCAACCAGGTTTTGGCATCAAATATCCTAGAACTTAGGGGAATTCATGATGCTATCAAGCTCCACAAGGGTTGCTGATCGACCAGCCCCAAAACAACCCCAACGCATCAGTGATCCACCCATTAGTTTCGGGGTTAATCTTGATGATTACTGTATGCTCTATGATATTGTAGTTCTATTGGTGCTTGGTGCAATTTGAATAATTATGTATGTTTGTTTTGTACAATCAATCTTGCTCAATTCACAAAGGATGCCAATATTTCTGGAGGGCACTGTATATGGTCATTGCAGAAGGTATAACATAAGAAGACCCCACATTAGTGCATGCTTTGCCCAGTGTAAAAAAAAAAAAAAAAGCTTAAGAAACTTTCTATACACCCGTGTTAGATTCTGAATATGTGAATATGTAAATAAGAAAATTCATAACATAAAACTTATTAAAACAAATTATATTATTAAATCTGCCTCACCTGGTCCCTCATTTTTTCAGTGTTGTATACACAGAGACATATGTGTAAATTGTGTGCTGGGACTTTTCAATGCAAAGTGAAGGATTTATTAAAATAAAAAAAAATATATATATATGTTTTCCTTTAGATTTGTGGAAAATGTGAAAAGGGAAATGTGTTGGTTTAAGACTGCTTATTTGGGTCTGAACTGCTAATAAATTTGTCCATGGAAGCTGTTACTCCGTTTTGATCGTACTTACCTTTACATACAACATGTTTGTGTTTATGGGCAAATATTCGTAACCACTGTGTTAAAGAATGCGACTTCTCTCGCGTTGTTTGACGATGGCACACGCTGTTGCATCTGCAGCGACCATGTTTTAAGGACAGGACAGATTTCTTGTTAGTACACTCTGAGCAGATACCCGCTCCCAAAACCACAACTAATGCATTTTAAGTCACACTTGAGAACCAAATTGGTGAGAGGAACGAGGCGCAAAAATGAAATACCTGTGCAAGTCCAATTGTTTTTAACATTTTAATGTTTTTAGCTTCAGGTGCATTTTAGAGTGAAATTTGGAATGTTGGATGTCATATTTTCTCCCAGCCCAACCTATCGAATTCCAACAGATATCTGTGAAGACAAGACTTTCACACAATCTATGGTTTTTGTAACATCAATATCTTAAGTGCGGCCCTGTCGCAGTTAACGCAACATCGGAAAATAATTCAGTTGTAGAAATCCTGAGGTTTCTCATTCAAACCTGCAGCTGACTAGTAACATGCTTTTGTTGGTGTTCAAAATTAAACGTATCACATTATCACACAGCTTAATACCTACCCACATTACTGATCCTAATCAAAATTTCAGCTTCACAACAAGTTTCTTTAGCATGTTGTTTAATTGTGGGTGTAACGCTATTTAAATGAGCAGCACGACAGCTACACACAACTGGATCCATTGCTTACCCTTGCTGACACTGACATGCGTTCACACAGTCGATGAATCCCAATTTTATGTGCAAGAAACAATTTAGAACCTCGTTTAACACAAAAAATGAGGCCCCTAGTCCATGCAGCTCTGATTTGGAGAAGTGCTACACAATGAGTAACCAAAGAATTTCCATCCAGCCATTCATTCATTCTCTGAACCGCTTATCCTATGCAAGGTGGCAGGGTAGCCTGGAGCCTATCCCAGGGGACATGGCGGGGACACCCTGGATGGGGTGCCAACCCATCCACAGGGCACAGTCACACACACACACACACACACACACACACACACACACACACACACACACACACACACACACACACACACACACACACACACACACACACACACACACACACACACACACACACACACACACTGATGCACTTTGGAAATGCCAATCAGCCTGCAGCCCATGTCTTTGGCCTGGGGGAGGAAGCCGGAGTACCTGGAGGAAACCCCCAAAGCACAGGGAGAACAAACTCTGTGCACACCGGGCAGAGGCGGGAGTCAAACCCCCAACCCCGGAGGTATGAGGCAACAGTGTTAACCACTAAGCCACCGTGCCCCACTTTGACTGGTCAATCCATAAATTAGATTGTAATCGGATTTTAAAATGTAGGCTAAATCTGACTGGGAAAAGTCATTCAGTCTTGTCTGAAAAGTGAGAACGTGTAACATAATTTGTTGACAAATATCAACTTTTCAGAATTGTGAGCTATGCAAACAGAAACTCACTTAATATTTTTATGAAAGAGCATTTCGAATATTTGGCCAATCCCTGCTAAAATTGATCTTATTAGACCTCTATAACCTGGTCTGTCTGTGTCTGTGTGTGTGTGTGTGTGTGTGTAAAATGTGAGAAAAAAGTGAGAGCAGTAGCAACGTGTGTCATCAGAGCTTTCCTAGAGATATAATTACCTCTGCTGGACTCATCAGTAAGACACCCGAGGGCTGATGGGACAGCACGATTAGAGCTCTGCTGCCCACAAAACCACTTCCTCCTCTCTTTCCATCCTCTCCCTACCGCTCTCATTCTCCCCAGTCTCCCTCGTTCTCTCTTTCAGGAAATGGGATATGCATGTGGTGCACTCTCTCTCCCCCTCTCCTTCCCCGATCAATCCATTAAGGCCCGTTTTGGAGGGTGCTGTTCATTACAGGGAACTCTTGCATGTTATTAAGGGGATGTGGTTAATTAAAAAAAAAAAAAAAAAAAAAAGGACTCACGTTGTCTCCGTGTGTGTGACTCTCAGGGAGGCAGGCGCAGCGATATGGCTTCATACTGGTGTCGCAGCTGGCTGCATGGCCATGGCACTCACACCTACGATGAGAAAAAGCAAGCTGCTTAGGACTTCAAACTAGGAATGCATTAATACCAGAGTAATAGTACGAGTACGAGTACGAGTACATGTTGCTTTGGCACTCCCCAATACAATTTCTGATCATGGACATGTAGCAGCTGCGCTTTGTGGAAAGAGCAACATAGCACTTTAATTTTAATCTATTTTAGCAACTGCAGCATTCAATGATCACTTATGACCAGGTGAATTACATTTCCTGCGATTCGTTTTGTTTTGAGAGAGATATTAACTGGTTAATGCGCAATGATTAATGGAATAAGCCTAGATCGAGAGCTAGACATGCGTGAAAAATAATATGAAATATAATGGAATTGAATGAGCTCTTTCGACACGTCCGGTGTGCCCTGACCTTTAGTATTAATCAGGGATGTCATGGAGCATGCTGTTTAGCTCTGTTTCCCTGGTTGAGCCATAAAAAGCATACTCATGCACGCTACTTGGCTAATTCTTTAGAGTGTTAGCTAGTTGATTTTAAATGATGGCGCGTTAGCTAGCTACATTAGTAGTTTCTGCCATTTTGCGTCATCTGTTCATTAGCGTGACAACATACAGTAGACTTACATCATTTACAGTGGCCCCAAAAAGTATTTGGAAGCTCAAAAGTAATTGGACAAACTGACATAATTATAAATATAAGGATTATTTCTTTCGCCATTCGAATCAATGTCACATCTTGATTTGGAACAGTATCCATTTTTAACAGTTCCATACAACTAAAATTGAATTTAATTGAATTCCGTATGATTAGATTAAACTTATAGCATGCAAAAAAAGTCATTTGACAGATTAGTCATGTTTTTAAGTGTTAACCAACATCCAGCATACGGACATTACCGAAACCGATACTCGTATGAAGAGTGGTAGTCACAGTGTGAGGTTTCCCTTCTACCCACAAATAACTTCACATTTAAGTTCATCGCAACATTAACGTGACTCAGCCTTTCCTTTTACTCATACAGACTGGACCCATCACGCTCCCTCCCTCACACCTGCCCCTGTCTTCCTCACACTCTCATCATTTTTACATCTCTGGCTTTCCCTCTTCTTCCTTCTCCATTATATCTCTATGTGCATGAGTAATAAGACTTCCCATTCAACATTTATAAATGCCAGTGGAAATACCATTGGCGTGCTGTAATGTTCAACACAGAAGCTGACAGGTCTCCATCAGACAGAGCACGCACCTTCAGGTCATCCCTTTAATTATTCATCCTCAAAGAGCCGCTATTCATCATCTCCGCCAGGCCGCATTTAAAAGGAGAACCCTTCACCTCCATCAGACCGGTAAACACAACAGACAAACAAAAGCCGAGAGCGCAGAGAGGGGAGAGGCAGAGAGAGAGAGAGAGAGCTGTCATTATGGCTGGAGGTTATTACTGTGTGAGTACAAAGCTGACTCTAATGTTCACAGATGCAGCTTGACACCCTGTCAGAACACCACAAAGGTAGAATTTACACAAATTTTAGCCCCCCACCACAACCCCTCAAAGGGGAATCCACGACTGTTTACTCTCTCTCTCTCTCTCTCTCTCTCTCTCTCTCTCTATCTCTATCTGCTGTTGCTTCGTCTGCGTAAGCTGTCGTGACACCTCAGACAAGACGGAGAGCAAAGAGGGAAAGAGAGTATAAAGCAGTAAAAAAAAGAAAGACAGGAGAAAGAGATGTACCTCTGAATGTCAAAGGACGATGAGATTTCACCGTCTCTAAATCTCAATTTCTCCAGTGCTGACTTAACTAGATCTTAATTAAAGCTGCCTCTATACACACACACACACACACACACACACACACACACACACACAGGCATGCTGCCTGCATAATGACATAATTACCATAGGCAGCACAGAAACACCAGGTTTCTGCGGGTGGATTGACAAAAAAGGAGCAGAATATCCAATTTCGTCTCTGAAGCTAACAAAAGCGAGAAAACACTTCAAACGATTTAAGTGACTCGCTGCTCAACTGCACATTTTATAGGTGACAAGTGCACATTTACTCTCAACACGCGGAGGCTGTGTAGACCTTACTCACCGCATGTTGTTAATTCTGCAAAGTTCTCAAAATGTTTTCGCAAATGCAAATGAAAAAAAAAAAAAAAGAAGGGAAGAAAATAAAACAGTGGAGCCAAATTTGGCTCGCATTGATATTTTAGCTGTTCGTGGCTGACTGTGTCTTTTCAAGCTGCTCATTTTACGTGTGTGTTCCTCAAATCACTCTCACACTGTAACCATACTGCCATATTCCCCCACCGCATTTCACACGCATAACAATCTCTAATTAATGCATTTTCTCCATAACTGTGTCAAATATAAGTAGCAAATTAGTAATAATGTGTTGAAAGGGGTGAAATTAGGATGGGCTGGCGCTGTAATTAGGTCTGATGAACACTACGGGAAGAGAAGATTCTGACCTGCCACTGATGGTGATCTCGTTCACGGCGTAGTAGCGATGGCGGAAGGGCACGTGAGGGGCGCGGGTGTGGTACTGGCCTTGCAGGTGGACGCGCACGTGGGTGGCTCTTACAAACTCCTGCAAGGTGGCGCTGTTGTAGAAGTTGTTGTAGCCTGGTCGCAGGTTAGGCTCTGGGGTTAGCATGCTGAATGTGATGTTGCCGTTAGTGTACGGGATATCGCTGGGGAGAAAAGACACAGAGTGATGAAAACCTCAAAGCACCCATATTTAACTTTAATCACATAAATAAAAATAAAACATCCATGGCAATGCTGAATACTCATTCTGATTGGCTAGAATGTGTTCATTATTTTCCCCTAACAACACGGCTTTGACAAACAGCATTATATATAAGGTCAATCACTCTCTCTCTCTCTCTCACACACACACACACACACACACACACACACACACACACACACACACACACACACACACACACACACACACACACACACACACACACACACACACTGTATGTAAGGGGAAGTACTCTGCTCTGGGTGTGCACACTTACGCAACTAGGTGAGGGTAAGGGTTTTTTTTTTTCCTAAAATGTTTCTATTAGTTTTTTTTTTTACTTGAATTTTGTTGGTTGATGTATCACATTAAAGGTAGAAAATGATCTGACGTGATTTACCTTTGTTTCATTTTATACATCACACAAAACCTGCAATTTTAACAGGGCTGTGTAGACGTTTTATACATCACTGTAAATCATATGCTATGGCCTTCACGATGGCCAGATCTGAAGCCAGCTGAACACCTGCGGGTTGTGAAGCGATGCGTTACACTGCATTCCCCATGATCGTCATAAAAACACCTACTGAGTGACCATCTTTTGAAAGAACGGTTTTTATCTCTCCAGTTTCAGATACTTGTAGGAGCTGTGCCTGAGAAGTAGCAGTTGCACTGAAGCGGTTCTGGTGGCTTGTGGCTTTTCCTTTAATTCGTCACCTGTCTCTGTGTATGAATGCGTACGTCTAGCATATCAAGACTAACATGATGGGAATGCATATTTTCACCTCTCTCTCTCCCACTCTCTCTCTCTCTCTCTCTCCCTCTCTCTCTTCTCCCCTTTCAGGCAAACCTGTGAAATGCATGGACTTGTGTCCAATTGTACAATAAAGATGGCTTTCCTTCAAAAAAAAACAAAACAACAAACAAGCTTTTAAATGACCAAAGAACTAAACTCTGTATGAAGAATCATTATATTGATCAATGAAATTTTTAAGGTCTGTGTATAAGCCAGCTGAGTCATCCAATCACCCCTCACTATAGAACAAAAAGTCCACGGGTGGAGTCGGACCTGATCTAGCTCCTCCTACCTTGGCAATGTCAAGCCAAAAGTCCAGTGGGTGGAGACAACTCAGTGTGTCTCAGGCTAGATGAGTGTGTTAAGTTGAGTCTTGTGTTGTACAGTGTTGTGTGGGTTAGAGTTAGGGTTATAAGAGGATCAGAGCCAGCTCCACTACCTGGACTTTTGGTTCTTCACTGATGTCATGAGGCCCTTCCACCAGGCAGGACATGTCTCCCCACCTGCATTATTCAGCATTACTCCTATCACACCCGGCCCCCTGCTTTTTGTACCTGACTCCTAATGCTTATAGACTTAACCAGGACAGGACCGGACTGGCCCTCCTACCGTCATCTCTCTCTCTCTCTCTGCCTGTTTTTCTCCTCCTTATCTCCCATATGCTCTCTTCTCATCAGTTTATCTTTGTTTGGCTTCACTGCCAAAGGGCAGCAATATTTTAACACTATAGAAAAAAATCTTTGTGAAATAAGCATAGATTTTCATATTTAATTCCTTTATTGGCTGTGCTTTTCTCTACTTAATCTTCCTTAATTATCCTGGCCAAGGTTGTAGTTGATCAAGGAACACTAGGCACAAGGCAGGTATGCACCCAGGGCACCACATATGCATATATACAAGCACACACACACACACACACACACCAAGGGACAATTTACAGTAGCCAATCCACCTACCAGATCAAGCCAAGTCCCAGGAGCTGTAAGATGACAACACTACCTCCTGCACTATGTGCCATCTTTTAAATGTAATAAAAATACAAATAAAAATGCTGTTGGAAAAGGCATTTGTGACACAGCCCAGGAGACACGGATATTAAGTCACTGTGTGTTTGAGTGCGTAGATAATACTTCAGTGACACTTGATTTAGCAAGCTTGAAAATGTCACAGCTAGAGTGAAGCCAAGACCACCAGCTTTGCCCACACACTCTCTCAAATCATACCCTACCAAAGCTACTAGGCTGCACTGGCCCACAATCCATTGTGCATACACTATATGGCCAAATGTATATGGACACCTGACCTCTATGTGCATGTTGAACATCCCATTCCATTCCAAAACCATGAGCATTGATATGGAGTTGGACCCCTTTCCTGCTTTAAGAGACGCCACTCTTCTGGGAAAGCGTTCCACTAGATCTTGGAATATGGCTGTGGGGATCTGATCCATTCAGCCACAAGAGCAATGGTGAGGTTGGGCACCGGTGTTGGGTGAGGAGGTCTTGGTGCGGAGTCAGCATTCCAATTCATCCCAAAAGTGATAAACGTTCTTCATGGATCGTTCTATGTGCACAGTGAAGGGAAAGCTTAATGCCAAGGACATCAACAGTGTGGGGAAGGAACACATATGAGTGTGACTGTCAGGTGCCTGCATACTTTTGGCCATATAGTGGATCAATGATGGAGTCTTCTCATTGATGCAGCTTAGCTGGTACAGATGCTTTCTAAAGAACATGCAGCAAAGTATTGAGCTTCTGGAAATGGTGAGAGTAGTACCTGGGGAACTGAAGGCAGTTGACAGAGTCTGGGTTCACCAAAGGCCCGTTCTCCTCCATCGCAAACAAGCTGCAGTTCTTGGCTAGGTACTGCCAGTCTCTCCATGCGGAGGTGCTGCTGGTCTTCCTCTGAATGCGAACAGCTTCAGGCTGCAGACTCCGGAACTGGAGAATCACATAGAAAACCTGCAGAAAGAGAGCGTGCTAAATTCCAAGACAAAGAGGACTATGCATGAAATACTAAACAGCAATGGATTATCTATTATCAGCACTGCCACAGTCCACGCTCGGCCGACTTCACGAGCGCCGCTGCTGTGAAGAACAGCTTGAAGCCGATCATTGCCCACTTTAACCCCCCACACACACACCCCCTTCTTTCCATCGCCCTTCTGTCCTTCTCCCTGTCTCTTTCTCTCTATATAGCTTTTTCCGAGAGTCTTTTTTGTGGAAGAACTTGTGCCAGCTTTGACTAAGTGGACACTTCAAAAAGCTGTGCCGGTGTGTTTTATCTGCTGTTGAGAGGCTCTGCCATAGAGCTACTCTAAAATCCACTAGTGCTTTTCTGCTGGACCTCTTTTACTTCACGGCTTAGCCACATGGATGACTAGGGACCTTGGACATACACACACACACACACACACACACACACTTAAAGAACTTAGCATCTGGCTGTTTGTTTGAACAGCCGAAAGGGTCCCAAGCCTCCGGATTTGCAAAGTAAAAACCATTCAGGGAGCCGAGACAAACACACAATCCTTGAAGTCTCCAGCTATAAGATTTGAGCAACTCTTCTAGGAGTGCTGCTCTCAGCTAGGGAAGGATGGGATTTACGAGAAAATGCCCACCACTGCGGTCAAAAATCAACCCTTACAACATCATCTAGCTAAATACTCAGACTTTTCAGCAAGACATATATTTAAGAAAAAAGAACACATTAGCAATAACCAAGAAAAAAAAAATTGTTTGTACAAGTTAAAAGAATTAAATTTTCAGACAGTGTACAGGGATTCAGAAAGGGGCAATGGGGGCAAGGGGCAACATAAACAAAAAGAGGCAGGAAGCCAAGGCGATAAGCTGCAAAATGAACAATGTGTACATAAAATCAAATGATTACTTTCTAACCATGCCTTGGCTGTGTGCCTGCGAAGCTCATGCTGCCTAAAGGTGTCTAAGACGTTGCCTGCTTTTAAAGTGCGATTTTCTCACAATTTAATCAAGTTACTGGGTAGCAGCATGCCACAGCGAAACAGACATAAGCCTAAGCAGTTCAGTTTGTCATCAGACACTGTTTGTCACAATGTCTGTGACGCTCCTGTGCTATCACGTCATCATCAAAACAGAGAAGAGCTGTCTGACACTGTGTAAATGACCTAATAAAACGTAATAACAAGAAATGTAGTCAACACTGACCAAGCAATTATTTCCTCCCAATGTTATACATTTCCAATTATAACATAATTTTTGCAGTAATGTTTTCCTTTTTTTTTCCAGAAGTAGATTAGGTTATAAATATGTGTGTATATATACATATATACAATTTGACCATGTGAAGGATACCTGGTACTGCCCACTCTCCAGGTCTATGGTGATGGAAACCCCTTGGTCTAGTTTCTCCGGGCTGGAGAAAACCGAGGACACCCAGGCAGTGCCGATGTCGTTATCGTTGATGTAGTTCAGCGGGTGAGCGTGCGGGTGGAGGCGGAGCATGCGGTTGTTGGTGGTGTCGTCGGCACCGTTAGGGATGCAGTACCTTTCCACTACAGGGTGCACTCTTGGGTGACTAGAGGGGCAGCGGCACGACGTCTGGGCATGGAGGGGAGGGATTCTCGCAGAGTACACCTCCTCAATCTCTCTAGCTCATACAGACACGTGAAGAAACAGCCATGTTGGAACGTTACCGATACTAGATCATTTTTTGAATATTAGTTTTCATCATATTTTCACGCGTACAAGTTCTGATGTATATGGCAGCCTAAAGAAAGTAAAATTCTGAAACGCTAATTAAGTGGTCTGGCTGTGAATATTTAATCAGACAAATGCTCAAATACACAGAAAGCCTTTCGGAACAAGTTTAATCAACATGGCTGGCCTCTTATATGGAGATCTTTGCAGATTGATGACTGGATGTCAATCCACTGACCTGTTAGTCAAAGTCTGGGGATAAAATCTGAAATCCTGCATTCTCCCGATGAATTGATTGGACCCTGGGAAAAAAAGGAAATGTCAAAGGCTGCTATTGAGAAGAGTTTACAGGATCCATAGCGGTGAGAGGATTACCTTATCTCTGCCATTGTTTGGGGTAAAAGACACACTTGCTGCATGGTGGATGGATTGCGCTTATTTGCAGCTCTGTGTTAGGTGTAATCCTGCTGACTCAGTGGCGTGGCTTAGTTAGGACACAAAAACATCAAGCAAACCCACCTCTGATATTAGATAAACCCAGGTCAGCTTATTGGAAAACTCGGATTAAGAAATGTTTTTATAAAATTTCTTAATTTTAGTGTACTATATTTATATTACCTACAAATACTTGTACAATAAAACATGACACTATGAACAAACCACTGCTTCTACTCAGAGGTTTCATGCCAACTGATGGCGGCTAGAGAGAGAGAGAGAGAGAGAGAGAGAAATAAAGAATGTAAACCTGGGACAAAGGAATAGAGATAAGTGTGTATGGTGCCAAAAGCATACACACTTTGAAACTACAACTGTTCAAATACATTAATTCAAGCTTTAATTGCAAAAATATCCAAAACATAACAAAACACATCTAACTTAACGTTCGAAGATATTAAACTCAATCGTTTTGTGCTTTTCAATTTGGCTTTTGAATCATGTTCCCCCAACACCTGCTTTGCTTGTCCCACGCCCACATGGATAGAACAGGATTTCACAGACCTGGGCTTATGTGTGGAGAAGGAAAATGTGTGTAAACAGGATCAGGGTTTTTTTTTTCCTCCATAAAATTTCAAAGGACTCTGTCAAACTGTTCAATACTGGCATTGCAATCTCATAATCAGCACAACGCACTCTGAAATGCTGCCGAAGGAAAAAAAACAAGCTTGTGCTGTGAGATAATAAAATTAAAAATTTTTTTTGATATGTGTAAAATATTACACAGCTCCAAGGTCTCTGATTCAATCCTCATGTGTAAATAAATAATAAAAAAAAAAAAAAAAAAAAAACACAGAGCACACCTCTATAACAGCCTATAACAGGTGATTCTGCTTGAATTCAGATTTTCATTTCATGTGCGCACTTTTCATGCCGTTTTTGAGCACAGCAATAAGAATACCTTTATTTTCAGCATCCTTGGACATAAGCACCTTTAACTTTACAGAAATGCATTTTTTCCCATTTCCTTTTTTCTTTGTTTCAGCTTCAGCCTGCTGTGTGAAAGCTTTCCTTTTAGTGATTCACGACTGCGACAGCTGCATAAATTAGCGTGTGTTTGAGGTAAAATATATGTATATAAGGGCACAATAGGGCGTGGTCCATGCATATGACATGTAAATAAGGGACTAGTGGGCGTGAACTTGCTTCCTCGCTGCAGAAACTGATTCGCTGTTTTCGCTTAAATCACAGCGTAGTTTGATTCCGTACAAGTGATTCATCAAGCAGATGCACATTCATTCACAGGCAACGATCTGCACTCGTTTCTACGGAGCTTTGATGAAGGGCCATTAAATGCGAAATAAATATTTGTCTTAAATATTGTTCTATTTTTCTGCCTTGTTTTTTTTTGCTTCTTCAAAAAATTCATATATTTCTATATAGCAGCCTAGTTCCTATTAAAACAAATAAATAAATGAAATGGAACTTTTATTATTATTATTATTATTATTATTATTATTATTATTATTATACTTTTACAATTTACATTTAGCATTGATCACTGAATTACTTTAAAATTAACATGTAGATAAAACTTGCTGTAAATTCACATGTGCACACACACACAGCCTACCTGTAAGAAGTTTTTTTTTTATTAATTTTTTTTTTAAATCGTCCTGCCATTGAAAATCAAAACGGACTCCATGTCAATCTGTCAGACGAGCACAGTGTCTACACCAGTAACTCTGTTCTGAAAAGTGCTGGGGACAAAAATGATGACAAAGGCAAAAAAAAAAAAAAAAAAAAAAAAAAAAAAAAAAAAAAAAAAAAAAAAAAAAAAAAAAAAAAAAAAAAAAAAAAAAAAAAAAAAAAAAAAAAACCACAAACAAGTAGGACTCGACGACAACAGTGTCGACGAGGATGTCTCCGTCTACCAACAAGTCTAGTCCTTCTTGCTAATCTGGGTACCTGAAATACCCTTAAATACTTTATAGAAGAAAAACTATTTTACACGTTTTTCTTCACTGCGACCTTGACCCCGTTTGGATCAGTTCCACAATCTAATCAGTTCATCTTCTGGTTACAGTAATAATCCCGTATAAATCTTACAAACATTCAACCACGCGTTTTTGACATATCGTGCTAACGGGGATCTCAGACGGACACACAGATGCACAGACAGATGGACAGACAGACAGATGGACAACCTAAAAACATAACGCCTTGACCTCTTGTTAGAGAAGGCATTTTAAAAAAAAACAGCAAAAAAGTGTTTGTCGTCATTATCAGGCATAAAAAAAAAAAAACCCTCCAGTTTGAACTCTTCTTTAAATCCACACCAGCTTTTTAAACACTTAAGACAAGCAACAAATGATAGAGGCTTTGGAAGTCTGTTAAATTTGAGTTTACTGGTATGGTTTACTGTCTTAGTGATCCCATTAGGCGGCAAATGAAAGTAAATCAAGAGCGTGATTGCGCGGGCTGATTAAATTGCCCAGTATAATGACAGCTTCACTCTTTTAGAAGCCTTGCGGGTTCCTTGGTTGTCCTTTCAGGGAACCCCTTAAAAGTTCGATGTAAAACACTACAATAGAACATACTCCTATTAAAAAGCGTTCCAAGTAGAACCGTATTAGAAAGGCAAAAACTCTTCCTCGCCCTTTTCTAAGAGTGTTAGAGCTGCTGCAGAACTTTATATTCTCATGTGCCACGACATGATGATTGCAGTTTTCTATAAATAAACTCAAGATATTACATAAACGTAATCACATCGCCATGTTTGGCGGAAACATCCGGCTTCCGAGCAAAGGAAACCTGCTAGAAACTCGCGGTTTGTCGCGTTCATTTAAAGGCATCCGGATGTGGAGGTGATATTTTATATTTTTAGAAAGTGTTCCTGCCACAGGCTATTATATAAACGATTTTTATCACACTACACTTTCCGAAGCAGTGGAGACATGTCCCCAGCGTCCCCTATGCAAACTAGACGTGCACAGAAGAGCCTCTGAATTGACCAAGCAGCTAAAAATATGAGAATCCGTGGCTGTATCTACTTCAGATAGAACCTTACGATGACAAAGAACACTTCAGAGCTGATAACTTCACATATCCTTTTACTTTTTAGCAATACTTCGGTGTACAATGTCTCAGCTTTATCCAGTGCCACGTAAATAACATTTACCATGAACCATATTATTCCGAGGTCTTAAGTCATAGATTTTTTTTTATTTTTTTGTTAAATTTTCAATAAAGCAAAAGTTCAGTATTAATTTAAAGCTAGACTTAACTCATATCTGGCTTAAATTCCCTGACAATGCAGTAACGGATTACCTAATCAGTATTAAAAATGGATTTAAGGAAATTTGTCATCATAATAAGAACACGTCCGTGGAGGATACCGGCAGTGAAAATTCAAGTGCAGGAACGTCCCAGAAGGAAATTAAGGTAACAGAGTTGACATCCATTTAGTGTGTGCCATTCACAGATACGTATTCAAATGCATTTTTACTGTGGGCATTGCAGAAATCCCATTTCATCTCATTTATGAACAGATTATGTGTGGCCATATGGTCACCCTTGGCCTATATAAATCCCCAGATTTGATTAGTTGCTGGCTTACGGATCTTTCTAAAATGAAAAACTGTGGCACCTTTGCAGATTAGTGTGCCCTTTTTCCTCTTCCAATTCAACTAAGAAGAAAATGCTGTATGTGTAAATTAATTTAAAATAAGGGCAGCATTAATTTAATATACTTTTATATACAACTCAGTAGTGGCCAGTGTTACATTTTCCCTAATCATATTAGATGATAATGATAGTGATAATAATAATGAAGTAACAATGCAGAAATTATATACATACATACGTAGAATATCAGCAAAATACATATACTGGCACTGACAAGGAATGAGAGGAGATAGGAACTCTTTCTGGCAGATACAGCATTATCTCAGCTAGATTTTGAAGCTTAAGGTCGCTAGCATACATAGCAGAAGGGCTGATGTTCAACAGCCGCACAAAAAAAAACCACACAATACATTATAGCTGCAAGAAGCAATTGGTGGGCCCATGCACCAAAGGTACAGCAATGGCTGTTTCATGAGCAACTGTTAGCATACATGCTAATTTATCATCCTGCTATTGGCACGTGCCGACATTCGTTTAAGCTATTTATTTCGCATCTTGTATATCTTCACATCATCCTGACCAACTTTGGTATGAATCTGCTCAACCCTCTAGGAGGAGTATTAAAAAATTTGGTTTATAACACACTTTCTGTTAGCGCATGTTAATTAATTGCCTTGCCATGGCAACATCATTTAACGTATCAGAAAAATCCTTTGCAGTTCAACACTTCGGATATCTTGACATCATGCTGACAAAATACAGGCTGAATCTGATGAACACTGCCGCAGGAATATTCAAACGCTTGGTACCTGTCAACATGCACAAAATGTAAAATGGCTGACTTCTTGCTGGGCGGAGATAAAGGATGTGATTGTGAAATTTGTCTGTCATCATACACCTACTAAATCTGGTGCATGTGGGTGAAACTGGATGTCAGTAAATAAGAAAAATGTCAATGTGGCCATGTCCAGATTCAAGCTTTCTCCAGAACTTGATGTCGACAATTTTTGGTGTTCGTACCACATTTTGCGATTTTTATTCAGGCCAAGCACCTCAAAATGGTCAAAGTATTGAAAAATAATAAACAGGAGAAAAACAAACAAAGTCTCTTGCACGTTTGGTGCTTGGACCCTAACTACTGCATGCCAACGCAATAGATACTGTATTCTATTCAAAAATGTCACAAAATACACAAAAAACACAAAAATTCACATAAAATATTGATCAGTTAAGAACTCCGAAAAAGCACGGAGTTACCTTTGGAGTTCTGGCCAATCCAAGCCACGGTGTCTGAGGTGACATCAGCGACTGGGCCTAGCAGGGTTTTTGTGTCGAAGGCCGTGCCATCTTCCTCTTGTCCATTCAGGAACAAGCTCACACGTGTCCTGTGTACCTAAAATCCAACAGGAATGTATGTTAGTAAAAGTCCACACAGAACTAGCCATGAAGTCCACAGTTACTTTTAGTACTGAGCAACAAAATGTACATTTTCCTGCGCATTTCTTGCACTAAACCTGCCAGCAGCATTTTACAATTGTGCTTGCTCTGCCACTAAAGACGCTGGCTGCAAATAAAGGATATTCAGTTACAGGAGTTCATATGAAACCTTTAAAATGGAAAAAGTCCTGTAAAGTTTTTTTTTTTGCCTTTGCCTGGTGACTGTGTGCCACTCTTCTAAGATAAAGAGCCCTCCTATCACATTCACATTTGTATGTTCACAGCTTCCTTCCTTCCTTCCTTCCAAAAAAAAAAAAAAAAAAAAGTTAAAAAGGTGGATGGAAGTGAAGTAAAATTCCTGGAGGATGAAGGAAGTGCGAGACAACTAGCTGCCTCGAGGATCCTTAAGCCGTCCTCTTTCATGATGGCTGATTGAAGACTGGTGAGAGGCCGTTCTCGAAATCTCAAACCGGCCCGATGACTTGCTTCTTGAGATCTGAAGCCCACGTCAGAGTGATGTAAATGAAGTCTGAAGTGCTTCCATCTATTTAGCGGCAATGAAGGCTTTTGAAATGGGGTGCGGAGCTAAAGCAGTTTTGCTGTATTGGTTTTAGATTGTATTTCTTTTGCTTGTCTACAGTGAGCACTTATTACTTCTTGTTATTTGTCTCCTCCATCACGCATGTGAATTGGGCACAACTGGTTGAATAGTAGGAATGCACAAAATCCCCTTCTTCTATTTTTGGCACAATATTGATATCAGTGCTCCGGGTATCAGTTGATGCAAAATACTGATCCAATACAAGATGCCTGTTATTAACTGAGCAAATACGCTCTGTAAGATTCTGCTGCTATGCTATGTGACCCTGTGATCATGTTTTCTTAACACATGATCTGTATTGTGTCAGTCCACATACGAGTCCATAGATCAGATACCGATCCAGCATTTCAAACTAGTACTGAGCAGAAAAGCAGAACTATGGCATAAAAACGACCTGGTATTATACATCTCCAGTAATGGTTTCTATGTGAAACAAATGTAAAGTATCACAATAAACCTTCCCATTAAACAACCAGCGACTTACATCAGCATGTTGTTCCAAAGTGAATATGAGCTGAAGAAACAATTTTATATATATATATATATATATATATATATATATATATATATATATATATACCTCTGGTTTATATATAATATAGTATCCATCACTGATTGTTTCTTTTGTGTGTATGTGAGTGTGTGTGCCCTGTTTAGAACGCTTCCCTACAAGAAAAAGCCTGTGAGGAGATCAGTTCAGCACTGCAGGAGATTATTAACCGGCCATTCTCTGGAGCTTTTAGCAACTTCATAATCAGCAGGTGCTGACATCTTAAAAGCTGCTCTCAGCTTTCAAACTGAACCAGGCATATTTGGTCTGCGCAGGGAATTACCCGAATTCGCTACAAATTTATGCGATCGCTTTTATGAGACTGAGCGCTGTGGAATCAGGTATCCAACCAGCATCAGAGCAAGAATACCTGCTGAAACCCACTGAACTAACACAAAAGCTCTACAGTCTGTAAGCTAGGGAAAACACTTCCATTCCAGGGAACTCTCATAAATACATGTGTAGCAACAAAAACGCAAAAGATGAAGAAAACTGGGCGCAAAATTGCACACTGGAAGGAATAATTCAGCCAAAAACTCTAATGATCACCACTGAATAAAGGCCATTTGGGATTAGTGAGCTTGACTCTTGAGCCTAATGCTAACCGAATTCCGCCAGCTTGCATTAGTATTAACTTAGTGTTTAGGGTTTAAAATGTCTGTACTAGCGCCCTCGCCATTTCTAAGCCGTCCTGTCTTCTCTGCATAGTGGTGAGTGAGGACTCAAGGTTAAAGAACAGATGACGTATCAGCGCAGCGTACATGCTGCGTCATTACCTTTCCCACCAAAGCGCTCTGGTAGGAAACTCTATCAGCTGGCATTAAAAGAGAGAGGAGGTCCATCTTACCTTAAAAAAAATCCATTTGTTACATTTGGGAAAGCGAAATGTTAAAGCTCTCACTGCACCTTCAGCTTTTAAACATTAAATATAAAACGAGTTTTTCTTTGATGCTGTTGTACTACCGTAAGCTGTTGGCCATAAATCAGCTAGCTATGTCACGAAGCGCGCTATGGCATTCACGACGTCACTTCAGGTAGATTAAAAAGTGCACTTGACGGAAAAGTGTTCTCCTGACGGAGAATGTCGAAAAACGTTACAACCAAAGAAAAGAAACATTTTACATTACACTCTTCAGTGCAAAGCTGACCTCACATGGCACGGAAGCACAGTGATGCGTGAGTATCTGAAGAGAAAACACGTCAGATCACTGACCATAGATCATAGACACCGGGGCACGGTAAGTTGCCAAAAATCAAGTGAGCCAAATAAATAAATAAATAAATAAATGCACATTAAACGGTTTTGCCCTCATGAGGTTTGTGTTTTGATGCGTAATCAAGAAGCAGTGGAAGCACAATGACTCAGGTTAACCCATGCGTATTAACTATTTTATTCAGCTGCCAGACCTTATCTCACTGCCCAACTGCATTGCTAATTCACCGTCATATTCTATATTGCCAAAAGTTTGTGGACACCTGACCATCACACCCAGATGTGAGTCTGAGTTCCAGTATTCAGGTATAAAGGTATTCAGTTTGGCTGAGGTTAGGGCTTTGTGCAGGCTACACAAGTTCTTCCACTCCAACCTCGGCAAACCTTGTCTCGCTTTTGTGCTCAGGGGCACTGTCATGCTAGAACATGTTCAGACCCCTTAGTTCCAGTGAAGGGAAAATTGCAGCATACATTCTAGAAAATTGTGCTTCCAACTTCGTGGCCACAGTTTGAGGAAGAACCGCATATGGGTGCGATGGGCAGGTGTCCAAGTACAGTCTATAATCTACTGCAGCAGCACTTTGGTGTCAGGCAGTTAACATCGAAATTTTATGAAATGAAAGTTCTAATGGCATGGAGCGAATGAGTGAGAATCTCACCGCATTTATGTGAACATATACTGTGCTAATCTGACGGTCAGTACAGATATTTGCACATTGCAATGACTTAACCAGTGCAAAGAAAGCACAGAAATTACTGCTATATAGTGAATTTATCAATCTTTCCTATCCTGACAGAAAACATTATCTTGTGCTACTTTGCCCAAAAAGTCAGTTTGCATGATACTTCGAATGGTTGAAAATAACTGAACATGGTCTCAAATGAGTAATTAGATGAAAGAATGATGAGACTCATGCCATGAAGCCTAAACACCTTTATATATATACATATATATATATGCGCATACTTACTATTCTGTGTTAATAATGAATTTGTGCATTATGCAGTGTTGGGCAGTTGTCTTGTCGCATGTAGTACACTATTGTACTTGTAGTACAGATTTTTAATATATGTTGTGTGTCAAGTCTTCAGGTCACCATCCTCCTTTCAGTTCACATTAAAGGTGCTGGGAGTTGAATCCCTGATTTCAGGCATTGAAAACTAAGCGTCAACCCCAAAGCTCTAGAGTCGATTACACAAAGCAAAAACGATTTGCACACAATACGTATTAACATTTTTGCCCTGAAAAGTAGAGTGTAGAGGAAATGAGTGTGTGCGTTACCTCCTCCTAATAACACACGCGCCATTTTGTGTTTTACGTTCTTCTTTCTTTCAACTACAAAATGGTGTAAATACATATTTTTGGTATTTCTGTAAAACCAATTGATAGTTTAATCAATTATAAAAAAAAATAACGGTTAATCGCATCCCGATTGTGCACCTGTAGTTAAAGAATTAGGACAATCCAGGGCACAAAGTTTTATACCTCCTGTTTATCAAATTCTGAACTCGAGCGAGGAAAAAAAAAAACCAATGTCTTTTTCTACAAGTATATCTAACTTCAAATGCCACAGCTTTATATCAAAAATGATGCTTTGCCCTTTTGACCTGGCCCATAAACCAGGGCAGAGACACAAGCCTAAAGCGGAGCTGAGGCACCTTCAGCAGCCTGAGTGACAAAGCGCTCCATGATAAAGCCCTTTCCATTTCAGCGCTGGACGAGCTGTCAGGGCCCCGAGAAATATTCCACTCCGGATGAGGGTATCAGCGCAGGCAATCCCCAGCTTTTTCAAAGCATGTTGCTGATACCTGCCGAAGCCTAACCATTCTATCTGTGTGCACGCACACACACACACACACACACACACACACACACACACACACACACACACACACACACACACACGAATGTTTTATTTACAGCTTAGCCCTGAGCCTCAGCGAGACAGACTCTTATCATTTAAATGAAGCAAAACTGTTTCCTTACTTGTAATTTGTTACATTATCCCATGTATCGGAGTGCACCGAGTATGACTCGGCCAATCATTTGAAATATAACTGTCTGGAGGAGAACGCTGCTGGAATTTCAGCGCTGATGCATCTGAGTCGGCTGGAGCCGGACACCTCTCCTCAACATCGGCCATTACACAGCGGAGGAGGCAGCTGACGAACAGCCAATTTTCCCTTTATCACATTAGCGCAGCCATGAGAGAGACGCATTTGTTCTACTCAAGTAGGCTAAAGCTACAATTACCAATCTCATATATACATGTTTTATATCAGCCCTTCCCTCTCCTGCAATGAGGTTGGCAGCGATAAATTAACACTAGCATGACAGTTTATTTAAGAAAAGAAAATTGTCTCGGTGGCGTGGGAGAAGGCGGAAATATATAAGGCAACGTGTCAGTGCTTTTAATAAAGGTAATAACTCTTGGAAGGCTATGCTTTAAGCAGAAAGCATATCAGAGATCTATTTCTTTCCCTCTCTTCCTCACCGTGACCGAAAGGAACACGAATCATTTTTGCTAACCAGCTTGCAAGGCTGGGCTTTTGCTTCGCGTTTCCACACACCGGTGTGTCTGTGACAAATGTCTACTCTTAGTAAAATAAGTGCTTTTTTCATAATCCCAAAGGCTCCTATAAAGGCCTATGACTCTTCCTCACACTGATTGAAATGTCGCCGGTGTTTGTGAGCAAGATGATGCTGCTGATGCATGTTCCATATGTTTTTTCTTTCTCTTTTTTTTGGACAAATATGTCAAGCTTGTCCTCAGTAGTCTTAGAACACAGCTCAACAGGTTTATTCTTGAGCTTGAATGCATGTATCTGACTTCAGAAACAAACAAAAAAGGAAAATCGGTTTAAAACAATAACATCTGGATGACTTATTACATTGTGCATGCTACACGCTATTACCCTTGCTGTTGCATGATAATATTTCTTCATTCAATTCAATTTAATTTTATTTATATATATTTAAATATAGCGCATTGTCACAAAGCAGCTTTACAGAAATCCGGATATAATTTAAAAATTTACATTTATCCCTATTTGTTCATTCGTTCAATGTGGTGGACTCCTGGAACACTGGGTTTGAGGAGGGAATACACCCTGAATGGGACGCAGGGCACCATGCTCACACACATTCATTCACACTCACCTCGTTGCAATTTAAAGTAGCCAATTCAGCTACAGGTTTGTTTTTGGGAGGTGGGGGGAAACCGGAGAACCTGGAGGAAACTTGGACAGTTTATCCAAGGTATGAAGAAGTAGCCAAATTGGGCCCCTGGAGGACTAGTGGTTAGGCAACGGGGCTGTCACTGCCACGGCCCAGGTTTGATTCCCGCCAGGTGATGGTGTATTCCCAGTGCCAGTCCCAAGCCCGGATAAAACTGGGGAGGGCTTGGGACTGGCACTGGGAGTGCACTGTCGTGTGCAACCCCAGATGCCCTTCCTTCCTTGCATCAAGAAAGGAATCCGGTGTAAAAACCGTGCCGAATAAAATATGTGGACCCATGATCTGCTGTGGCGACCCCTAATGGCAACAGCCCAAAGAAGAACAACAACATCAAGAAGTTGCCAAATTGCTGCTAATTAGCATAACGTATAGCATTTGAAGTGGCATCTGATGTGGGGCTCCCAGATGCAATGGGTTTGAAGGTGTGTACAAGCATAAACTTGTTGAAATTCAGCAAACAAAGTCATTACTGAAGTTAAATGAACGAATGATTACGAGTTACTGCGTGTTCATGGTCACACAAGGCTAGTAAGGATAAAAGAACGGAAAATCAAGTTCATTATTTATCTTTTGCCATTGCTCAGTCTTTTATTTTTGTCACACTGCAGTAATCGATGCATTTGGCTAACACAGAGTTATTCAAATCTCCAGATACTGACAAAGCCAAACTCCCACTAGTCCAGTGTGCTTCTTTGGATCAGCTGCTAATGAATTTGAATAATCCAGCAATACATACTTATGCTTACTTTGCATGCATGCTTACTCTGTGAGAATTAAACTGTACTGGGTTAAGTCTAAAACAAGGGTCCAATCAAAACGTCACTCACATGAAAGGTTGAAAATGAAAGATGTTTTTTAGAAACTAGGCTAGTAAAGTGCATGTAAAAGTTTTCCTCTGACGTCCAACACTTATGCTCTGTCATTTTTAAGGGTGTAAAAAATGTAGCATTCTAAAGAAAAAAAAAAGACAAAGACACCTTCGCTGCCCATGAACCCTGATGAACAAGCCAGAGGCGACAGTAACAATGAAAAACTTCTTGAGACGTCTTGAGGAAGAAACCTTGAGAGCAACAGGACTCAAAACAGAACCCAACCTTATGATGAGCAAATTGTGAGTAAGAGTCCTGGGGTTGAGCACAGAACAGTCTTTATGATTACAGCAGAAGTTCTTAGAAGGTACGAATCCACAGTACCTTCCGGAAATTGTCCGCTGGAGCAAGACTGGGTTTTAGGAGTGCAAACCTTTAAAATTAAAACATAAAGGATCATGTTTATAGAAGAAGGAAAAGAAGAAGAAAGAAAATGAGCAGTGGCGAACAAAACCCTCCAAAGAAGGTCTGATCCTGATCACTGTTATTTACAGCCAGTAAAAAGAGGATTTATAACTGCGGCAACAGGCTGCACATGTACTGAATAAACTGCTATTTTTTTTAGGAGCGCTGAAATATATCATATACAGTCATGTTTTAGCAAATGAATTACTGCCACTTGTCTTCATTTATGCAGTGTCCTGAGAGCTGCTCCTCTTCTTATGACTTTTCTGTACACTATACGAAATGCAGACACAGGGCCAGGGTGCCACGCTCAGCCCATCCGTCTCCTGACAGGCCTCCGATTGAGGACAGTGCCTGACACACTGCTGAGTTCATTCTGTCCACACACATGCACACACGCACACACACACTCCCTCCAGTGTGTTGTTTATGACCGTCTTCAAAAGGCAAAATGCCTTACAGATGAAGCTCCTTAAATAAGTGAAACGTCTTCAAGAAGTCCGGTCGAGTCACCTTGACCTAATTCTGCATCTTTCACCAACAATAAGTACATGATAACCAGGTGAACGCTGGCCCATGGAATTAAACAAAGGGAGTGTAATCAGTGCCAACACATCTGCAGAACCCTGCTGGTCTGATGTCTATGTGCCTGTCCATCACCGCCAGAGAGACATAACACGTCAGGAAGTTCTTCATATCAGCCTATGGCCAATTACCAGGTTTGCCAGTCTGATTTATGTCTAGCCACTGTTGATTTCCTCAGACTTTCATCTCAGAAAAGAACTTGCCAAAAAATATGATCCTGGGAAGATATTTAATGGTCCAAAATACAGAATAAATGCCCCTCCTACACCAGGTAAATAATCATTGTACTACCACTTCAATTAAAAAAACAAGAAAAAGAAACTACCAATTTAGAGACATTGTACTGCCCAACGTCCAAACCTTCATCCTTCCCTCTCCTGTTAAAGTCAATTTTTGGAACTCATGGCAGCACACACTAATTTGCTGTCAACATTTTGGGGTGATTTATAAAGTGTCCATGGCCTTTCAGCTCCGGGCGCCCGCGGAGAGAGTGCCGGGGTAAGGTGGAAGCTCTTTTTTGCCTCTGTTCACCTTGCTTCACCTTCATGGATGCTGCCAATCAGTCTCCATCACTCTGGGTGAAATGAACCACTCTGAGAGGTCAGCTGACCCACGGCCAGAGTCCGAGAGAGCAGCCTGATGCTGGCGCCGATGTCTCCTGTGCCAGACCTGCAGTCTCCTACTTCGCCAAAGTTTACTCACAGAACATTATCAGAACTTACAGTTCTTCGGTTGGAGTCACTGACTATGATGTACAGCTAGACTATATCGCACTGAGTGGATTTTAAGGTTGGGTTTACTTCCACAGCTATTATCTGAATCATGTAGCACAATGCTAAGTAATCCAGACAACAAACACCACAACACAAACACAAACTATATGCTCTTTATATGATCTAGGCAACAGCTAGCATTGGGTTACAGTCTCCGTTTCAGGATTAATATTATATTAATAAATGGCAATCCGTCCTCCATAGTTGCATGAACAAACCACTTCAAGGCTTTTCTTACACTGCATGCTCTTTTCTTCGCCCCATTGACAGGATACTTGAGAAACAACGCAGCCAGCACTAATTCCTCCTCCCACCTCCCCATGATTCCAAGATTGCTCTGGCTGGAGGGGATTGGGCAATGGACTGGCTGGCCTACATTTCTTTGGGTAGGGGGAGAAGTTCACGCGAGGTGATGAGCCATGTGCACATTCGGGGTAAGAGCTCAAGACTCAGGCAGCTCGTGGCCAAAACAAAACGTCCCCAGAGAACACACATCCACCACAGCGCACAATTACCAGATCGAAATGCCACAGCCAAGGTCTAGACCCTGGTGGAAGCTGTAATTGTGCATGAAAATATTCATTAACTTGTGGGATTCTCACACAAGTCTGAGTAGCCAAAAAAATAATAATTCAGCAGCAGTCACAGGAGAACTGCATTACTGAAATATGGTATAACAAACTACTACTATCTGTTCAAAAACGCTTGTACAATTGTTTTCATGACTTCAATAACAAGATCGGGCCCAAACAGGAAATAAGTGACTTGAGAGACAACTGGAACAGTCACAGTAATGACAGTAAAGTGCTTCAGAAAGAGTGCTTAGATTAACATTGTTCTTTTGTCTGTATAGTTGAGCATCTTATATTAGTTGCAGCTACATGACATTAAAAGGCTTGTTGAAAAAGCAGGCAAATTTTGTCAGCCACTAACAAGGCAAATCCATAGTCCATACAAGCCTATAATGTAATTGAATTAAATTATTTTTTATTTTTATTTATTTTAAATATAGAGTCATGTTTCTCCAGTACTCTGTGTAGTGACAACCGGATAAAAATAAAGGACCCAAGATATTGGTTCAGACTACATCAAGGGGGCTGGGAGGTGTGTGTGTGTGTGTGTGTGTGTGTGTGTGTGTGTGTGTGTGTGTGTGTGGTGGGGGGTGACGGGGGAGATAGGGTTTAGTCCTACTAAATTAAGTTTAAACAGGTTATATATTGCAGTATTGTTTTTTTAGAGTATTTTTTAGTGGCCAATAAATATAAATACTATCTAGGAGCTTCTTTTAGCTTTAAAGTGAAAGCCAGCAGCCAGGTGCCAAGCTCAGCACTGCAGCATGTTTTTACATTGTATCCAAATCCAAGAGCTGAAAAGTGAGACCAGACATAACAAAGCCTGGCTAACACAGCATACAAGATGTTGGCTGGTGATGATCATGACTTCACTCGTAACACTATCAAGGAGCTCTGTTACATCAAAACGAGCCTTAACCTCTGTGACCTAAAACATGGTGTATTCTGTTACGACAAGCTAAATGCTGTACCTATTAATGTAGCGATGCTAGTTTACCAAGACCATCTCTGCTGGGGGCTGGTATAAACACACTGTCTTCTATTTAAACTTTACATCTTACGTCACCTTTCCAACCTGCTAGAGTTTGATAGCGATCGGGTTGACGCGAGCTAACGGACATACTGAGAGGAAAACATATCTTTAATACCATTCTTTCTTTCCCATGTGAAATCCCAAGCCAGTCTTGACTTGCTTGATCTCAATTACAGTCCATATCAGCAGAAAAGGGGACGGCTGCCGACAAGTTACGCTCCAAAACAATCGGCTGAAGCTCACTGTCACTTCTTGTTGTCATCTGAAAAGGCCGCATGAAAGCGATATCATTCTTCTCTTCTCCTCGCTTCACTCCTCATCACATTATAATCACCAGGGACAAGCACCTGCAGATCAGCTCCTCTGTTCTTCCTCCTTTCCCAGACCCCTTCTGAACACTATAATGTATTCCATTTGAGCGTCTTCCCCCAGCTCTCTGTTATGCCTTCAAGTTCCCTCTGACTACAGAGAATTTGAGAGGAACCTTCTAGATAAGACCTGACAACTATCTAGATAAGGCCTGACAACTATCTACCTGCTTGATTTGGACCAAAAATTAACTGGCTAAGAAGAGAATGGATACAGATACAACCAAAGGATTAGGTTAGTATACTAGAGATGACTGGTTCGATCGTTTATAGATGGGAATTGACCTAAATATGATCAGCTGACATTTCTTTTATCTGGCTGATACGCAAATCGATCGATGATAAGTATGTGAGCCAAATTTTGCTACGTGTGCTGGAGGGAAAATGAAAAAAACAATGAAGTGAGTCATGCAGTCTGCCAGTTTTTTTTTGCACAATATCTGTCTCTGTCTCATGGGGGAACCAAAGCAAAGAAATCTAACACCCCTAACCTGATAACATTTAACAGCACATCATGCACCCAAGTACAGCAAGTATTAAAAGCTAGCAGCACTAGCGCAGGCAGATAATACAAGCGTGAGACTGCAGTATGCCTACTTTTAAGTTCATTGCAACTATACTTTAACTTGCTACTATTTTAAAATAATACTTAAAAAACTAAGGCTTTTGGTCATAGCAGCTTAACGTGAGTTCCTGCAATTGTTTTAATTTGCACTTAATCAATGTTTTTCCCCACTCCCTTAACTCCCACTGATGACCTAATTCTCCCATATTACATGACAGCTATGACCTGGCTAACACGTTATTCCTCCGAGAAAAAACATGAAGCCAGACACCGCTTCTGCTCATTGCTCACTGCTGCTCATGCTGCGTCAAACGACAGCATTACACACTCAGAGGAAAGTGCTATCCACCCTCTTCCGCATCCATGAGCTCACAGGCACCCGCGATTGGCCAGTGTTGGTCTGATTGAGGGAGGAGCCAAACAAAGCCAGCCAAATGCATCTTTTTGAACTGCTGCTCCAGCTGTGTCACAGGGCAGTGCAGCACTCTCAGTGCTATCTACCCTCTTCTGCATACACGAGGTCACGGAAGCCCGCGATTGGCTAGTGTACCAGGGCACAAATGGCTGAGGCATTGTCAGGGTTCACACAACCTCGCAATCTTCTGACAATAAGGCAAATGTTTAGCAATAAACCAGTTTAAACCATGTTTGATGTCTCTACCTAAGCAGATAAGTGTTACTGTATCCGGCTCCCACCTCAGAATCAGCACTGGCTGATAATTAGGACTGTTACAAATACTCAATTATAATAGACTTCTCAATTATAGATGGAAATATATATATATTTGGGTGAGAACTTTTATTTTTATTGAGCATTGTTTTCTTAGTAATGGTACTTTTACTTAAGTAACTAACTTTTACTTAAGTAACTACTTGAAGTGGATGGGCTACAACAGCAGAATGGGTTCCAGAATTCTTGTTCTTGGCTGACGGGAGTGGAACCTGATGTGGTCTTCTGCTGTTGTAGCCCATCCACCTCCAGGTTTGAAGTGTTGTGCGTTTTGAGATGCTTTTCTGCTCAACATGGTTGCAAAGAGTGATTATTTGAGTTACTATAGACTTCCTGTCTGCTCAGACCAGTCTGATCTCTCTCATCAGCAAGGTGTTTCAGCCTGCACACCCTCCATACACGTGATGTTTTTTTGTTTTTCGCACCAGTCTGTGTAAACTCTAGAGACTGTTGTGTTCGGAATTCCCAGGAGATCAGCAGTTTCTTAAATACTCGAACCAGTCCATCTGGCACCAACAACCATGCCACGGTTAAAGTCGCAGAGATCACACTTTTCCCCATTCTGATGTTTGATGTGGACATTACCTGAAGCTCTTGACCTGCATCTGCATTATTTTATGCATTGTGCTTCTGCCACATGATTGGCTGATTGGATAACTGCATAAATGAGCAGGCGTACATGTGTTCCTATTAAAGTGACTGGTGAGTGTACCTTATGCAGTATTAAAAAAAAAAAAAAAGCAGTAATTGTTGGGGAAATCTTATTTTTCACTAAAAAGTCAGAATTTTGGGATAAAACAAAGTATACTTACATAGAATTTATATGTAGCATTTATCTATGATCAATTGTCTCTTGTCTGTACAAGTAGGTTTTTAGGTGCCATATGATATCGACTACTTAATTATTAATCAAAGGAAATGGGCAACTAATCGATTATCAGAATAATCAATAGTGACAGCCATACTGATAAGTGGTATCAAAAAAAAGATCAAAAATGCTGATCTCACACCTAGTACATAAAATAATGTCTACATGCAATTTTGTTAAAGCTACAGTCACAGACAAGGCATCAGAATCAGCACAGCAGTAATTCACTACAAAATGTCAATACTGAATTGTGGTCTAAATCTGATTGCACATTGGGCACCACATAGAGTAAATGCCTGAAAATAGGCCCATTTTCTCCATGTCATATGCTAGTTAGACTGAAGATGAAAGTCCAACTGGGCAGCTAAGATAGGTCTAACAGCCCAAGACATGGCTGACACCCAGCAGGGAAGTTATTACCTATGAATTGTGGATAGGATCTTATTATCATAATAATGTTTTCGGTCCCAGAAGTCAGCCTGCTATTCATAATCAGAGCGACTGCAATTTAAAGCCACAATAATCACTGCTATTGAAAGATAATACTCTCTGCAGACAGACCTCTCTGTTCGCTTACAATGCTGATGATGTCCCAATCTCTCCCATCCCTTTTCTCCCCTTTCATTTACCAACACATAGATACTGCCACTCACTTACAATGCCGAACGACGCAAGGGCTCTAAGAAGATATTGCGCCTGTCTATGCAAAGAAATGCAAGATGCATGAAAAAGGTTTCTGAAGCTGATTAAGAAGCATCACAGCGCATTTGAATCATTTCTTCACCACCACTGACCTGGAATTGCATCAGAATAAAATCGAAGGAAATTCCTTTCCGCAAAACAAAAAAACGTTATCGTGAGACACACACGGTGACATTTTTACATGACCGTTTATAGCGGATCCCCAGGAACTTGGTTATAAAGTGATCTGTTGGGTTGCAGTAATATGTATGCAGGGAAGGGCGGTGAAAGAAGGCTGCGCTCTCGCTCCTTGCCCTCTATGCCCCTGCAGCTGTGAGAAAACAGATGTTTACCCCTGTAATTAACGCCTTCCATTCATGCATCTTATCCGGGTCGGAAATCTGTTGTGACATGGGTTCAGCGTGAACCTGCTGCGGGTTTTCTGATGCGATATTAATATCAATATCTTCTGCCGGCTAATTACTGAGAATATGGATGGACAAGGATTAGCGCCCGCCACAGCCGCTTTGTAGACGAGGTCTGATTATAGCAGGTTATGGCATTTGATAGCTTTTGGGCCTGCGCCAAAAAGATTCATCAGCTCTGCCACAAACGGTGTGATGTACCTCAGTATATGGTGGTGAGTTCAGAAATTTGTCATCGCTCCCTTGGATAAGTTTCATGACCTGGCAACGAGTCAGTGGAAACAGCACAGTGTAAACATAACTCCTACCTGTAAGGCCATGTGTGTCCACTGGCCTTTTCTGATGTGGCCTGCAGTGCTTATGGTTATGGAGAAGTTTTGGCCATTCGGAACGCCGTAGTGGAACTGGACGTCCATTTCTGAAACAGTCAGTAGAAACACCAGCCGGTCCATGCTCCTCTTCTCAAACACAGTCCTGTCCATGGAGAAGATGAGCATTTGGAATGAATAATTAAAGAAATGGTTCCTAATCCATGTGCTGTGGATACATTGCTATGACAAACTTTGACCTGCCTTTTGAAGGGCGTGATAAATATCTGATGAACAAACTTGCTTACGAAAGTCATATATAGTCATGGATCCCCTGAAGATGTAAGACACCGTATTTTACAAATTACATTTTGAGGCAAAAGACAGATTGAGGCAGATTAATGGAATCACGAACTAACTTCCAAGTGTTTACATGATGGGCTTTACATTATTAAATAATTAGGCTTTTGTATTATGAAGGCAGTATCAATATGAGGCAGCACACAGACTCAAATTCTAGCTTTCAGTTCCCTGACTAATGCGCCGTTGTTCTGAAATGCCAGATTTAGCACCCAGATTCAATTCAATTTGCCCTTGATGGAGCAACCTGATGACAACATTAAGTTAAAATCATGACTGTCTGGTGAGAATGAATGTGATATGGCAATCTAAGGCCCACAGCTGATGCTTTGTTCCGTACCTGACATAAAGAGGTTGCATTGGGCATGAGTAAACAATCAATAGAGCCCTGAAGACCTGCTATAATCCTACAGCAGCATTTTACTAGGAAATGCCTTTGTGTCTAAAATGGGCACCGCTCTGACATTTATGCACCTTATATCAATACATTCCATTTGCCTTTTCTTGTTACTTGAAAACCTCCTCATTTACTGTCAAATGAAATCCCATTACTACCATTTTATGGGGGAAACAGGAGCGTTTACGAACACGGGCCACCACATCCAATAAATCATAACGCAACGTGTTTGCGTTCAAGTCGGGTCTGGCCCTTGAGTGCCAGCCACCTCACCTGCAAGCCACACTTTCCTGCATGCTCTACTTGCAATTAGGCCGAGCTTCTCCGCTGGGGAAATGCCAGCACTTTAGCATTCACTAAGGCGAGCTCTTCTAAAGCAAGTCGCCGTGCTGCATATTTTTATGTCATGTTACTCAAGCGAGTGCTCCAGTTGATATTAAACAGAGTCCCATTAATTCACTAAGAGAAGAATTAATCAACATGTACGCTTGTTGTCACAGCCACTGCCACTTCAGGGTGAGAATTCTAGGCTCTCTCGCACCAGGTGAACCGACTCAATTATTTATTTTCTCGATACCGCATGCCTGTGACTTGTCTCCCTTTTCATCCTCTACACTTGATCTAAAATGTCCAAGCAGTAGTTGTTCTTCATGAGTCTCTTTCTCCCTCTGTCCTTTCATCCTATCACTCACTTTCAACTATATCATTTTCTAGGCCGTGAAAAAACAAAGTGGCCTTTGAGATGATACTCCTTTTTTCCCCTTGCCAGAGCTCAGAAAACACGGCAGCAATTTCGTTTCATTGATCTAAAACTGGCCACAGCTGGTCTTGTTTGGGGCAGCGTAGGGGGGGAAATGAGGAGCTTTTTCCCTCCCAACATGACAAGACAGCATATTACAAATTAAATTCAAACCAACTCCTCACAGAGTGACTTATAAGCACCAGCATGTGGTCTATTGTTTTCAGGTGCACATGTAATATAGTTCCACAACCTTGGAGTATTTGCTGATATTTTCAGGTTTATCCATTTCTAGCTTTTGGCACACAGGAAAGGACATGAGGGAAAAAAGGCTATTATGTTGGCAAAACAAATGACTAAGCTTCTACGGATTTGGTTCAAATTCAGAACCTCTTTTAACATCCTAAGTTAAGAGAGTCAGTGAAGAGAATCTGATCTGACCTATTAGCTAAGATATTAGCTCTAAAGTGACAGCAAATGCTTTGTGTTGAACATGTTAGGTGCTTAAGTGAAAGTTCGAGCAACGGGTCTACTTACATTACAGAGGCTTCTTCAAGTTTCAGCCAAACTGTTATGGTAAATGATCCTGCTTGTCCCAGGTTTGGAGCAGAGTGAGAAGCCAAGCAGGCACTCTGGTTTCGAAACACGAAGCTAACAGATCCTGTCTCTGAGCCCGGGCGCAAATCCTGGCTCTCACCTGTCAGGCATGTGTCCACATGCAAGTCAAGCAGGTTGGTATGGCGCGGTGTGGATGAGCGATACGGGCACTCCTGGATGCAGAACTGCTGGGAACAGGTGAGAAGGTCATCCTGAGTACGGGCAGTCCGGCAGAAGGTGCTGCGCTCTGGAATGCCACACGTTGCCTCACTTGGTGCCACACTAACGGATTTGTAGGCTGCGATGTTCTCCAGCCTGGGGAAGGAGCCCTGAGCTGCCACGGGGCTGAGGGTGGCAATAACACCCAGGATGTACAGGAATAACATTGTCCCTTTGTACCTAAGGAACCAAACCATGCTTGGCAGTGAAAAGTATCTCAGTGTTAAATAAATAATGAACGGTCATGCTTGAAATGACATTTTCTTCCTTTTTTTTTTTTTCCTTGAGAAAGGTAAGGTAGCTTAATTGCGATGTCAAAAAGGAGGCCAAAGCCCTCACATGATAGCTAGGATTTGGGCCTGGTACAGTTTCTCTGGAAGACCTACAGAGCAAAACAGAGAAATTAGATGAGTAACTTTTCAAAACAGGCCATCACATTTCAGAATCTAGGCCCATGCTGCAAGAAAAGGCGTTACAATTACAGAAGCATGTGATAAAAATCACAGTGAATTACCTAAACGAAGCGCTGTACAGGCGGTCAAATTGAGACATAAAAATTTGCATAACCTCTGCATTTTAAATACGTCTACCTTGAATAAAATGTGGACAACAAAGCCAATGTGCACAATACATGTGTTTTAAAGGTGCATTAGGTGAAAAAATAGGCCTATAACAGTTAAATGAGTGAAGTTGAATAAGCTTTGAATATTTTTTTACTTTTTTTTTAAGACCACCCCATTTCCACCCATGTACACCAAGCTCCACCCCCAAATTTTTTGGTGGTTCAACTAGAGTTAGCATGCTAACTAGAGTTACCATTAGCAAGGACTGTCATGACATTATCTTCAAGCGCAATCTAACATTCAACTGCGCGAGAGCCAAGTTTTGCCAACTCTTTAAACATGCAACTTCTCATCAGTGACGGGTCGTTCGTGAGCGACTCGTTCATTTTGAACGAACCTTTTATATGACTGGGGAATAATGAGCTGTCTCCGAGAGTGACATTTTGTGTTGACCGCGCGTGCGTAACATCCTTTCGTTTGTTTGTGACGTGAAAACCACATAGACACTGTACAGAAATGATTAGTTCACCTCCTGAGTCTCTTCTGCTGTCCGAGTGTTTTGTTCATTCGTCACGTGACATGACGGCCGCATATATTCTGTATTGGATACAGACATTCATAATTCCCAACCTTCCTTGTAAACAAGCGTTAGGTTCGTTAGGTTCTATTTTTAAACTCTTACTGTTACACGACACGTTTCTGGTCTCAAATTTTAGCTTTTTTATTTCTTACAATTTATACATTTGTGAATTTCTGTCACAATGGTTCTTTTCCATCATTGAATCTGGTAATAAAGTGTTAGTTAATGATTTAAACTTTTCGAGCCTCAGCTTATGCGGCTGTCACGTGACAAAAGAACGAATGACTCCGACCAGAAGACCCGGCTGAGTGTTGAATTAACCATTTCTGTTTCTCATAATTTGTCTTTGGCTGCATTATAATTTTTTTCCTTTATTCAGAATGTGATCAGTTTGCATAAGCAGATGTGTTGGAGGAATTTGGCTATTGAAAATGTAACATTTTAATTTAACTCTGCTCAAATAAACAAGATGAATGAAATGACTTGAATAAATAATTTTGCTGAACGAGTTTCAAAGATCCAAGTCACTAAAATGATCCGATCTGCCCATCACTAATTTGATTTTTTTTAACTTATTGAGCCCACCCCCATTTCCATCCATTTACACAAAGCTTTGCCCCCAAATCTTATGATGGTTCAACCACAGTTAGCATGCTAACTAGAGTTACCATAAGCAAGGACTGTCATGACATCACTCTAACATTCAACTGCTTGCCACGTTACAACTCTATAAACATGCAGTTTTTCCTCATAATGATTAATGAGGATATGAAGAGCTGTTGGGGGCATGTCTATACAATGACTGACCAGAGGCCAATCCAAATACAAACAAAAATTCCAGACCGGTTTCCAAATGTTTTTTTTTTTCAGCTACGTAATACACATGTTCTGAGCCAATGGCTTATTTTTTTTATGAATATTTCTACATAATTTCTACTTTATGTGTACTAGAATGAAATGAAAAATATTTGTTATTGCACCTTTAAAAGGCCCGAGCATCAACGATTCCAGCGCGAGCTAATCATTTCCAAACACGCTCAACAGCTATACACTTTAAAACACACACACAGAAGGTATTACGTCACAAGTCAGCTAGTATACACTTTAAAACACACACACAGAAGGTATTACGTCACAAGTCAGCTAGTATACACTTTAAAACACACACACACAGAAGGTATTACGTCACAATTCAGCTAGTATACACTTTAAAACACACACACACAGAAGG
>CM040984.1:22536987-22562407 GCA_022985145.1 Pangasius djambal | reverse complement strand
TCAGCTAGTATACACTTTAAAACACGCACACAGAAGGCATACGTCACAATTCAGCTAGTATACACTTTAAAACAGAGGCGCAGCAGGTATTACATCAAGTTATTTTAGGGAACAAAAACGAACAAGTGAAATTCACGCGCGTCAGCACTTCATCTCTGCCTCGCCATAGACTACAGGCTAAACAAACTTCCCATATATGTTAATTATTTTAGAATAATAAACATTAACCGCACTAAAAGCAGACAAAAACAACAACAATAATAATAATAATAAGAAGAAGAGATTCTACCTACCTACCTTGGTGCACGCGCCGAACGCACGCATTTGGTGACTGAGCGCAAAAGCAGATTATAAGAAGTTTGCCATCTGGTGCGCCCCGGAGAGCTCGAGCGCGCTTTCCTCCTCACCGTGCGTGGATTTGCACGTGCGGGAACTACACGCAGAGTACACCTTCAGTTCAACTAGCTAGAAAGCACCTGTTGATATCAGTGGCGGTGTTGTCTCCCCCCTCCTCTCCCCGGATGATATGACAGCAGCATGATGAAGCCACCCCCCTCCACCTCCACCCCCACCCCTCCACGCGTTGGTCTCGTCCCTCTCAACTCGAGGACGCCGCTGCACGTAGCCAAGCAACCAGCTGCGGGACACAGTGCTACATTCAGGTGCTGGACTGAGGGGGACGAGTACATAAGGATTAGGGGGATGGCATATATACACCGTGAGAGAGTGCCTAACAAAGGGGATTATGGATAATAGAGTAAACGACTTTGATTTCAAAACTGGTGGTGATCCCAAACTGCAGCAGAAGCTACTATGGGTGTAAACATCAGGCTTCCACATGATGCAATACAATTTCTATACTTAAGAATCAATGATTCAATATTTGACTATATCACTGAATCTGCTATAATCCGATACAATACTATACGATATGATTTAGCTTCATAAGGCGATTCGATATTTGACAATACCACTGAATCTGCTACAATACGATACGATACCATTCTATACTATGTGATAAGACACTCCGATATTTGACAATACTACTGAATCTGCTATGAAACGATATGATACTATACTATTATACTATACAAAATTATTTAGTTTCGTAAGACAATCCGATATTTGACAATATCACGGAATCTGCTACGATACGATACTATATATATGTATATGTATATGTACACACATCTCTGTCTCTGTCTCTCTCTCTCTCTCTCTCCCTCTCTCTGTCGAGCTACACATGCTACTCCTTAGATACCAGTGATCCTGACCCCTTCTGCTCTTGGGACCTGCCTGATCCATCCTGATGCCCTACTTCTGGTTGGAGTTCTCATCGGTTGAGATCGCTCGCTGCCGCTGGGGTCATTGGGATTGCTGGGGATGGTGCCACTCGGGGACCATGGAGATGGCTTGGGGATCTCATATGGGGAGCTGTACTGTGATGGCCTGGGACTGCGATTGCTGCGGTGGCTTTGGGGCTGCAGGTGCCATGAGCAGCTTTGTACTCAGGACTCCATCAGTGGACAGTGATGGAATCTGGTTCAACAAACCAGACTTCATGTGAAAACTGTGATGAATTTACTGGCTGCACAACTGCACTATTTGTCCATGTAGTACACACTTATAGAAGGGATTTATTTATGATCACACTATCCGGTGTCACCCAGATGAGGTTCTCTTTTGAGTCTGGTTCCTCTCAGGGTTTCTTCCTCATATCGTCTCAGGGAGTTTTTCCTTGCCACCGTCGCCTCTGGCTTGCTCATTAGGGAGAAATTCACATATTTACAACTTATTTTGGTTTAATTTAATTCAAATCTATTTCTGTTTCTATTTATAAAGCTGCTTTGTGACAATGTCCATTGTTAAAAGCACTATAAAAATAAAACTGAATTGAATTGAACATACAATCTGATTTTATTTCATAAGGCGATTTGATATTTTATGGCACCACTGTTACGATATGTGAATAATTTTGTTTAGAATCTCAGGTAAGCCGACTGTTAATGATGATGACATAGAGAAGGATTATTTTAAATATCAAAGTTATGGGGAATTCACTTTGCTAGCCTTTTAACCCATAGGTTTAAAAATATGAATTATTTTTAGACACCAGGGCCCGTATTCACAAAGCTTCTTAGAATTCTCTCAGAGAGCTCCTATCTTAGCCTAAAAAGTCCTAGCTGGGAGTCCTAGGCTAAAAGTGATTTAGGAAACTTCTCAGAGCAACTCTGAGTAAGGAAAGTACAAAAACCTGTATCTTAGTGAGGAGGTGTGGTTGACCCTGTCGCTAGGGATGACGCAGCAATTCAAGGACTGTGATTGGTTGATAAGAAACTATCTGTAAAGGCCTTAAAATGCGCTCTTTGTGAAAATGTGATGGGGAATATATGATAATAGAATGTACAGTGAAATCATAAAATGTTTGTATTAAGAAATTGTATACTCATGAATACAGGCTACTTTATGCAAAGTTTCTGTTATAGGCTAAATATCTTAAAGTTAATTAAAACAGCCAAATGTTGAAAACGTGTCTACTTTTGAAGCAACCAATTTCCACGCAGTAGTTACTATATTTAAGTTCTTACATTTATTTACCATACTGATTTTATTACTTGTAATTCATTTCAGATCGATGGGAGCAAAATGGCTCATCTTTTACCACTTTACATGACTGCAGGACAGTCTATTTAAGCTGCACTTTTGGATGGTATGTAGCCAACAATCCAAGAGAGATGGAAGGAACTAAAAGAACAAGAAAACCAAATTGGACAGAAGAGCAGTGTTTGGAGAATATTTCTTCTTTCCGCCATTTTGTCCTCTGCTACAGAAACTCTTAAGCCTCTCAAAAGTCCTCCTCTCTACTCTTAACAATTTTTACCTTAGGAGCTGTTTTTGAGGCTAAGATGTTTCGTGAATCATTTTTATCTTTACTCAGATTTAGTCCTAAATTTAAGTGGAAATTCCAAGAGAACGTCATAATTTTCAAGAATTTTCTTAGAATTTCGTCACTAGGAGCAACTTTTAGGCTCAGGAAGCTTTGTGAATACGGGCCCAGTTGTCTTTTTTCGCTAATAATCGATTTATAATCAGTTATAATAGACAATCTGTACTAATCCATTTATGAATGTTGTCTTGATTCATTTTAATTGTTAGATTTTCAATCGATGCACCAATCGAAATCATCCATTCAGGGATGGGGGAAGGTGTTTTACGCTGGGGTGCTGGACTTTTACGCAGCATGCATGGAGTGTACCTGGATGATAGTCAAATAATTTTTTTAAAAAGCAGCACAGATCTGAATATTTATGACTGTAACATAAATTGTAGGTTTATATTGCATTTACATTTACATTTATGGCATTTGGCAGACGCCTTTATCCAGAGCTACTTTAATGCTCTTTAATGACCTCGTTGCAGTCATCACACTAGAAACTACTGCGAACCAGTACACCATTGTAGTTACCTGCTGAAAAATCCAGCTTAGTCCAACCAGCTACCAGCTGCCACAACACAGGCTGAGCTAGTCAAACTGGTAGACCAGTTTTGTTGCCAGCCGGTAAGGTCTAGTAGATGGAAACAGTTTCTGAATTACAGCTCCTAATGAAAATATCTTACTGGTTCAGCTGGGAAAACTGGTGTACCAGCTTGACCAGCCCAGCCTGTGTTATGGCAACTGGTAGCCGGTCAGCCCAAGCTGGATTTTTCAGCGCTTGGATGTAGCAAGCGCAAGACAGTTGGAATTTCCCTAAGAACTGAAGGCGGACTGATCTAGACCCAGATATGTCTGACTTTATGGAAACACCTGTGACCTATTGATTTAAAAAGAGAAATATGAGTGCTCTTTGAGGCTGGCATGGTGGTGCAGATAGTGCTGGTGTCTGACAGCTCCATGGATGAGATTCGGTTACGGTCTGTGTGGACTATGACGTACCTACTCGTCCCGGATGTCGACAGCTTCATCTGTCTGATTTCATTGTGATCAGAAGCATTTTGATTCAGTGAGACTCAGCTCATCTTAAGTGACCTCAGAGCAGCTGAGAAGGACACTTCCTGTTAAGAAATGTGCCACACACACATCTGACATAGCTATGATATACTGTAAAGTGATAGAGCACTTTTCCTCCGAGTGTGTTACGTTGCCCTGTTCCATTGGCTCAGCAGCAGGTCGAAAAGATGTGGGTTTGTCCCACCCGTAATTCCACTGAGGTGTTTTGATGTTCATACCAATTGCCGTTAATGTTTTATCCCAAAATTATAGCGAGCATTACTTTTTTTTACACATTAATTTACATTACCAAGGGATGCTGTTAGTGTACGGCTTGACACTTTGGACACTCTGGAACTCAGGACAAAAGAAGAATAGCAAAATTATTTACTATACTGGACAGCAGCAACCCCCATGTACATCCTTCTTAGTCTAGTTTCACAGCCACAACTGCAATAGATATGTGTTACGTGGCATAATAATAATAATAATAATAATAATAATAATAATAAAAAACGTTATTTTATATAGTGCCTTTAAAGCAACATCTCAAAGCGCTTTACATAAATTAAGATACAGTGAAATACAAATTAAAACTGTACAATGAAAATAAAATACAAGCAGAGAGAAGATACAAAAATAGAAATAAGAACCATTCTTAACAGAGCAAATAAAAATAAAAGCAAATTGATCACATGGATCCCATAAAAGCTACCCCCAAAAAAGTATGTTTTAAGAGAAGCTTTGAAAACGCTAAGAGAGTCCGCACTTCTGTATCATAGTATAGCTACCAAAACATATGAATCGTAAAACAATTTATTAATGTTTATTAAAACATTTGCTTGTGATTTGGCTTGTGAAGCTAGTTACATCAGCTCAATGTCTTGAGAATAAAGGAACAACAATAAGAAAACTTTATTATTATTTTTTTAATGCCATTTTAAACCTTGGCATAGATTCTACATGTCTCTGGAGCTACAGTGGAGGGATGAACGCCGTTCTTTAAAAAAGGTATTCCCTCAGTTGTTGTTTGGATGATGGTGATGGAGATTCTAACTCGGTCTGTCTAACACATCACTCACACCCCAAAATCTCTGGTGACTGCCATAGCATATGATTTATACCATTTTCATCCTCGTCAGAACCTCCAGTGAGTCTCTGTGGCCTGTGAATGAGTCTCCAATAATAGAAATGTTTCATGGTAAAAACGTTTAAAGGAGATCAGGCCGAATAACTTTCTATTGATTTGCAGTCAATAGGCAATAGGAACCAGATCATGCTAGCAAAATGCACCTAAGTTTTTCCTTTGTCTTTGCCTAAGATATTAATATCTTCCTACAGAACTAGCTGCTTTTTCCAAGATAACTATACACATAGGTAAACGTACAAATAAAGTAATAATGCGAAATTGGAAAAAAGATTATTCAAGGGAGCCTTATCTGTGGATTATATTTGAACAGCTGCTATCACTTTAGCCAACAGAGACAGTCTAGTCTAACCACTTTTTAATGAAGTGCTCCTAATGACCTAAAGCGGCTTAGTGCACTAGCCTAATAATCAATAAACTACAGCAAGGCCACAGCCAAAGAGAGGATTCAACTTGAAACATGTCAAGGCCGGAGTAACTGCATGCCTTCTCTCTTCTGCTGGTGTTAAAACACACACCAGCTCTGTTCATCTACTCTGAGGAATCAATACCAAGTGCACATATTTAGTGATCCAGGTTTAGATGATGGAGTGTTCCTCAGGACAGTAGTATGATGTAGTAGTTTTTTTTTTTTCACTTTTGAACACACATAATGTTAGATGTATCATTCGCCTTTGCTTTTGCATCAAAGAAATGTGTACGCTACCTGCTGTTTAACCGTGAAATTCTATATTCATATAGCAGATCCAGCATTATCTGTATGTTCTGTTGCATGGCATACATTGCATGATGCGACATTCATTACATGTTCTACAAAACCATGAACCCGGACCCTATGAACTAAAAGCACTTCTTGTTTGTTTCCTTGCTTCCAATAAGACACCAGGTTTCATTCTAGTAGCATTGATTTTGCCTGAGTCTTAAGATCGCAGCTGCGTTCAAATGCCAAGGGTGTTTGGAATGAAGATTGGTATTAGAATTAGCGTTATCTTAGCTTTAGTCCACAGAGATAGCATGCAAATGAGGGAGCCACTTCTATCCTCCTTCTAACATTCCAGTTACTCTAGAGACGAACTCTGGCTGTTTAACCCACTCGCGTGGACCAGACGCCTCTGCTAATTAACGAAGCCTACATTCTACAAACAGGAGAATTTCTTCCCAATCCAACTCCCTGCAATGAGCTCCATCATTTACACCCCAAACAGACTATATTTTTTTTTAATCGACCAGAAACGCCCGCTTGCTCACCAAAGATATACAGACAGACATACAAACAGACACATTCAAATAAAATTCATGAAGGACCATTTACATAAAATTCCTTACTTACAAAGGCCCTGATAAGCAAATAACAACAACAGTTACTTTTTAATGCGTCACCATTAATGCTTAGATTACGGCTATGAATAAGACAATTCGAAGTGATTATATTGATGTTTTGCAGTGGTGCTTCACATGAACTTTAATCGGAATTAGAGGTGTGCAAAAGACTGTTTTCTAATCCCATTTAAACCCAAAAGAAGCTTTTACCAAACCCACCTACTCCTGCAGTTACTTTCGATTGTACCTAGTCATGGCCTAATGGTTAGAGAGTTGGACTTGTAACCCGAAGGTGAACCTGAAGGTCGTGGGTTCGAGTCTCAGGTCTGGTGGGGGGAGTGAATGACTCTTGCACCCTCAATACCACGACTGAGGTGAGACCCTTGAGCAAGGCACCGAACCCCCAACTGCTGTGGGTGCCACAGCAAAAAAAACAAACAAACAAAAAAAAAGGCTCCCCACTGCTCCAGGTGTGTGTTCTACTTGGATGTCATACTACTGTGTGTGTGCACTTGGATGGGTTAAATGCAGAGCACATATTCCGAGTATGGGTCACCATACTTGGCTACACATCACTCACTCATTTAATAATAAAATTAGCTGCTCTGATCAGTGTAAAGCAGTTACTGAAGGTGAATGAATGCAGTAAATACAACATAAAAAAAGCAACCTATACATTCCCATGTTGATGAAAGCGACATTATTACCACCTACTCCTGACACTGTTTGTCCCAGTGCACACTACTCTGAATAGTGTGCATTGTATCTGATATCTAATCACACTAGATCTGTTATGAATAAGTGCATATGTTGGTTTTCTCAAAACATCCCTTTCTGACCTCTCTAGCTCTCTCTGATCCGACTAGCTGCCTTCAGCTGAACGATTTACATAAATGCATGTGTCTGAACAGACACTCTGCTATAGAAGCCAAGTTGTTTTAAAAACTAGAGTCACTGAACTACTGAAAGTTTTTTACAGTCCACATTGATCAACTCTGCTACTGTATTTTTCTCAATGCTTGGTTTGTTCTGGAGAAATACTTTGCTAGGTCCGCATCCAGACTGCAGTCCGCCAGCTGATGATCCCTGCCCTAGGGTTACAGCAAAGGTAACATTGTTTCATGCGTTTCTTTCCTAAAACCATACATGTAATCTCTGGTTTTATGGCAAAATATATCATGGTTCTGTCTCTATAAACTGCTACTGAACATTATTCTGCTGTGCAGCACTATGGATGGGGTCCTTAGGGTCACAGTGGGAAATCCCTCGCCTGCTGATGATACATCCCATCATATTAACCTCCTTGCCCTGCCAGAGTTAGAAAAACCTACAACAGTGCACTAAAGCACTGAAGCTAAAGTCAGAATTTCATCACCAGTCAGCATTTTTACAAACCAAACAGAGAAGTTTCGGAATCGGCTTCCCTGATAGTCCCAATTTCAACCTTACTGTACAAAAGAGTTTCCACTTCGTTGATTCACACGACTGATGTTTTTTCAGCAGCCCTTGTGATCAGGGTAGGCTATTGACTTAACATCTTTCCAGTTCACAGACTACCATGAGCAGTCACTTACTCACCTATAACTGATTTTTTTGGCCACTAAAGGTGCAATAGTTCATAATGGGAATTTATGGAAAACGCGATGTGTGATAATTAAGAATAAATATAATGAGAGCAAACAATGGAAGTGCTGCAAAAGAGATAAACCTGAACTTGAGAAAGGAAGGGGCGGATTGGGATGCTGATTTAGCTCAGACAAATAAAGAACATTACATGCATTATAAAATGTCTGGATCATTGACTGACTTTATGTACAAGGTGTCATAAAAGTCTCCATATATAGGTGACTGTACGCCAGCACCACGTCGGTTGTGCCTTTGGTCAGTGGATGTTCGTGGACGTCCACTTCTCGGTTGGTCCGCAACACTTCCAGTCTTTTTGAATTTGTTAATAAGTTTGGCAACAGTGTCGTGTTTTGCCATATTTCCTGTTAAAGTCCAACGCAACCTTGCGACAGCTTCCCGATCCTGCTAGGAGAGTTACTTTTGTCAAAGGTATTCTTAAAGGCTAAAAAATAGAATATAAACTAAGTATGAAAAATTTTGGAAGACATTTTGCTAAAAAGTTTTCATTTCCCCTGTGTAGGCAGACTTTTGGGACACCCTGTAGATCAGTTAATCAGTTAATACATTTTCGTATACCTAGCCAGAGAAAGCAATAATGGATAGGTTGTATTTAATGTTAAATAACAACAGCTAACAGTGCCTGGATGCTAGTTAGCAAAGTTAGGTAACTCCTCTAACAAGGCTAATGAAGACCTTTTTGTTGACTTAGTGAGCAAATAAATGTGTTTGTGTGTGTGTGTGTGTGTGTGTGTGTGTGGGTGTGGGTGTGTGTGTGCCTCTCTGATGTTCCCAAGTAGCCAATAGCAATCTTATCTAGTTCAGTGTGCAAAAATGAGTGTGCCTCTACATGGGCACAGTTAAATGTCTGTGAGTGACCTAAATACATTTCACCAAATACTTTCAGAAATGGAAAAGAGAGGGATGTGCATGCTTCAGGGGGGACTGAATAGCTGTGGTGTATAGGGTGGTAACTAATATTTAAAACTAAAAAAGTGTGGAGGGAGAACTGTGCCTTACATTTTTGCTGTTTAGCCCAGCCAGGCCAGTTACAGTGTATCAGCACCTTTTTAACAGGTTTATACAATGAAAGATTTACTGAAATGTGATCATTGCTTCTGTTTTAGCTGCCTGATAAAGTTAGATGCTTCATTCTCTTACTGTCGAAATGTTTACATCCAGATGCATTTTTGAACAAATTAAAGAGAAGCCCTTTTCTACTGCATTACTTCAACTGGCTCAGTCATGTTCCCTAACTGCCTGGACTCTTTATCATTCTCGACATGGGATTCAGCTATGAGTAACTAGCTATGAGTATACCGAGGTCCAGACATTGGTATTTTTTTCCTCACATACACACGTAGCATGTGTCAATATGGAAATATAGAAACAGCAATGTTCTGATAATGTTGTGGCAGAATGTAGTCTACTATGCAGAAAAAAAAAACCCTTCTCAACTGACCTCAGAGCAGCTGAGGAGGACATTTTACCACTGTGTTTTGCTCCTACATGATGTAACACTTCCAGACATTAAGTTCTTTTTGAGTGATATACAGTATGACACACATCTGGCATAGCTATGATATACTTTTTTAGTTTTATGAGAGAGCATATTAATATGAGTGTTAATGAGGGCAATTGGTGGTTTGTAAAATACAAATTACTCATAACGTTACTCATACTTAGCTGATTGCAGCAACATTAGCTGATGCACCTCAGTTTAGCTGAGGGGAGGCTACATGGTAATCACTAAGGAGAAGCAAGAGATCAAAATAATAACTCAGTAATTAACTCATTTATTAAACGGTCTAACCTGATTCAGAACGGTTTATGGAAAAATGTCACATAACAGAGATTAAAAATGAGCAACTGGTGTAGGACACATTTGGCAAGCTAGTATAATAAATATGAAGTGGGTCATAATTCTGCAAAATGTTGATTCTCGTTATGGCCCTGATAGGATTCTGTCTTCAGCTCCTGTTTCTTTCTCTGCATTACTGTAGAAAAAGTCTAAGAAGAAGTGAGAAAACACCAATTCTCTGGCCCCTGCCCTAGCAGAGAAAGTAGAAAGGAATCTTCCTCTTTGCGTGTTGTTAGGAATTGGGTCTACACACCTCTTCTCTGCCTCTACACAAACATATTTGCCCGAGAGATGTCAGGGGAGTGAGAGACCTGCGAAAGGCCATTACCACAGTGCAGTGTGGCCCATCAGCAAAGCCAGACCCAGGAGACACCCGCACTGACACTGACAAATAAATCAGGAGGATTCAGTGACAAAATGCCATGAGGGTGAAACCGCACACATTCCCACTTCACAGACGAAGATTAGAAGTTAATTTTTATGGATAAGAAATACAGAGATTTGGAATGGGAAATGACAGAAACAAACACACATCACTTTTAAGCTCTTTTTCTCCTGTAGTGCCAATAGGAATCTTAGGCGAGTTGAGAACAGCTGAATATTGGAAAAACATCAGCGTTTTCCAATTTTGAACTGTCTAGTTTGGGTGAGCCTGTCCCCACTGTAGCCTCAGATTCCTGTTCTTGGTTGGCAGGAGTGGAACCCGATTGCGGTCTTCTGCTGCTGTAGCACATCTGCCTCAAGGTTCGGTGTGTTGTGCGTTCGGAGATGCTTTTCTGCTTACCACGGTTGTAAAGAGTGGTTACATGAGTTACCTTCCTGTCAGCTCAAACCATCCTGGCCATTCATTTCCACCACACATTTCCCCCCATTCTGATGCTTGATGTGAACATTAAGTGAAGTTCTTGGCCTGCATCGGATCATTTTATGCTGCCATATGATTGGCCGATTGAATAATTGCATGAATGAGCAGAGGTACAGGCGTTCCTATTAAAGTGGTCGGCAAGCTTAAGTAAGATTAATTCAGTTAGACTCAAAAATATGATTTAATCTGGAAATAAATATCACATTTGTTAGTACTATTAAGTATTACATTCACAAAAATGTAAAGACGTCCAGTCTCTAAAATCGATTAAACCTTTTTCATCGATCTGCAGTAAAGCTGACAAACGAAAAATGAAATGAAAGTCTTAATTTTTTTTTTTTTTGTCTTGTCAAAAATGACTAATTTAAGTGTAAGGCTGTAAAGAAACCAAATAAAAGAAGACATGAAGGGTCTGGATTCTTTCTGAACGTACTGTACTGTACGTTCCAGGCAATCCATTTGGGGTCTGCAAATTTGTTAACCTCCAATGGAAAAGCCTCCACCAGTGGAAGTGCATCGCTCTGTCCTGCATCCACAGAACACACATGAGAGGGAAAGAGTTAAAAGAGCCATTACAAATGCCATGGAGCACTTTTAGCATCTCACAAGGTTAATGAGAACAGTCTTCAGTGACTGAAATGCTCAAGTAGCTTTTATTGTATCATAATAATGAATGAATGGTATGAAGATAAAATAAAATAAATGAACTCCGAAGCCATGAGTAAAACGTATGTGCCGCGCACAACTATTAAAACGGAGGCAGGAAGAAATATCTCAGCAGCCGCCACTACCTTCTTTAACTGACGTCTTTTTTTTTTTTTTTTTTTTTTTGAAAAATATTTGCCTGCAGGTCACTGCTCGCTCTTTTAAAGGTTTAAACGTTTTTGCTACAGAACATTAAATATCTCTCAGCATTATAGGCTTTGAAATGTATTAGAAGCAGATGATTTTATGGAGCACGCTATCCTTGGACTGCATTCTGTGGACTGCAAACGTCCGATGTGGCCTGCAACAGAGTAGCTGTTGTCAGTCATTCTGAGCTCCGGATGTCAGAATCATGTAAAAGTGTTTGCCATTCGATGGTTAATATCGCCTGTGGCTTAGTCGTGTCGTCTTCCTCTTCTATAGTGCCACCATGCTGAGTTAGTCACTTATGACTAAGTGACAGGACTGTGTGTGTGTGTGTGTGTGTGTGTGTGTGTGTGTAAGGCCATGTCATCTGTGTAGAGTGTTGTCTTACATCAATGTGTCCGCTCGGCAGCCTGAGGGCTTAGCGGCTGATTACTTTCTGAGTGCACATGCCTCAAACGCTGCATCAAGTTGTCAGGAACTCTTTTCACGTCCGCCATTTCTCTTCCACCCTTTCTGAGACAATAATATTGTAACCGCAGCAGAATGAAGTGTGGCTGTGTGAGGTGGCCTGCCAACACAGAGCAAAAAAATAAATACAAATAGAAGAAAGACAGCCTCCGACAAACCCCCGGCAAAAATGCTGCAATGGGGTCACATGATCTATTTGTTTTGTTATTTTGTATTGTTCTGAATCTTTTCAGCACCTCCGTTAAAGTGGCGATATGTAAAATTGGAGTGCAGTATCATTTATCGGCCTGTTTTTTAAAAAAATTTTTTATGTAAAGCCAAGCACAGATCTGAACCCTTTACACTGATGAGTGTAAAAGTGTCAGATTTATGCATCCCGGAGGAGCACGGCTAAGTCAGTGTCCAAATCCTTGCCTGTCACTATCAATTTTCCAGATTTAGGTTGGTGTTACATTACATTACATTACATTTTTTGGCAAAAGAGCATGTTTTGTCAAGAGCCGAAATATCTGGTAGCGCCCGGGTGCATGCATGTTAGTACTGCCATGTTTGCTTTTTAGAGAAAATAAGATGTTGGTGGAGTGAAAAGCCGATATAAGAGTGTGACAGTTTTCTCAGGTATGTGATACACTGGCAGTAATAACATTACACTATACTGATAACATCTAATATTCTTATTGGTCTTAATATTTTGTCAGTTCATCTTTATCCTTTGTCTCAGTTATACTGGGTTGGACCAGGGCATCACTTTATCCTGGTCAGGGTTGGAGTGGATCCATAGTCTATCCTGGGAATACCTGGCACAAGGTGGGGAATTCACCCTGGACGATATAACAGTCCATCGCAGGGCACCAAACACACACTCTTTCACACCTAGGGGCAATTTAGCACACACGGTCCACCTACTGGCATGTTTTTGAAACCCACATGAGCAGAGAAAGAACACGTGAACGAGCTCCACACAGGCAGTAACCCGAGCACAGGATCGAACTCCAGTCTCTGAAGCTGTGAAGCATCAACACTACCCCCTGCACCACCGTGTCGCCTCTGTTAACATACTAAGTGTTCATCTGCTTGTGACGCACGGTCCGACGTAACAGTGCCAATCATGACTACAGTAAATCTAAATGTAAAGTCTAAATCAAAGTTCTTCTGACTGTTCACCTTTATCCTGCGATGAAACATTTTTATCATGATGGGATGACAGGACGCCAGAGCTCACTGAATGGTTTGATGAGTATGAAAACGCTATAAATCATATGCTATGGCCTTCACAGTCATACACATCTCGACCCACTCACCCAACACCATTATCAAAATACCAAATGAGGAGATGTCTTTGGGAAGAATGGTGTCCTGTCCTTCCAGCACAGTGCCAGGATGGCTCATGGTGGCCTAACACTAAAATGCTAATCCTAATGCGCCACCAGTCTGTATGCGTCCAGGTTATGTATTATAATAGTGAGAGGATCAACCATATTACCTATTGCACCTTTAAAGGGAGGTGTGTCTTTCCTAAAAATTAAAACAGTAGCGCGGTAGCTCGCTTGCATTGCTACTGCATTATGTTGCACTTACAGCAGGCCTATAGATCTTCTTTATTGTATAACGCAGTGTTATATGATACGTAGTCATTTTTATGTTTATACTCATACCTCTTATAAAATCCTCTACGTGTAACAATATTCACTTAATTAACTTAGGAAAGACGCGTCTATTTTGAAGCGCTTGCTTTTCCATACTGTACGTCGAGTGTGTGTCTCTCACTCAAGTGTTTCTATTATATTTGTACATAAGCCGAAGGTTTAATTTTGGTCATCCTCGCTTTGCATAATGTTTGCATAACAACATATTTGCTGCTGGCCACTCATAGGAGCCTTTTTTCCATGAATAACTGTATGTAAATCATGGTTATTTAAAATATTGTTATGTAAATTATGGTCTGATAGGTTAGCAGGCTTAACACAGGACACGTATACAAATCCCTTGCCCTTTTTATATTCAAAAGGAAAAAAAGAAACGGAAGAAATTGCGTGTACGCGTTTAAAAAGAATTGCACTTCTGCTAGAACAACCAGGAAGAAATGCAACCCATAATCCAAATGATTCTTGGTTGCTTTACTTAAATAGGAAGTAGGTAAATAGTAAACGGGTAAATTTAACAGTCAAGTTAAAAAAAAAATCAGAAAGGAAGAAAGAAAGGAAGAAAGCAGCCCGAAGTCAAAACTGGAAGCATGTTTTAATATTGCTCTACCATTATCCTGAAAGGCATAATTGGAGTTACACATCTGAATTGATCGTAGTTACAGAATCATAGGTCTCTCTTTTTGCATTGAACAATATATACAATGTAAAATAAATACATTTACACAAATGGACAGAATTGTTGGAGCACACTGTATGGTACACATCACAAAAATATACAAGTAATTGTTTCACTGATGTTGAGCACATCTAGAGCTACAGACATGGTTCTCACTACAGGCTGTTTCAGCAGCTCCTGGACTGAAATTGATATCATCTTATTGATCATATACGTTTTGGTTTTTTTTTTGGTTTTTTTTTTTTTCGTTTGTTTGCTTTAAATACCCCCCCTCCTCCCCCTCCTCCTCCCCCTCCTCCTCCCTTCTTCCTCCTAGTTCTTCCTGTTGATTAGTGTTTCTTACATTTTGCATGTTTGACTGCTGCCAGAAAATCCCTCAATACATTTCGCAGACGAGAATAAATACAACCCATGCCCATAAGGTCCTCTATAATAAAAAATAGCAGTTGTTTGTACATCATCTATTTTTTTTTTTCTTCCCCCTATTATTTCTTACATTGCAAAATAGTCCAATAAATACAGCATTTTTGATCTAAGTCAGTTGCAGAGTGCGGCTCCTGATTGCCACACATATTGCTTTAAATAAGAAAATATGTTGGAAAAATGTATCGTTGGTAATTTACATTTTCATTTCTCTACTCTAATATGTTGAAACCGACAGAGCAAATAGAGCAAATAGAGCCTTCTCTTAATGATCTAAGTTAACCTTGGGACTATACTGTTCAAAGGTATGCAGAGAGTATCACTAAAGGAGTTCGGAAAATGCTATTTTTGGAAGAATCCATATTTTTGTGCGAATGCTTCGTGTAACAAACGGAGATACTCGGGACTCAGTGCACCTCAGCCTTTAACGGTGAGTCAGACTTCTCGAAGTGGGTCAGTTTTGTCTTGAATTTATAGAGAGGGACGGCTGATCCCAAGTCAGCTCCTATAACGCACCCAGGCCCAGGACTGCTTGCTGTAACATCTGTGTGACAGTATAAAAATGAAAGCTCAGCTTAAATCACTTAAAAATATCTTCATGTTTGCATGGTGTCCTGTACCATAGTCATAAGAAAGACAAGTGTAACAGACAAGAGGAAAGGGAAATCAGGGAGAAAGGAAGAAACCGCACCTTTCTGCCACGGACTGTGTAAGAGAAAAAAAAAAAAAAGAAAGAAAGTGCCAACTTCCCATCAACAGCAGGAGCCCTCCAGTTTTTGACCATCCAACAAGTAGCCATGATTAATGTCCGGAACAACTTCACACTCTCCAAAGCACAGTCGAAATGATAGATCTTGTACAGCTAATGACAATTATTACACAGTATTTAAAGAACACAGAAGGGAGAAAAAAAATAAATAAATAAAACCCTTATCCCCGTTTTATTCCAAGAATGATGTTTTTTTTTTTTTTTTTTAAAGTCCTTTTCTCTTCATTTTTACTTAGCACACAAAGTTGAAGCGAGAGCGTTAGAAACTGGATCCTACACCAAAACATAACATTTCTTTCCTTTGCAGCCTCAAGGATTTAAAGATAAGATTACAGGAGTCACTCAGCATGGAAGGCCTTATGTACAGCAGCGTGTTAAAAAAATGAAATAATAATTAAAAAAAAAAAAATCCACTACCATTTTGAGATACTCAAAAGCATTTTTTTTTTTTTTTTCATTTTAACCTAAGATATACAGTGTTAGTCTACAGGAAAGTAGTTAGATAAAATGATCCCTTTTTAAATATATGTTGCTCCTTCCTTTAAATAACTGTTAATCACTTATACATCAGTATAGATTACATTGATCATGAAACTGTTGATCTAGCAGTAACTTCGCAAGAGTCCTTTATGCCAGAAAGTTATTTGAAACCCATCATCCATGTCTCCTGAGGATTCATACATCCAGTAGTGTCTCTGTTTCTACCCTGTCTTTTTTTTTTTTTTTTTTTTTAAAAAAAAAAAAAAAAAGAGTGGACGGCACACCAAAAAAAGTGGAATCACCACGAGAAGAGTACAACCACATCATCGCATGGAGCATGAGAGAAAAAAAAAAGAAGAAAAGAAAGAAGCAGTTTAGGAAAAAGTACAGCAGGCATGGAACATGTAGAAGCTGAACTTTTTTTTTTTTCCTTTTTTTTTTTAAAACTTTGTTCCAATAAAATGTCTCGGGTTAGTTTTATAATCTGTGCATTTACAATATACAATGTTAAAGAATATCCAGGAAAATACCCCCATAGACCTACTAATACTGACATATTTCTGATGGGTGTAGTGGATAGCTTGCTTAGTTACTTGACCTCAGCTAAAGGAAAATTCCATATCGAAGATTACATCATGATATCATGGTCTGTTCGGTATGAAGCACATGAAACCAGAGCTACAGTGATGTTCTTCCTAAGTGCTAATATACTGCGCTGATGAAATTATATCAGTAAAAGTACGTTTGGTGGTAATAGCAATGCATATATCATTGTGTTGAGTTGATGTTCATGGTCCTTCTGGCCACCATGTCGGTCAAATATCATACTGTATCAACCACGTAAAGGAAAGTTAAAGCTGCAAGAGATCTCGTTTCCAAAAAACATGGGCACGAACACAAATTGCATAAATTTACACTCCTTTTAAAAACCTCTATTGCTTAGAGAAGATAGCAAGCATTCTCTCCCGACTCGTAACAGTTACTGAAAATGTTAGAGTCGGTAGAAAAGAAAACAAAAAAAAAAAACCTGTTCGATTATCAACATGTGATCAAATGCTAGAATGACGTCCATCCTACATATTTACACCCTCCAGTAAAAATGCACTGAGATAAAGCACAGTAAAATATCAATAAATAAATTAGTCTATTCCTTGTCCTCTACAGTACCTCTGTTTTGTATTGCATGAGAGACTAATGCTCGGGATATTCCCTGAAAAGATAATGGTGAAATCATTAAAAGTGGCTAGAAGTGTCTGGAAGACTCGAAAGGAAAGAAGAAGGGAATCAAGCCCCAGTGACTGCTCGTGGTTTAAATGAAGATTAGGAGCAGCTTCTTCAGATGGGGGGGGAAAGAAGCCAGAAGTAAACCAACCAACAAACAAACAAACAAACAAACAAACAAAATCTCTGTTTGGCGAATGCGCTGTCAGACTGCTCTTGTGAGGTCAGGTGGTAACACTACTGCCTGCTGTTAGGTTGTGGCCGGTTGTTAAAGAGGGACTATTGGACGTGGGTTTGGGACATTACAGTTTCATTGGCATCCCACTCAGTGGAACTCCTTCCTTTGGCAGGGTTTGTCATTCTTGGATCCAGGTTCCTTTTTTTTTTTTAGGTGAAAATCAACAAAATGTCCTTTGAAAGCTCTAAAAACTGCACTGGTTTTCAGAGAAGAACAAGTCAAAAGCTGGTTCAAAGTCCTGCTGCTAAATAGTAGAAGTCTCGTTTTTTTTGTCCTATTCAGCACGTTTTTTTTTTTTCCCCCTCAACAACCACACTTTATTGGTTCTTTTATGCGTCTAGCATAATGTCAATAGTTCGGAGTATTGTTAAGGTTAAGTTGCTTGTCATTATTAGATACCGTTGTTTATGGAGAAAAGTTTCGCACACGGTATATCAGTCATAGCCTGCCCAGTGTAGTGAGAGTGCTCGTGTGTATGCCCAGCAGAACCGGTCTAGGCATCGGTGGCCGAGCTAGACCTTGGCCTCAAGCAGCTCCAGGAAGAGTTTGTGCATGGGCACCTTGCCGTCCTGTTTGATGCTGTAGAAGTGCTGCACGGCTTTAGTGGATGTCTGGCGCAGCAGAGGCAGCGTCATAAGCAGCTTTCCGGCGCGACGGGGGTCCTCAGTGTGCTGGCTGCTCTCGTAGTCCTGCAGCGCCTCGTGCAGCACATCCTGCAACTTCTGCACCGCCTCCACGTCCTCTATGTGCATGGAGTCTAACCGTAAAAATACACACATGCTTTGTTATACACTGGTTTAAATAGCATAAAGATTTGCAGATGAATGGAGCAGATACAGAAGAATGTTAAAACGAGAAATCTTATTTTAGTCTACATGTTTTCAGAATACCACGACACATCAGGTAATCAGACATGCCAGATAATTAGCATCTAATTCAAATTTAATCAATTTTAGCATGCCGCTAGAAAATATAGCGAATAACAACTAAATACCTTTCATTCAAAAGAAGCTTAGCGTTAAAGCAGATTCAATAAATGCTCATGAAATTTTTGTTTATCCATGTGTATAAAAACCAAGCAGAGGATCACTGCTAAAAAAGTGAGGAAAAAGGGATTGACTCGTCCTTTCTGCCAGACTGGAGCTCATTCTACAGTGATTAAATGCACATTGGAGTATTAAGCAGTGAGGTTGCGCTCAGCGCATGTTTACAAGGCTCTCTGCGGGCCTGATGAATGGCACACGCGACAGGAACAACACTTGGAAGCGAGCTGATACGAAGCATGAGCCTGAACAAGAGGAGACAATGAGACGCCTTTCAGGCGTCAATCCCTCTGCATGACTGGCATTGTCGAAGAGGAATGTCAGACAGGGTCCATTTGCATATTTGCTTGTTAGCAAGGCATGCACGCTTGCCAGAGCACCTCTATGATTGTAACTAGACTCACAGAACTAAATGCTCTTTGCTATTACATCCTCGTGGGGTTGTACTCTATTGAAAACTCTGAACTGAGGGTTCTGCCAAATGGTTGGCATACAGAACGCTAGTTGAATTTTTAATGCATTTTCGTACCGAGTCAGGACAGTCGGGAGGAAAAAAAAAAGCCTTTACTCAGCCACTGGGGTAAAGATGGTGCTTTAATGGACCGCCAAATCCAAAACAACGCCCCAAAGCCAGCGATATTCTGCACTGAGCCATAAGCCATTCTCTAGGGACTACATGTCAGAATGCACACAAGTCTTTAGCCAAATGACTACAATTCATGCCTTACTCCGAATCGATACATACACGCTAAATAATAACTACAGGGTCAAATATTGATGAGGCAGAAATCACGTATGGGAGTCCCTGCGTGCTTTCGCTGTTAGCACAGCCCTCTGGTAGTTTTTAAGAGCTATAAGGGTGTACAGTCTGTCTGCTTCACATAATAGCTCAATATTCCAAGTCTTCAGTGTCAGGACGCCCAATCCAAGCCCATCTAGAATTCAGACAGCAAGGTCTCGAACATCAGTCACATGGGCTTTGGCCATCTGAAAAAAGTGACCCGTGACGGGACCGAAATCCCTGCCAGGAAAATGCTTAACTGCACCTTTCCACCAAGCCTGCCATGCCGGCAGCGCCATCAATCTAAGTATCAGCAGAGGTGCCAGACAACTTACACCATTGTGAGAAACGTATAGATCATTGTCTAGGCTTGAGAAGCAAGATCTTCTCGTGTTAAAACACAGCATTTTCTTATATCAGAGAAAGAAGAGAGAGACGTTCCGAGAGAGGCTTTGCCACCAAATGGCGTTGGGGGGCAAAGCCAAGGGGACCTTGTAGCACAATTCGCATTTAATACAGTGAGATGCTGCTATAATGACAGCATGCTGTAGTGCCATACTGAAAGTAATAAACTAAGAGAAAAACTCTTCCTCTGTTGCAGAATTACCTAAAAAGCATGTTAAGAAATAAGCTTTGTTTTGAATTTGCTTGATAGCAAGATAGGGGCTGTGAAAAAAACAGTAGAGGAGAGAATCCTTTTTTTTCCGGGAACGGCATAAAACTCCTGTGTCCTCTTCTCCCTCTTCTAAAAAAAAAGAGTGTGACAAAACGGCACACCTTTGAACTCTGGCATTATGCATGCTTCTCCTGGGAGAGGAGCTTTAAGAGGCGCAATAGGGCAACCTCAATAAACACAAGCGTGCGACATGACACGAGAGGAAGAGAGAGAGAGAGAGAGAGAGAGGACAGAGGGAAAGAGAGAAAGAATGAAATGAAAGAATGAATGAGGCAAAGAGAGGGTTTGACTGAAAACTAAAAACGGTATCAAAATGATTACGAGCACTAAGTTAAATAAAATGATTATTTATTACAGACTATTGAATAGCAGAACTGACCTGGGCATGAATCACAGGCTATGATTCACATTTATATAGCCAGCAGGCAATAACGCATGACTAGGGGAACATGTCCAGCTCAGGGAGGAGAGGAATGGTGCAAGTCCATCTAAATAAATCTGCACATCGCTCTAGCCTCTTTTGCGTCCCCCCCCCCAAAACAATTGCCACCCCATCGGTCTCTAGGCGCATGGTCATCGACAAGAGGGATGAACTGTTAATTACAAAATCAATTAAAAAAGAATTTCTCGAGAGCCGCGCACCCTCTCCTTCTGGAGGGCAGCAGGAGCTGTGAGTGTCCAGCGGGCCGAGCTGTTGTCTACGAGCGAGAGCAAGAGCAATCTGCTTTTTCATTTTTCAGCATGGCCAGACCCAGCCGGAGATTGATCGTCACATATGGCCTCAGAAAACAAACTGTCAATACCTTGAACGCTGGAGAATTTGAACAAATAGCTGCCCTCCTATTCAAGCTGCTCGCTGCATCCCATTTAACAGATTTTATCGACAGTTTCCTTCTTGTAATTAAAGGGGGGAGGGGGATGAAAAAACACGACGGCCAGCAACCAAGATAAAGTTCAAAGATGGGGTCAAAGGAAAGGAGCCGCAGGGGCAGGAGGGGCAGCACATCTGAACGTGTTATTGACACGCAGGTGCACATTGATGGGCTCCTTGTTTAAGAGGTATCTGAAGATGGACTTATGCTAATGATGGAAGAGGGACATGCCTTCAAACAAAGTGAGAGAGAAAGAGAGAGAGACAGAGAGAGGAGGCGGTGTCTGAGAGCTCTCTACACTTATTCTGTATCGGAATAATCCGAAGGATCTGTGCCTAATAATACCACATCAACTGCCAGTGAGTTTAACTCCTTCCGTGCTGAGCCACCTTACAACACCGAACTTCTACTAATGAAAAGATGACAAACTTGATAAAGCTCTCTGAGCTGAAAGTGACATAATTCACACATTAATAGACTGTAAACAGACATTCACTGGACAATTTACTAGGAACGCCTGTACACTTGCTCGTTCATGCAATTATCCAATCAGCCAGTGCGTAAAGTAATGCTGATACATTGTCAAGAGATTCAGTTAATGTTCACATCAAATGTCAGAATAGGGAGAAAAAACATCACAGTGGCTTTGATCGTGGCATAGTTGTTGGTAGCAAATCGGTTGGTTTGTGTCTTTCTGAAACTGCTGATCTCCTGATTGGTTGACAGGAACGCTACAGTAACTCAAATAACCACACTATACAGCCGTGGTGAGCAGAAAAGCAACTCAGTGCGCATGTCGAACCTTGAGGCGAATGGGCCATGTCGTGCTCCTCTCCTGTCAGACACTACAGTGTTCTTTTTCCTGTCTTCAACTGTCCAGTTTGCGTGAGCCTGTGCCCATGATAGCCTCAGATTCCTGCTCTTAGCTGACAGGATTGGAACCCGATGTGGTCTTCTGCTGTTGTAGCTCATCTGCCTCAAGGTTCATTATGTATGTGTGTTTTGAGATACATTTCTGCTCGTCACTGTTGTAAAGAGTGGTTATTTCAGTTACAGAGCATTCTCCTCTGATCTCTCTCATCAACGAGATGTTTTTGCCCGGAGAACTGCTGCTCACTGGATGTTTTTTGCTTGTCACACCTTATTGGCTGATTGGAAATTGCATAAATGAGCAGATCTACAGGTGTTCCTAATAAAGGGGCTGGCGAGTGTATATAATGTATAATCTTTTTTAAAATAAAAAAAAAAACAATCCTGAATGCTATAAAGTTTCTATATAAATAAACAAAACGATCACTTGTATTATTAGTCGAAATGCACCAGCTCACCTGAATTTGCAAGCGCTATAGCCTTCAAAGTCACAAACTCCTCTTTCTCCAGCTTCATGGTCTTGTACTTCTTGACCAGTTGCAGGATGGTGTTGTTCAGGTCTAGCAGGCCAGCCAGCTTGGACTGGTCCTCGTCCATGATGTAGTCCTCAGCGTATACCAGCTTGTCCTCGAATGACAGTGACCGGTAGACCACACGCAGGATCAGGATCTCCATCCACGCACTCTGCAGAAGACTCATCTGATCAGCCAGCGACAGCGTGGAGAAGCCTACAAGAAACGCAAAAAGAGGCATGACACTCAGTGTCTACTCATGATTTAGCTTTTCAAACCACTTTGTAAAGCATTTTCTAAGGTTAGGTTTAATGTGAGACGCTGGTGCAGCACCCAGTGAGGGGTGGAGTGGGTTATAAACGCAAATTTGATCTCTGAATTTATCATAGGATTGCCTTCTCAAAACCAGGAGAAGATGATACTGATGAGCAGATAAGGGAAGGGAAGAAAGCAAACAATAACAGCAACTATAGATGAAGTTTGCGGGGACTGTGGGACTTGAAGTGCATTGGCATTCTAAAGTTGTGATCAGGAGAAGGACTGCAGAAGGATGGAGGGAACAAAGAATGGAGGGAGGGCAGAGAGGCGCCCAGCACGAGGCTAGGCTCTTGTCTCGTGCTGTGCAGCAGGCCAGGGGGCATCCTGCGGGAGGGAACTCCTTATCTCCCCAAACATGCAGCATGGATCAATTCTTCCCATCACAGAAGCTGAAAGACTAATTGCTTGCCTCAAACTCCCTTCTCCTTCCTGCTCACCTCATTCATATCACTTACTCTCTCTCTCTATCTTCTCCTCTCTTCCTTTTCCACCCCATCCTTTCTATCCGTTTCTCTAAAAAAAACAAACTACTGAAACAGACTTAGAGAATCAACAACAGGATAGTAGGATGGGAGATACAAATGGACAGCAGATGAGTGAGAGCATGACCTGAAGCACAACAGACTGGGCAACGGCACGCCGGCTCTTGCTCTCTGGCAAAGTGATGAACAGAAAAGCAAGCACCGATAGGCGATTCTTGATCTCTCTGATTTGTTAACTTTTTGAGGAGAATATGAGGCATCGTCGGTGATGGAAGTACAAGGCATGACCCCACATGGACAGCTTAAAGATACATGAGATTACTGGGGATGAAACCACTTAGAAGCCATGAAGATGGCTTTGGACTGCGAACAGTTTTGCTACGATGGCTTAGGACTACAATTGCTATGATGGCTTTAGGACCGCAATTCCCATGAACAGGTTTGCACTCAAGCCTTCATCAGTTGATAACTTCGACAAACTAGACTTCATGTGAAAAGTATAATGAACTTTCCTGGTTACACAATTGCACTTTTTGACCATATAGTATACAGATATAGAAGGTTATTATTTAGAATCGCACTATCCGGTGTCACCCAGATGAGGATGAGTTCCTTTTGAGTCTGGTTCCTCTCAAGGTTTGTGCCTCATGTCGTCTCAGGGGGTTTTTCCTTGCCACCGTCGCCTCTAGCTTGCTCTTTAGCGATAAATTCATAAATGTAAAATTGATATCCTGAATTTATATATTTCTGTAAAGCTGCTTTGCGACAATGTCCATTGTTAAAAGAGCTACACAAATAAAACTGAATTGAATTGAATTCAGTGGAAGCTGATTGGTGGGAGAGAAACGCTTAGCCTGAGATAGAAAGCACCACCATTTTTTTCTCGCTTCTCTCTCTAAGTTTGATCCTGAATGACAAGTTTACATTTTTTATTTACATTTTTATTTACAACAAGCACTAAGTGTTAGGTATACTGTTAAAATCCCTGATCTTGTTAGGAGTGCGTTGAGCAGTTGGTGCACTTCCTGGCCTGCTGGTGGACGCCGAGTGCCAGTTGGCAGCCACGTCCAACACTACTTAATAAAATCATCATAATACATTAAGGACGATTTTTTAACAGAAGTCATCAATGTAAAAGGTGCTGCATTCTTGCAAAGGAAGATGGTGCCAACGAACTAAAAATACCAACCCGCCCAGCCTTCTCTGTGGGATCTTTCTCTCGCTCTTTTTTCTTTTACAGTCTTAAACCATCATATCTAAAACAATAATATACCACCATGAGACTGGCCATATTTAGGTAACAAACAAAAGAGGACAATTCAAAGCCGAGACAGTACAGGGGTGAGTTGCACAGCTAGAAAAAGCCAAGCTGGGGGTGGGAGAGGACAGCAGTGGCAGATGGACAGAGCCCGTAGCCTGGAGCTCCCCGTGTGCCATATCATAGCCCTCCCTCCCAGTCACTGCTGTTAGTAAATAATTAGATTTACACGTTCCCTGATCTCCAACACATCTCCCCACAGAATAATTAAAAGCTGGGTGATTATTTTATTGAGTGGAAGGAGGCACTCCCCCCCCCCCCCCCCCCCCCCCCCCCCCCCCCCCCCCCCCCCCCCCCCCCCCCCCCCCCCCCCCCCCCCCCCCCCCCCCCCCCCCCCCCCCCCCCTCCCCATCCCACCTTTAGTGAGGTCCATCAACGATTTTATCGGGGGGCCGGCCCCTGCTTTTACGGTTGTCATGCCAGTATGGGCATCCAATTTTTCTTATCTCCCTGATTAATACAAATGCAGTTTCGGAATGCATTAATTAACAGATACAAATCTGCGTTCTCATGGCCAGATCGATGGCGTGAAGAGAAGAGGCATCAATGTGAATTTACTGCCAAAGACGGAAGAGGTTCCTATATTGACATTTACGTTGAGGGCAAACTTTAAAGTTGCGTTCCGGGGTCCTTTCTTCTTGCTTGTCTTTCTTTTTTTTTTCCAATCTGTTAATTCATTTCACAAAAGAGGCATGCGATAAAAGTCATAGTGGCTCCCCTTTAAAAGCCAGGGCTGTGCTGGGAAGATCATTAAAGAGCTGAATTAAATACCAGCGTGGAAATCTGGATGTGTACAGCCGCTTCCTCAAAGGAATATCAGTAATGCAGGTGTGCCAAATCTTATATTTTGATTTCTCATAATGATTTGTTGTAATAATCAAGACCATATCCAATTCAGTACCTAAAAAAGAAATTGCAAATTTATCAATTAATCTTTGGGTGCTTTTTTTTTTTTTTTTTTTTTTTTTTTT
>CM040984.1:22382927-22536887 GCA_022985145.1 Pangasius djambal | reverse complement strand
ATGGAAGAGCATATCTGATGGCCTTAGCTTTTGTCAAATCGGCAGTGGCTTTTCAGGAGGACTAAGCGTCAGGGTGTATGTGTGCGTGGCATGTTGCAGGATGACAGAAAGAGGCTGTGATGCAGCCAAGCGAAGTTAACCCCTACCGGGCACGAGAGCTCAGCAACAGAGTTTGCCAAATCTCTTCTGACTGCACATTCACACCGCTGAGAAGGCCTTTCAGTGTGCAGGCACACACACACACACACACACACACACACACTCTCTCTCTCTCTCTCTCTCTCTCTCTCTTTGCATCACCACCTCCTTGCTTTCTCAATGAGCATGCAGTGATAGAGTCTACTGTGTCTGTTTATAAGACGCGTCCTGCTCTTAGTGTCACATAATGTCAAAACAACACCATTCTTACGTATCCACTTGCAAAAAAAATTGCTCCCTGTCTCATACAGTGACACCGGCAACTTATCAGAGTGATCTAGACACATAACTGGTGATAATTTCCCTACAACTGGAAAAAAAACAACAACCCAAAACTCTCAATGATTCAAATAGATCCAAACGAATCATTAATCAAAATGACACATGAATCATTTCAGTTCAGCTCAATTCTTCCTATATAAACATACAGTAGTATTATTTTGCAGGTGAAAAGCGTAAAAGAAAAAGGCAGAAGCTTATGACTATGATGGACCTCTTTATAGATGCTGTTCCTCAGTATCCACAGAGAGCACAACAAATAAACAGACACGTTTTCTGTAGCCGTCTGACTCAATTCAAGTGACCAGTACACACAAGCATCTGTCATCTTGGCTAAATGAAGACTTGTATCATAGAAACTGACTGAAAAGAAAAGCTTAATTGTGGTTGGAAAACTTGAGGAGGAAAAAAAATTGTTCACTTCATTCCACTTGGGACGCAAAGAAACAAACAAAAACTATTTTTCTTTTCCATGTGTGTTAAGCGGATTAACCATTAAAGCCTACTCATCATTCATCCCGTGCGTTAGCGTGTATGTGTGTGTATGTGTGTGTATTTATAACCCCTAGGCACTAAGCCTCTTCTCATGTCCGTTGACGCGGCTTGCTGCTAGCATACCCATACACAACACGTCCTCGCTTCAGTCACCCGCACGGCAAATATTGAGCTACTGAAAACGTGCACAAAACAAAAACCAACATGAAAAGGCAAACAAACGAGTGCGAGTGTGTGCATATGTGTGTGTGTAAACACAAGTCTCTCAGGTCTTTAGTCTGGGGAAGTGATGAGGAGAGCTGCGTGTGCGCGCACACACACACACACACACACACGCACACACACACACACACACACACACACACACAGCACTACAAAACCCATCACAGCAACCTTTAATTTTTACAAAGAGGACAAAGAGAAAGAGAGCAAATATAGCACATTTTCTTAACGACACATATTTAGCAGCTACACAACTGTGCACACACACACACACACACTGACGTCATTATTGATCCAGCTAATTAATGCCATGCCTACACCTAAACCTTACCCTAATCTTAATAAACAAAAGTCATTTCACTCTTTTAGCTGTAGTTTTTGTAAAAAAAACAAACAAACAAAAAAACCAAAACCAAACAAAAACAAAACAAAACAAAATAAAAAAAAACCCTGTTTTCCTGGTGTCATCCAGCCAAATCTCCTTGTTTAACCTTGTGAGGACATTTGGTCCCCATCAAGATATAAAAACATGGCCTCACACACTCTCTCTCACACACACACACACACACACACACACACACACACACACACACACACGCACACACACACACACCCTGACATAATTATTGACCCAGCTAATTAATGCTATGCCTACACCTAAACCTAACGTTAATCCTAGTAAACAAAAGTCATTTCATGCCTTTAGCTGCATTTTTTTTTTGTTTTTTTACAAAACAAAACAAAACAAAAAGCTTTTTTCCTGGTGGCGACCAGCTAAACGTCCTTGTCTAACCTTGTGCGGACATTTGGTCCCCATCAAGATGCAAAAACATGGCCTCACTCTTTCTCTCTCTCTCTCTAACACACACACACACACACACACACACACACACACACACACACACACACACACACCATAACCATGTTTCTGTTCCCTTTACGTCTTAAACCGACTGCTTTTCCCTCAGGCCTTTCATTTTTTTTTTTTTTACACAATAAATTATGTTTATGCTTCTGCTTCTGTCCCGAACGCTTTGTTACATTCAAGTCATAAAGGGATTTCCACTCTGACATTTCATAACTGACTAAACTGCAGTTGACCCCGTTCAACCGCACGGTTCGGTTACAAAACACCGGCGAGAAAAAAAAAAGGATTCAATTTGCCCCATCTTGATATGTTCAACCGAAGCTGAAGCTGTTAACGTCTTCGTGTGGCGTGTTGGATATCTTGTTTGTGTGTGGGTTTTTTTTTTTTTCCCCTTTCTGTCTTGCAGGATTTGGCGATGCCCTGGGGAAGGGGGGATGCTGCCTTGTCGGCTAATCACAAAGTGTGTGCAAAGCCGCTTGATTCTAATGCACCTAATTAGCAATCGGCAGCCTCTTAATTGCATACATTAAGGGCCGATTGGTGGTGCAGATTAATTCAAAATACTCAGGCAGCTGGTTAAGATGCCACGGATTACTGTACGGACCGTGCTTTTCCACTTAATTAGATATGAAAACGAAGCGGCCAGTACAGTGCGGCAGGGCAGCGGGAGAAGAGAAGCTCCCTGGACTATAATAAAGTGACCGCATGAGAGACACTCTCACAGATGGAGTGACATTAACAACTGGGATGGGAAGCCATTTCAAACAATGAAATATCAATATTTACATTTTAATTACCCCGCTTCCCGCGGTCTCGCTCTCTCTGGCTCTCCGTCGAGTGGCTCCATCGTGACCACTTGGCGAGGGGGCTCAGAGGAGACGGGAGGGTTAGGTGGCACTAGATGGAATGCAGGCTGACATTTGATTTCGCAACGCTTTTTACACGTTTCGCAGCTTGCATTCTGCGGAAGCTTAACACTGAAATGAGGACCTGATAACAATCCTAGAATTAGATTAGTCGAATTTCTAGTGCATAAAAATACATATATACAGTATATGACTTCGGGCTTCGTTTTCCTCAGTGCTCTTACAGTGAAAAGCAACTCTGGCCTCAGGAGGGATGAGGGATCCATTTTCTCTCCTCCCTTTCCCTGGGCTTCCTGTGCAAGAACGACAACAGCTTCCTATTAGCGCAGTGTTTGTGTAGTGCTTCCCTTAAACACTGCTCCACCATACACCTGCTTCCAACATGCTTCCTACATCAATAATGAGACACTACACCGGCCCAAGGATTATATTAGGAAAATATTAATTGCTAATGCACATCACTACAGAGCACAGTTGTGGAGCTCTATACGCTAATGGAGTTCATATAAAAATGGTACCATATGAAGAAGAGAGTCCTCTAACGCCACATGCAAACACTAAATGCATTTGTCTTCTCGTTAAATTGGTTGTGTGAAAAGAAACAGTTATTATTCTCTTCAGACCCATCTTAAAAAAAAAACAACATCAATGTCTTCGACAAAAAAATAAAATAAAAAAATAACTAGTATAATTGGAGCAGGATCAGCTTGGTGTTTTTTTTTCCCCCATCATTTCATATAAAAAACAAAAATGTCAATCGCTCCTTCAGCAGCCTCTAATTTCATACCTGGGGTTTACCATCATCTCAAACATGATCACTACATGAATGGCAGCACACACATACACACACACACACACATACCTATAAACAACAAACACTCATCTGTGAGCATTGGGCCTTTTAATAGAATGTCATCAGAGAGCCTGTGCTTAAAGCATGCTCTTAATGTTTCGGAGATGAGACGCGACTCCCCATTCCATGGCAATGAGCACCTTTTAATTTCTGCAAAAGGCACGGCTGAAAATCTTAATTAATTGTTTCATACTGCTTCAGGGTCATTATGCAATGCAATAAAGGCCATGTAATTATGAAATTTTACAGCCATTACCGAGGCTGATAGCTCGTATTTCATCATCAGGCGGGCCCGATGGCTTTCCAGGCGCACGATCACGCGTGATGGACTACGCGCAGATCCATCAGGGCCCAAACAATAAGCTGGCCAGGCCTGCTGTAATAGCTACCCACAGATGAAGCGACAGATAAAGATAAACTATAAATCCAACAGCATGGATGCTAACGTGAGCCTGTGAGGGGGTAGGAGCTGCAGCGGTGTGTGACTGTCTGTGTGTACTGTATGTCCCTGGCTGCTGGAATGCAATACTCTGCTTAAAAATATAGTTTGCGTTTGTTTGTGTGAGGAAAGAGGAATTGCATGAAAGCCAATATCACAGTCCACGCAGGACTTGCAAAAGATGCAGTGGGGAAAATCAGGGAACGAAAATATGCTGATGTAGGTTTGCTAGACAGAACGGCTCCTCGGTCCAAACTACAGAAAGAGTGAACATCTCTCACTCTCTCCTTCTACTGGAGGGAGTCCAGAGAAGCAGAGAGAGAGACAATGAGAGAAAGAGAGTGATATATATATATATATATATATATATATATATATATATATATATATATATATATATATAGAGAGAGAGAGAGAGAGAGAGAGGAGAGACAATGAGAGAGAGAGACAGCTAGAGAGTGTGTGTGTGTGTGTGTGTGTGTGTACACAGAGAACAGTATGCATGTTAATCACACATACAGTACATGATATTTCTAATAAAGGACACTAAAAATAACACTCCTTATATATTTAATGGTATATTTATAATAGAATATGTATTATTATCATAACCGAGAAGGTCTGTGTGATTAGACAGCATGAATATTATTATTAATAATGTTACAGGATGCCGTGGAGCTGCCCGCTCTTGTGCTTTGTCCTATTCGCTCGTGTCGCAGTGTGCAGAGTGCCGGGTGTCACGCACTAAAAGATGTCCAATCATTTTATTCATAAGCAACACAGTAGGTCCCATTCGCACATGGCCTTGCTGCCAGAGCCCCGACCACATCGATAATAATTTACATCTCGATTAAGCACATCCTTCCTGTGACTTGCCGTGTCAGGAAAGGCCTGTTTAACCCACCTCTGCCTCTGCTCGCGCAGCCTCACACACACACACACACACACACACACACGGGGGTTGTAATTCCTCAGAGCGGCCCGACAGCTCGAATCCAATCCCATTTTCTTGCCTGCTTAGTGTCTGATGGAGAGGATCCCTCCCTCTGAACTGTTATTTTGGGGTGGGGGCCATTTCAGGGCCCGTCGGCGTGAACTTTGCATGAACCTCTGGAAAAATAATGTCATGTGATGACAAGCCTGTTCTACCTTCCAGTAAATTTGCTGTGGGAGATGGGAGCCGGGCAGCAGGAAGAGAAAGAGAAAGAGAAGGGTATGTGTGTGTGTGTGTGTGTGTGTGTGTGAGGATGAGTTGAAATGGAGTTTGGTTTTGCGTAATTACATCCATCTATCTTTATATTCCAGCAGCATATCGCAAATTGAAAATACCAAAAAATTGACTGCTGGTCCGGATAGTTAATGATTGGCGGCAACGAGGCCGTGATTTATTGGTTACTTACTGACGTGACACATTTGCATCTTATTAGATGGAGATTACTAGGAGGCCCTCTCAGATTGCGCGATGATGCGGCCTCCTTTTTCACAAAGCGCCTGATGGATTGATTTGATTTGCAAATGTAATCAAACTAATAAGAGGGAAAATACGAGCAATAATGCCTTGTTTTTTCAACTAGCAATCACAAAGGACCGCCCTGTTTCGCAGAGCCGGGGTGACGCAGGGCCGCTGCGGCACTTCTGGGGCCACAGAAAGGTGAAAGTTTAGGGGAATGCGCTTCCTGTCAAATCTACACTCGCACTGACGGGATCCAGTTACAGCACATCAACTGTGGACTTTACACAACAAATGTGTCCTTTATGAAGAGAGACGTGCAGGGACATAAACAAACACACACACACACACACACACACACACACACACACACACAGAAAAACAGGCAGCCCCAAGAGCTGTGATGTGACAACAAACACAGGTGCTCGCCCAGCGGACCCTACAACGTAGGCATGACTTCTGTCACTTCTATTCTTTATGAAGGCAAAGTGGGTGTGTGTGTGTGTGTGCATGTGCACGGGTGTGTGCTTGCGTGTGTGTGTGTGTGTGTGTGAGACAGTGTACAGATTCACTGCGCCATATTTTGTCGCCTGTTGCTACAAAAGCAATAAAGTCATAAGAGTATCATTTTTAAAAGAAGAAACGTAGCAAAACAATTCAGACGTTTCATTTATTTCAATTCGCAGTAATTGCTCAGCTATGTATGTACTAGAAAGCACTACGTCTGAGAGGAAGCCAGAGGAGTTACAGGTCAAGCTAGTTTGAATGCGTAACGTTTATAATAAATTGTTCATTTACGCACGGCAAAATTCAAAACTGTTCAGCTGTGAAGCGCGAGGCGTTGCAGTCTCTGCACTGAGAAAGAAATGCTTTGCTTTTACTGCAGTAGAGGACATTGTTTCAGACTTTACGCTATCCGTTATTTTAAAGTTAAAGGGATCAATTTGGTAAAAAAAGGAGCTGAGGCTCGAATAAATGCTGCTGTAACATTTTTGCGCATTCTTCAATAGTCAGAAACCTGCTAAACCTGTGTATTCAGCGACTCAACCGAAGATAAAAATAATAAACAAAATATAACATTTTGTATCCTCTATTGGCTGCGTATCTAAAGCTTCCTGATTACACACAAGAGAACTGACTGACATGTGAATAACGCGGCTGGTGTTTTATACCTGTGCATTGTTTTGATTTTCTTTTTTAAATCCTCGTATGCTTTAATATTTAATATTTTATCTCATGACCCTTCTGTCAGTGCTATCTTTGAAAGAACTAGTGATATCCTCTCTACAGGGTGTGTGTGTGTGTGTGTGTTTCTTAGTCTACAGGTAATTAATCTCCTCAAAATACTTAGAATAATCTGTAGAAATTTTCCAACAATAAATTGAGACAGAGCGAATACATCACAGCGCTAGAAAGGTCAAATGTGTCGTGTTGACTGGAACGGCAGGCATAAAACGAGCAATCAGTAATATGCATGCTTATGGGTTAAATAATTAATACAGTCTGTATTAAAGGGGGAAAAAAAGACACATAAATATTCTTTAGTGATTAGGAATAAACGTGTCATCTCTCTATCAGGTCCGTGGGAGTTACAGAAGGCTTCTAACCCGTGCTCAGAGCGAAGCGCATGACGAAGCTCCTAATTTTCCTAATGATTTACGGCCTAGCGTCCACAAAACGACCAATCTGGAGATTGATGAGATCACCCGACAACGATGATGAACAACACACAGTTAAGAAGAACTTACATCACTACTGTTTCATCTACACTATGTAACACACACGTGCACAGTACTTACATTGCTTTCATTGCTTATTTCGCAAACCCTTCTCCCTGTCTCCCTAACACCCACATTCTCTTTGCTGTATTTGCTTTGTTTTTGTTTTTTTTTCAGACATTTTCTTTGTCACACTTAATTTAGTGCCTCTCACTTTGCTGAATGCACAGTGAGTGAAACCCCAACTAAAAGTGAAAATTTGATTTGCTAAAAGGAGCTTAGGGCATCTATTAATCAATATTTGCAGAGTGTCAGGCTGGGGGCGGTGACAGACAGGCCCCCATTTGGAGATTGGCTGGAGAGGGGATGGCTGGGAGGACTGGGGTTAGTGTTTCTCATCTAGTATAGGGGAGGAGAATGAAGTAAAAAGGGATGAGAGTGCAAAGAGTACATGTATGTATGCAGTAGTATGGCAAAACCGGGTCACTATGCTTCAGTACTGATAGCAACAATGCGTGGATGTGATTACCAAATGGTGAGGTTTCATACTGTAAACAAATAATGCACTAATGCAACAGCGAAGGTATACAGAGGATTGGTGTGAGCATCAGAACGACGAAGTCATCAGTCCGAAAGGTGCATAATCCTTATATCCTTATATCAGTAGTGTGAAATCATTAATCTTAATTTACAGGATTTTTTTTTTTCCTACAAAGAGCCTTAACATGCTCCAGTTGCTGGTACGCTGGTGACTTCCCACAATTCCTTCACTTTCACCACCCTGATTAAGACATTCTTTGTAGGCCTCCTATACCCAGCAGCGCAGAGGAATGAAATAAATAAATGAAGCAAATAACAAAAAAAACAAAACAAAACAAAAAAAAAAAACAGATCGGCTACAGCCTCAGGCAGGAGACGTGGCTTCGGTCTGGCGGTTTTCTTTCATTCCTTTTGTGTGTGTCGAAGCCCAGGGACGGAGCCTATACACTGATCAGCCAATAATGATGCCTCAATCAGGAGGCGAGACAGGCCTGAGCGAGCACCTCCATGATTTTTTTTTCTTTTTATTCATAACAGGGTTTCAGTGTGAATATCCTAATCCAGCACGTGGCACAACAATGCGGCCGAGTAGGCTACCTAATCGTCTTTATTACAGCCTGTGAAAGCTAGCTGCAATATTTGACCAGGAGTCTCCTGCCTTGGTTTTTCTCTCACGTGACGTAATTACAAATGCCAACAATAGTGTGTGTGAGAGAGAGAGAGAGAGAGAAAGAGAGAGAAGAATTAAGTGGACTGTGGACGTACCTCAGTATCTACATAAAAGAGATTAGAGACGACAGGCTTCCATTTTACACCTCAATCACATTGTGTTAGCACACGCTTATCCGCCCGCCGGCCAGAATTGAAAGGGAACTAAAGAAAAAAAGTCCCCGAGATAGGGCCCGAGAAGCCTGAGCAATTTCAGCTGCCATAAAGGCGCTCTAATAGTGGGAAGCCTGTCACGCTAAAAAGGTGCTGCTACACGGCGCTCTGTCCGTTCCTCAAGTGAAGTGAAGTGCGACTGGCCCGCTATTGTGCGCTCCTGTGCTCCGATAAGGCCTGTCACAATTACATGACAGTTTTCTATTCTCCAAATTCTATTCTGTTATATTTACAGATAAAAAGGGGTCTTCAATGGGGCTTTCCAGCCTCCGTCTCCCTTTTTAAACCATTCACTGGCCTGCCTTCTCTGAACGATGACATCCGTGCAGCTTCTCAGGCGCTTAAAAGAAAATCAGCCAGTGTGTTTTCATTTAGCAGATTCCACAGACACCTCATTTGAACTCGCACTTGTGTTGAATGTTTCTTCATATTTACCTAAAATCCTGTCCCTAAATCCACATAACAAATGTTTTGTATGGCCTGCATGCACATATAAAAGAAAATGAGTAGAGAGACATAGAGAGAGAGAGAGAGAGAGAGTGTGTGTTACAAAAGCGATCAGAGAAGAGTGAAGGCATGTGAGAGTGTGAAGTAGCTCGAGTCGAGGCATTTTTAACTCGACTGTGCTGAACACAGACTGCTTCATTATCTAGCAGGCCTAGCGGCACAGCAGTCCCTGTAATGCTGAGTGATGTTTAAATTAGTTTACAATTTGGCCTGCTCCTAGCCTAGGACAGATCTTAAACGAAGGCGCTCAGAAATGTCAGGCGCGCTCCTAACCACCGTAACAAATTGTTGCCCGCACGCTGCACGCACCTAATGACTTCAAATTAGCTCCCGCGCGAGGCCCTGACAGTTGGTTACGACGGTTAGCAACACAGCCGCTGTATCATGAGCGCTAAATTGCTTCGCAGCTCTCTCGGGGAGGAATGGAGACCTTCATCAATTTGATTAAAAAAAATTACTGTACCATAGGAAGCGGTGAGGCAAACTGGTTTGTGTGCTGACAACACGACAGCCGCACGAGCACACCTACACACCGAGAGGCCGCGGATGGAAAAGGTTAAAAAGCTGTTTACTAAAAGCTCGTGTCCGTTTTGAGGAAGAGATTGTGTGTGTGTGAGACGGAGTGAACCAGAGAGTGGGGTTACAATTCTATTTAGCTGGAAGGTTTATCATTTTGAGAGTGTGTGTGTGTGTGTGTGTGTGTGTGTGTGTGTGTGTGTGTGTGTGTGTGAACACACCGCTCTCTGTGTGAGAGAATCTTCGATAGAGGGTCACTGACACTTTTTTCAAACAGATCTCTATATCAGATTCCTTTCCTTTAGACGCCGGAGGAACGCATGAGGCTGGAGATGAGAGCAGCAGGAGACGGCCGACTCAAGCAGAACTCGAATTGCCTGCTGAGCTCCAGTCATACAGTCATCTCTCTTCTGCTGAGCAATCGCTCCCAGTCCAGCACACACACATACACACACAAACACACACACACACATACACACAATGAGAGCTATCTTCAGTGCCAAACACATGCCAACTGAGTCTTCACTTAACACTATGAATAAATTCATGTGTATGAAATGGACAAACCGATGTGGATGAACAGTCTCTCTCTCTCTCTCTCTCTCTCTCTCTCTCTCTCTCACACACACACACACACACACTCACACACACAAAACTATGTTTGTAAGGTATTCCCCTACACCTAAAACCTAAAGCATGAATCCCTTGTTCTCTACATGGAGCCAAACTGTCTTCATAATGTTTAAAGTGTCATGTATACCGATCAGGACTATTTCTTGCTATAAGCAATATAAGCAGGGCCCCTGCTTAGGACCCCTGACCACCAGGGGGCCCCAAGAAAATAGATATGCAAAACACCAGCACAATAAGTTTGGAAATTAACATAAATAATGGCTGAAGATCGTGAAGAAGCGGTGATCACAAAGGGCATAAACATGCAAAAAGCATGGAAAAAAATGTATGCTAATACAATGTATTTGTTTGCGTTCTTGAGTCTTTTAATTGAAATAGAAAAAAAAATGAGTGGCTAACTAGCTTGTATGTAGAGCTAGCAAGTGTCTAGTAACTTGTTTGGTTGTTTTTAGTTCATTGTTTATTAAACATTTCTTTTCCCTCATCCGTGATAATGAAGTATTAATTCTGTACATTAATGTATATAAACTACTGTTAGTTATTATTATAACTAAATTATGCTCTGCTTAACGCTAACCTTAGTTTCAGCTACCAAAAGGACCACAAATGGTTTATGAAATGAATGAACTGATCTGATTGGATATCACATTGTTGCGTTCAATCCCCGCCCCTTTTTAAAAACGGCCACTCTGCTCCAGATGCTGCTGATGGTCACAAAAATAATATCCAAAATAATATCCATCCTTTTTTGCCTTGTTTTAGCACTTATGCCATAATTCCTAACATAAAGCACATCTATAAAGTCATATACGAGGCATAAGGCATCCTCCAAGACTAAAAAAGCATACTGTATGCTTAAAAAATGTCTCTGTATTAGCCCAGAAACGAGGACAAAATAGACAGATAGAGGTGAAGCAGAGGGCCTTTCTATGTTAGAAGTTTTAGCTGCAGCACCATGTCTTTTTGCTCATGGATGGAATCAGATCCGGTCTGCAGGGCAAGCCTGGAGCAATCTGGCATTGAGTCATGGACACAAAAGTCTGCTCGCACCTCTCATGACACGTTACGAGCCCTGAATGCCACCCTGAGCCTGCTCGATGCCTGATGCCCGACGCTGGAGCAACCACAAAGGAGCACTGCACCATATACAAAACACCAGTCCAGCCCAGTGGGTGGCTTTCTATGAACTAAGCAGAGATGATTGCTATCTGTGACACCACAGAAACAGAAAAGCGATCAAATTAAATTAGCATCTGTTAAGAGAAAAAAATCACGTGTATAAATAAACATCGAATCCCCTGACCTTTCTATACACCATCGCTAATCTCTATGCGGCTAACTGCTCTCATCAAAAAAGCAGCACGTAAAACTCGGCTCAGCCAAAGATTAAATGCGAAAAAAGACGGCCTTTGTTAAAGAGATCACTGAAAATTCCTCATTCTGCCTGCTCGAGATGGGCAATAAAGCAGTAGCCGTAGACAGAGACAGACAGAGAGAGAGAGAGAGAGAGAGAGAGAGAGAGAGAGGGAGAGAGAGAGAGAGAGAGAGTGGTGGAGGAGATGGAGTGAGATCGGGAGGGCCACTTGTCTCAATCATGGTCACCGGAGCCATTACTGCTCATGGGTAATGTTGTCCTTTCAGTCCTTTCAGCAGCTCTGCAGCTAAGGTGAGCAGGCAGGAGAAAATGCTCCAGGTCTGCTGCTTTAGATTTCAAGGCATTGTGCGTGGAGGAATTAGGCTAAAACTAAACAAATTGATCTTATTTCCTCTGTGCTGTCACAGAGAGAGTGACAGAGAGAGAGAGAGAGAGAGAAAGAGAGAGGGAAAACTGCTGACCTCATGAGTGTGTCAGTCATGGCTGGTGTGTGTCAGTGTGTTGGACAGGCTTTATTTGGCCTGTAGGGAATACCGCTTAACAGCATGTGAGGATAAATATATTTAAACATACCATCAAAGGCAACAGGCATATTAAAAAAAAATAAATAAAAAAAAAGTTTAGCTAAACTTGTTAATCGTGGCCAATTATATTTCGATTTTCACTTCCACTTCCAAGCTCATAACATAATATATAACACAATAGTGACACATTATCATTTCTATAATAACAACTCATTCGCAGGTATGTGTGTGTGTGTGTGTGTGTGTGTGTGTGTGTGTGGCGAACACTCTACATAACCTGAGCATAATTATCGTTGATATGGTGAAGCTTTCTGTAAGGACATGTTCATTTGGCATTTAGGGAAGGAGGCTACAGTGAGGCTGTTTACAGCTGCTGTAACATAAGTGATAACAGGAACGGATCTTTCCGTCAGACGTTCCACAGCATTAAATAGAACTATAAAAAAAAGTACTATAATAAACAGCATGGCGTGTCACGTATTAATAAATAAAAAAGCGTAATCATCGGAGGTATCAGAGGAAAAACACTGCTGTTATAGAAAAATAATCTACTTCCACCAAGGCACATTGTGTGCTATTCATTATTTATATGATAATATATGATGATGACAGTAGACAAAGTGTGGAAAGCTTGTGCATGCGTTGGTGGCCCTACCTGGGATGTGCTTGGCCCAGCCGATATTGACCACCAGTTCTCGGTCTGCCAGGTCACACAGCGTGGTCAAAGCCTTGATGTCACTGTCGGGCACAGTCGGGTCCGGCATGGCATAGATCTTCTCAGGCTCGGCCACCAGCAAGTGTGACACGATCTTATTATCTGCAAGGCAGCCAAAGGGGACTGTATTTGAACACCAAGGAGAAAACACAAGAAAAGAATAGGATTATATGAGCACGGTCACAAAGAAATGCCATTGTTCATCAGCAAGTAGTTCAGCAGCTCAACGGGAACTATTGACAAGGCTGTTCTTCCTAGAGGAAAGACCGATAGAGTCGTTAAAACCGCGCCGAGTTTTCTTTTCTGAATGAATGCTCGGCCTCATTCGCTCTGACACAAAATTGAACTACAAGCCTCTTTTTTTTTTTTGCTGCAGGTGCTGATGTTTGAATGGATTTTATCTTTCGGAAAAGTCCGTCCTTTTTTTTTTTTTTTTTTTTTTCATTCCAAAGACAGACTGCTAAATAAACTTAAAGTGGTTCAAATGATTTGTTCCACAATAGGATATTGTGATGACATTAATAACAGATCACATATCTGGATGCGACAGTCGTATGAATTTAGCGCTTAATCTTCTACATCAGTGCAATACGATAAGAAGACAGAGCCCAAAATGTAACGCTGTTATTATAATAATAACGCTTTAATACAAATTGCTGATGTGTGAAATTTGAACACAGACACAACATATCACTAAATTAAACCCCTTCTCTTTATTTCAAGGGAATAAGAGAGAGAGAGAGAGAGAGAAAGAGATAAAAAAAGGATGGGGGGGAGTGGTGAATCAATTGACCCAGTCTCTTCAGTCCAGGAAGAGAGAAAGAGAGAGAAAGAGAGAAAGAGAGAGAGAGAGAGAGAGCTGTGCTATCTCTAGGTAAATCTTATTTAATGTTTCCCTAATTAGAATCAATGCAACCCAATTTCCAAAGCCCCATGCCTTTGTTATGTGCAAATAATCGATCAGGAAGGCTGTGGCCACGCTCATCCCCCAGCTCCCTCCTCATCCGTTTATAGAGGGGAGGGGAGTGTGAGGCCACACGCAACCCGCAACACACAACACACAACACACAACATGCACACATATTCTCAAAAGCACTGCCAATAGAAGGGCTTAGCAAATCTGTCACTGTGCTTTAAGTGTATAGCGGGGTCAAATAAATTGCACAATAGATTTCTAATGATTAGCTTATAATCTTGGTCACACTTTCAGTCACCAGTTCGGGTTTGGTATCTACAGCCCTGACCAAAAAAAAAAAACGCTTTCTTTTGAGAGAAATGGGTATCGGAACGAAAAGCAAAAGCGAGAATAAGCCTTGAAATAAGTTGCTGTGGAGAGATGAAAATAAAGCTAACCCTGGCAGGGGGGATCAACAGGATTAGATGGAAGGTTATTCCGTGCCCCTGTGTTTCGAAATATGATTTCTGCGGCTGTAATAATTGTGATTATTTCTGCCGCTATCATGCATAAAAGCATATTGTGTTCCAGAAGAATATGCTAGCATTAAGTAAAAAGGCTTTAGGGCCAAATCTGTTAAGCGCCGCAGTGCTGTGTGTTTGCCGAGCAGTCAGACGGCGAGGAAGAGCCGGTGTTTCGGGTTTGATGTCTTTGCCAGATTGGATTTAATCCGGATTAGGCCTCTCTCTCTCTCTTTCTCTCTCTCTCTCTCTCTCTCTCTCTCTTACACACATACATACACATACTATAGATATTCACTGTATATACTCACACATTCACACACCAACACCTTGTCTACACACCAGCCCCTTGTGTTTCTCTATTTTTTTTTACAGTACAGACAGTGGGGTCAGTAATAATGGGCGATTTTATTTGAGTTTAAAATAGCTACAAGGATTATATAAAGATCTAGAGTATATATATATATATTTACGTATATTCATGTATATTCATGTATCCTTGCTCAGAATCGGAATTTCTCTTTTTTTTCTTGCAGTTAATGATGCACTGATTGTGAAAATGGCATTGTACAATAAATAAGTGAATTATCTATTAATTAAGTTATGAATTCCGACTTTACATGCAGTTAAGATGGAGGCTTACATGGCTTTTTGGGTGGCAGAGCCAGCTGTGGGTTCAGATAGGGACTGTTCTCCGCATCTATCCGACGTTTGTATTTCTGTCTGCCGCCGCGCACTCTGTCCAGCCGCACTCCTGAAAGATACACACACAGACAACAAGGAAATCACAATATACATATGAGCTCTATAGGTCATTAGTCAAATCTAATACATGCTATACATCAGCTAAGAAGACATGGAAGGTAATGCGGTGAATGCAGTTAGTTCAGACTGCGCTGAGTGCGTTAAAGTTTTCTATTGTGGCATTGTTTTAATACAGCATTGCAGCAGGGTTGCACTGTCACTTTAAAAGAATTGAGGGCATCGAAGAGCAAGTATTGGGTTAAACCCAACTGAGCAGCAGCTGTCAGTGGCCATTTCAGAGCCGTGGACAGGAGATGGCCAGCTGCTGACAGATAGGGCCACGACCGCTCTCTCCATGTGACGTCCGGACACACACCTGCCCATCTCCCGCCACCTCGCACTACCTCGCGTGATTGTCACCACATCAGTCAGTGTGTGTGTGTGTGTGTGTGTGTGTGTGTGTGTACATATGTGTATGTGTAAGACTGCAAGAAGCCACAAGAAACGTTGAGCATGTGAGCGCTTGAGTCTTGAGTCATGGTTACAATGACAAAAAAAAAAGAGCTTATAGGCCAGATCATTCATAATCTCATTATACATAAGTGACTTTAGTACCTCACAGCAATAATTTGCAAATAAATGTCAATGCATGAAAAGAAACGAATTCTTGTGAAGAAGAAAAAATAAGTGGATTGTATTTTTCCCGCCTGCACCACAAGAGAATTCCCCGTCTATGTAATGTTTATACAATACACGACTTATACTGAAGCAAGACATGATTGAATAAATATTCAGAATTTCTAAGGACCTTGGTATCACAGGAATCCTGTGGGTTTGGTCATAAATCCCCACAGTCCAACCTTTAAATCTGTCCCTGTCTCCAGCAGACCGATTGAAAATGCAGCACCATGTCTGCACAGGCAGCCGTCCTTTCCACACTCTTTCCTTCTCATAGTTTTCCTCCCATCAGTCTAAGTAACTGTCAATACTTTGTCCCACAACTACACCATGAAGGGCCAGTAATTCACTAAGGTGCAAAAAACACTCAGATTCTGCTTTTTTGTGTGTGTGTTTTTTTAAATTCTCTCCCTTCTCTCATCGTGCTGATGTGGCCAGAGACTTAAAGACCTGTCTCTGCTTTTAATTAATTGACATACAAAAGAGCCTTAATTTAATTATGTAAAGCTCCCCAGAGGAAAGAGGGGTTTCTCTGGGCCAGGAGGGGATTCATGAAGCTGATGAGAAGACGTATGGTATTGGACAGCTCTTCATGCAGCGTCACTTTTTTAAATGTGTGCAACTTTAGAGTTTGGCCATATAATAGGTTTAAAATTAAAGGAAATATCTGGCAGTATATGGCATTATTATTAGTATTAGCGGCATGGTTTAGCGACTTCAAGCCTTCTTTATACTATCATGAAACATTTGAAACTCCTCCAGGATGACTCCGCCCCCATCCACATGGCAAGAGGGCTCGCTGAATGGTAAATCATGTGCTAAGGCCTTCACAGTCAGATGAATATTATTAACACACCAGCTGAGGGAATGTCTTTTTGTATATTTTATACACTGAATAAAGGTCAGTGAATATTTTGTGCGCTGTGTTGTGGTTGGAAAACAGCTATCCTGCTTTGGGACATACCATAATGAACACTAATTATCTCTGCCCTTGTCAAGGCTGTGTCATTCCCTGAGAATATCCAGAGGATGAGAGATTCTTGATACTGAATTTTTTTGTAGTCACATTGTATTGGAGGCCATAGTAACACACACACACACACACACACACACACACACACACACACACACATATTTGCATTACCACATACAAAAAATGGACACATGATTTAAAAAGATGGGAACAATCTGCCATAACTGGACCAGACTTTGGCAGGGTTCGGAGTGTGGAGAAAGTTTATTGTGTTAATTTGCTGCCAGCGTTGGCCTCCTCACTCACAACAGCATCACCTGCAGCCCGTGCTACATCTTATCTCTCCCTCCCCTCCTGCAAGCCCCTCATCTGCTGCCTGGCTAATGCTGTCCAGATTTATGGGGCTTTTATTAGCCTGGTCGGATTACTGACAGTCCAGTCCGAGTTTACTGCAACACCTCGTCGCCTCTAACAGCTTGAGAGTAAACAGCGAGAAAAGCAATCCTTTGTAAAACAAAGAATTTATAAAATACACTCAGCCGTGACTTGTCAAAATACACAGCCAGATCGGTTTCACGTGTTTCTAACTGTTCATATGATCATGGCTGAGGTGAGGATTTGGGTAGAAAAGCCCGCTGTTCATCAACATAAACAGGAAGTGACATAAGGTTTTAGTACACTGCTTCACAGCTTCACTGTGGAATTAGGAAGAGCCGAATACAGATCAGTTTGGGGCACAGTGCGTGAAGGAAGAAGGCTGTAATTCTTGCCTCATTGCGTCTCTGTAGTTATTCGATTCGCTAGTGGAAAATGAGTGATTGTCTTATATTGCTTGCATTGGAGGCATGATCTCCTTCCCCAGACAGAAGGGCTTATTCCATAGCTGTGCTTTCATTTCAACATCCCACTCTGTGGCCTCCAACTCAAGGCTAACAGGTGCCTCAGACACCCCAAAGCGAGGCAAACGCCATACAGGAACATTCTATGCAACAATGCATGTGTCCTGTGACTGGTCTGTTATCAGTCTGTGACTATAAAGAAAGCAGGCGCCAATGGTGCACATGTTCCTTCACTGCTAGATTGGGTTACATGTACGCGTGTGGACACAAAAGGCTGCCGTCTGCTTGTCTGACTGCGTATCTATGAGCTGGTGTAAAGTGGCATTGACAAATAGCATCGCTTCATAGCCTGCATACTGCTAAAGCTGCCCTGTGCCCAATATTTCAATAAGGACCATAAACAGTATGAAGTACTGTATGTGGGTTTGGTCTGATTTTCTCTTCCCAGTAACCTGGTGCGAATCCTCTAAGGGCACAGAGATCTGGTCGAAGGATAACTGAACATTCCATGATACGCATGCGATATCTTCACTACATATTAATGCTCACACAAGCTTTACTCCTCAGGAACGCGCACTGAAGAGGTGTGTTTTCAAAGGCGTCCACCACCATTTCCAGTCCCTGCACCCACAAACAGGGAAGACAAATTCGTTTTTGAAGTTTTGAACCAGCGTAAATCCACACCACATTACAAGACCCTTTCCCTTTTTAATTGCTCGCACCGACACGCATCTTGTTTAGAGGCGCGAATACAGGGATTTTATTTTTGCCTCATTTTAAATGATGCACCTTTTTCTCCCTTTTACAAGAACCTCACAGATGACCATAAACATCTTACGAGGCTTGTTTTGAATTTCATAGGTGGCGTGGAATCCCACGAGCTGTCTGCAACGTTTTTACAGGGAAGTGTTTGCGAAGCAATCAAGTCACTGGCAGGCTTGGCTCTTTAAAAAAAAAAAAAAAAGAAGTGCCACTAATTAATTGGACGTGGTCAGAGACCTCTGACGTCAGGGGCCAGGTGTCAGAAGAGGAAAGGAATGTAAAGAGGAAAGAGAAAATAAGAAGGAAATGAAGCGAGTGGAAAAAAAGATATCATTTTGAGGGAAAAGCTGAAAAGTACCCTTACATGGGGATACCACGAGTGTTTCTTAAGTACACAGGCCTGTGATGAATCGATAGTGTAAATCTTTTTTCTATTGAAGGACGACTATCTTCTTCAGTTACTTCGGTTACTGTAACCAAACCAATTTGTTCCTTTCTGGGAAATAGACAGACCCCCCTCTAATAAAACTGGCCCTACAGCTATCACAGAGCAAAAGGTTTAAAAAATATATCTAAAATATTTTATTACCAGCTAAAAGATTTGACAGGCCACAGTATGGATTAAATACAATTTGCCTTTGGCAGTATTTCAATAGCCTGCCTTAATATAACTATATCTGCTATAGCTGTAGTGGCCTCTAAACCATCTTTGAAATAGCTTGTAGGCCTAAGGCTATAGAATAAATGAGTTGCTATCTGCTAAATTATGAGGTAATGGATATTTATGAGTAACAATAAAATAAGACAGTATTTTGCGGGGCAGCGGCTTGATTAGGTTATTAGCAAGAGCAAGCCGCTCTCGGTGCATGCAGCAGTGGAGCTTGGCGCGGATCTCAGCAAACATCATACAAACCAGTGTGTGTTAAAGAACGATGAGAAATCGCATATGCAGTGAAAGTGTATCCATTCCAGACTTTTCTGGTACTCAAATGCTCTTGATTAACACCTTTCATCCGGTTTGCATCAGGATTTTACATTTCAAAATCGTGGGGAGATATTTATAGAATTAGTCATAGTCGTTGCTAAAAAAAAATTGTTTGCATGATTCCTGAGTCATATTACAGATTCTGAAGCCTAGACGTGTACCCTGACTACGTTTATATGCTTTTTTTGACATTGTTATATTACTTACCAATCTATACATATCAGGAAAGGTGGCAAATGTGTGTTGCTTTTCAACGTGTCCATTGATATTCAGCAATTTATCACCGAAGGCATCCAAACTGAGATCTTTTTTTGTGCAAATAAATAAAATTACTTTTCAACTGTCTGGATAAAAAACAAGGTGAGGTGAATCTGCGACTAAAACATGTACTCGGGTCAAGCAGAATGAAAGCTGTGTGTGTGTGTGTGTGTGTGTGTGTGTGTGTGTGTGTGTGTGTGTGTGTGTGTGTGTGTGTTGCTGTATACATGCCTTCCATTACTGCCTGGCTTAAAATAGCCTCGGCAATGTTAAACTTTACCACATCTGTCTTTCCATTATTCTACCCATGTATACTCATCCATCCATCTGAGAGAAGTTGTAGCTAGGTGGTATGTGAAATCAAAGCAAACACATCCTACATACTCCTACACAAGCACACACACACACACACACACACACACACACACACACACACACACACACACACACACACACACACACCTTCAAAGACAAACCCATAGCCTCGGAACGGATTTCAGTCGAGCTAGGAGTTAAGCCTGCTAGATTACTGGTTCACTATAAAAAGGAAACAGAGCGGGAGACTTTCTGGGAAGACGCTGACGACTTCACATGGGTGTCCTAGCGATGAGGAGAAAAGGAACGGGGAAGGGAAATAGGGGGACATCTATACCTAGATAGCAATCTAGATGCCTTCATACAACCTGGAAACTGTGTACGAACTGATAAATATTAATAGTCGTCCCAACAATCGGACAGAAATAATACACCGAATAATATTACACCTTAAGGTCAGACGTCTTTAGGACATTTATAATCATGTCATTAAACGGGAGACGACAGATTTTAGTATGTGACAAGCCAGCCTTTTCGGCAGCGTAAATTTCCCCAGCATGTTTTGACACTTCTTAGAAGGGAACCAAATTGTTTTGTTGTGTTTTTTTTTTTTTTTTTTTTTTCACGGAAGCATTCACAAGCTCCCTGATTGTGCCAATGTGTGGCTCACTGTGCAAGCTTTTATTAGGCCCAAACTGTGCAGTTCCAGCTGAGAGGAAAACAAAGCATGCGGCGAGAGCCGAGGCTCAGTGCTGTGTCGGGGATCACCCCCTTTCCAAGAGGAAGAGTGGAGCAATGGCTGCAAACCACCAGAGCTTCCAGCTCCCATGCAAATGGGCCGGGAACAAATGAATATGGGCAAGCAACTGGACTGTGGGTTGCCAGATCCCCTGAGTCCTCCGAGTTATTAAATTTTCACATGGAGAGAGAAAAGCAGAGAGAGGGATGGGTAAAGAGACACAAAGACAAAGAGAGGTGAGAGAGAGAGAGACGCTGTCGTCTCAATCCCCCTCCTAATACTACGAGAATTTATTTCCTGTGTCACGCAAATGTAACACAGTAAGCTGCAGGACAAGTGCACTCCAGTTCATGCATATAATTTCATTCTTTTAAACAGTTTTCTGATGTTTAAAGCTATTAAATTCTCCTCTGCTCACTCAAACACAGTCAGTCCACTCCTTCATTTTTGCCGTAACTTAATTACACATGGAGGCAAATATTGACAGCATTTGTCTTGCACAGCTCTTGTGTGTTCAGAAGTTCTGCTTACGAATTTCTGCGGGGTTTTCAGGACACAGCTCTTTAAATTCACACACATCGGACAGCAGGTTGCTTTGAATTTCTTGACTGTATGGTGAAAGATTTTCTCTGGTGCCCGGCTTAGCCCTTGATGAGGATTTGCTTGGTGAGAAAATGTGCTGACCACCGGCGAGTAAACAGACGTGACCATGTTGTCTAATAAGCCAGGTTTACTGTGTGTTTGGGTTTCAGGGCGATCAAACAACAACGTTCAGCTCAAAAGCAAATCCATACCATGACGTCACAGAGGAATTTTCGACATGTTCCTATAATACACCTGTTTTACCACTAGCATTCACGCAGCACTCGTGACCTACTGCCTAAGAATAGCTAAGAACAACGCAGACCGACTTGAACCTGTAAGCCTGTCTATGTCCATTCTCAGTGAAAGTACTGATTGAGCTGAAAGCCTGTGAAGAAAGCGTCCTCTACCAGTCGAACTGCAGGAGGCCCTGAACGCTTTAGGCAGAGTTGATCCTAGAGTAGTGGATTAACAGTCCCATCTGCAGCGCTTCCTCAAACCAGAGGTGCGTTTACAACTAATCAATACTCGATGCCTGGTTAAAGAAAAAACTTCTATATGGATTACCTGATTATTTTTATTCTGGTAAATAGAAAAGTTTCACTCTTTTACTTTTCTAAATCATTGAACTCAGCTGTCTCTAAATCAGAACTTTGTGTATTTTATGGCTATGTGCAGTGTCACATAACCAATATGACAATGCACCAATGGGAAGTAGGCAGGATTAGGGTTTCTTGAGTGGCGCAACAATAGCAATAACAACAGCAAAACATTTGCACTATCCTAAGGAAATAGTGAGTTTGAATCAACCACAGCTATCCGTGGCCAAGGGAACAAAATTGGGTGGGAGAGATGGCATAATCTCTCTCCCTAGTCAATCATGGTCACACTAGCCAATCGTGGATGTTTGTGCGCTCATGTATGTGGAAGAGAACACCAAGATGGAAGAGGGCAGCTTTCCTCTGAGAGTGTTTCACCACACTAGTATACATCCAATCCTAATAATGACCAGAGTAACTGGGCAACTGAGGAAATTCTCTTTTTCTGGATGATGGACTAGAATTCGCACCACTGCAATCTCTAATAATAATAATAATAATAATAATAATACAACCAAATGGCACTTCAGTTCAAATTCGGGATACCAAACATGTAACTGTGTAAACAGCACTTCAACCTGTTCAGAATACCACTGAGAAATTTTGGTCTTAACTCATCACTACACTCTGAACACAACCCTCTTTGTGTATCATTTGTCTTTTTTAGTATCACTTTCTCCCTCCTTCTTTTACAAAAGATAGCACAGTGGTCCGGATTACCTGAATCCTCCTCCACACCACACCCTACACACACATATGCACACACACACACACCTTAATAAAGAGTCATTTGTACAAGCTCATTTATTTTCCAGAAAATGAACTCACTTTCTGTCCTGATTAATGATTTTAATCTAAATGAAGCAAATTAAAAATTGAAAATTATACTTCCAAAGCCCACAAAAAAAAAGGAGGAGGAGGGGCCACACTGAGAAAAGAAGACCGTTCCAGTTAACAAATGAGCCTTCATATATTAATAGATGACCGGCGAGGGGGATAAGGTAATGTGTCCAGCCTCACACCTCTGCAACAATACAGCAGGACAACAAGTGCGCACAAGCGAAGAAGAATGTGGGTGCAAAAAGGCTCATTGTTGGCTTCAAATCCCCAGCGAGTTACCGAGTTATCTTCTTTCTTTAATTATTATGTCAAGGTCTGTCTGTAACCTCTACCTCTCCTATACACACATTAAAACCCCGTCCCTCCAAAAAAAAAAAAAAGCACTTTGAATGAATGATTAAAAATTCCTGTCCTGGTAGTGCACTGTTTCTGGTCTCATATAGTGATTGGGCACTGACTGATGTTGACAAATTTGGTGTGATACTTTGGCACACACAATCCAGCGCCGGCTGGTCGGGTCCTCTATGGGGTGTCAATGGCAAGCTGTCAAATGCCCAAGCGACTTAATAGACAAAGTGATGAACGGCGATCATTTAGGGGCGCAGGAACATTGCTGAGAGCCGATATCTGGACGGAGTTTGATAGGATCACCATTGGATTTCCTCCACTTCAAACAGCCCGGGATTGTGCGTACTGGACACTGAGGTATCGACTTTGAAGGGAGATTGACAGATCCGTGCTTTTGTTGCAGGGTGAAATAAACAAAGACGATAATCAGATGACGAGGAACACACCCACACACTGGTGGCTGGAATCTTTCAGGACTCCTTGCTGCCTGGGCGCTGGTGCGTGCACACGCATATACACACATACACACACAGTGAAAGCAGCCTCCGTCCCTGGCTCGGCTCTGCCGTTATGAGACCTTGAGGCATAGCGGGCCCTTTTTATGAAACCCCATTCTTCATTCTGTAGCCCAATCAGAACAGGCCACTGAAATTTTAAGGGCGCCGCTGAGCCGTGATGGAATGACAAGTGAATGATTGAAATGTTAGGATTCATAATTGGAAACATGGCGCTATCTTATGGGCTTCTCCTGCCACATACACACACACTCACACACTCAGAGTTGTGCCTGGATGTTCTCGCTGCCTGGACTACAGCAGTGGTTTTATGGTAATTGAGGCAGTTATATGAGGCGGCTGTGGATGGCTCCTTACTTCCTCTACGCCTTAAGCAGGTGTTATCTTTGGACCGACAGAGCCTCCCAATTGTCGACTCAATAATACAAGAGCTCTCTTATCAGGATTTGGAGGTGACTGATTGGCAGGATGATATCTTTAAACAATATAACCAAAAGTCTAAAGCCCATTGCTCCACCTGGGAGAGATGGGAGAGGAGAGAAAGAGACAGTTAATGTGTATTATTATTATTATTATTATTATTATTATTATTATTATTATTAGGGGTCCAAGGAAAGATCTTGTTTTCAATAGGATTCTTCTTCTTTTTCTTTTTCTTCTTCACTAAAACTAAACCATAGCTTGTACAGATGGGAAACTTGGTCAGGCCTCTTAGTCAGACAAAGAGAAATGAGCTCAGTCCGCCTGACGTTGGCGCTAGAGTGCCATATTTTTTGTTTTGTATTGTTTTGGCCCATATCTCATGAGTAGTGCAATTTGTTTTGTTATGATTCTTCTTCTTATTATTATTATTTATTATGACTATTTATTGCCGTATTCAGTTTATTTCAGACGCAACATAAAGACCAATATTCATAAAATATTATCATAAAACCTTTTTCAGACATCATAAAGTAATGAACCCTGTCTTTACAGTATAGTCAGTGCTCTGTTTAGATATAGGGTTAAATCTAAGACACAGCCCAAAGTTCAAGAAGACAGTGAGGTGTTAAAAGCAGCGGGCAGCAACGTGGCCTCAGAGGGAAGTGCTTTGAGCTGTGATTGGGCCTGATGCTGGACTGGTGGAGAGCAGATCAGTAAAGTGTGTGCTGTGTGCGCCTGTGCCGTGCCTCCCCTGGCCATTTGATTACAGGGGAGATGGAGAGCATTCCCCTCCTCTAGACACACTTCCCCATCAAACAGGGACAAATGAGATGGTGCTGCCCCTGCAAAGTGAGCCTACAATCTGTCAAAGTACAATGCAATTGAGGGCTGATGCAACGTCGCTTCTCCTTCCCTTTCATCCTCTCGCCGTCTTCCCTCTTTCCCTAGTCTTCTGCAGTAAATGTTTAAAGTAGGACCTCAGCGAGTGTGTAGTGAGCAATGGTGACATGAATCTGAATTTACACAAAGGGTCTATCATCGTTAGCATACAGTAGTTGGCCCATTAATATAATTAACATTAGTGCTAATCAGCTAGCGTGACCTAATTTTCATAAGGCTAATGTTGTTTATAGCTTCACTACTTTTTAGTCCTCCAACACCTCCATCACTCTCTCTATATCACACACACAGACTGTATTAATAAACGCCAGTAATGAAGAGGTGCTTTTTATATGTTTTAATGTCTTAGTGGGGACCACATGACCTTGTGGGGACATTAGCTGACCTCCATGATGAAAAAAAAGTGCAGCCAAAAGGTTTGTTTTGGTTAATGAGGTTAAGGTTAGGGTTAGATTTAGGTGCGTTAACCCTTTCACGCCTAGTTTCCACACTAATGGATGATCGATTTCAGGCTGTTTTTAGTAAAATATAAGATAAAAATCTCATCCAAATCCAAAGACTATTATTGCAATTGAAAATAATTTCTGTTGCTCTTTATTCTCATTTTTTCTAAAACGTTTTTTTTTTTAAATTGAAGATAAATACCCCCCCCCACCCCCCCACCCCCCCGGAAAAAAAAAAAAATAAATTAGCTATATCATGCAACAGTCCTAAACTGCATAAATATTTTTGTCAAGAATGTTTTTATAAACACTTGGGAAGATTTTTTTTTAATTTCAGTTTTATTTTATTTTTTTTTACACATGAATTCCTATACATCGACCATCCATTTATTTTTTTTAAACCTTTTAAGTGATATTTAGGAAAAAGGTTTTAGAAACTTTAGAATGTAGAAATTCATATGACATGCAATTTGAAGTAAAGAAATAAAGAATGGATTTTTAAAAAATGATTATTTACGCGGTAAAGGGTTAATTAGCTGCATGAATATAAGGGAGAGCTACTTAGCGACCTGTATGCCTGCAATGCCTCTCTGCACACACAAACGCACACCCAAACACACTCCGTCCTTCCTGACATGCCAACACACCCCCAACCAAGGCTTGAGTGATACGAGAGAGGCACATGACTGATCATCCACGGAGGAAGTGTGGCATGGAGAAGAGTGTGTGTGTGTGTGTGTGTGTGTGTGTGTGTGTGTGTGTGGGGTGAGTGGGTGTGTTTAAGGGTTAGGGGAGTGCATTTCTTTTGAGATATCACAGCATGTATACAAGGTTTGAACTCCTAATGTGTTCTGCCAAACCTTCAGTCTTCAGGTTTCATGTTCTCACTACCAACTCCCCCTCTGTCTCATGTACCAAACTTTTCAAGAAAGTTACCACAAGCTCTGTAAGCACCTGAAAAAAAAAAAACATATAAATTCTCACCAGCCAGCAGTGACATGGCTTTTTGTGGCAGGTAATAGTCTATCAGGAGCTGGGAGATTGGTAATGGCGTGGGCCTTGGAACAGCAGGTATAGTGCTAGCAGGCAGTTGGGCGACTGTGACGCTGGTTCTCTGGCTAATGGAGGGCGATTCTATTGGAGGGTAAGCGAGATGGAGGAGGGAGGGATGAGGAGAGTGTGATGGTGCTAGGGGGTGGGCCACTCTGGTTAATATGAAGCAGGTCGAAGGCTGATGGGGTTATGAGCAGTACACCTGCAGGCTTCTACAGGCCTGGCTGTGGGAGAGAAGTGGGTAATTACTGTCGTTCTGCGCCCTGTGTGTTTGCTCAACCTTTTATACCTTTTATACTACTACAGCGGTTCCTGCCTGATTACAATTACACTTTATTTATGACTGAGTCTTCACACACTAGCCCTCTTTAGGTTCCTAGTCTTAAAGGAACATTTCCTCTGATAATAATAATGAATAAGGGTTTAGGAGTTACTTAATGTGATGCAAATGAGATCTGGCTTGTTTTTAGACGAGGTTATTTCTGGTAATGTACTTTTATTGCTGCACAAGAAATTCTTTCACTTGAGCTCAAAAGAAAACGCAAAATGGCTCTGCAACCACACGCACCATTCAACTGATTTAAAGGGTATATGTCCTTTACAATAGACAGGCATTAATATTCATTTATAACAGTCTAGGGGTAATTAAATCAATGAAGAACGGAGGTTAAACTGTGGAGTCCATATAAATAGCTTTGTGTAATTCAAACACTACTGTTTAGTTCACCTTCTTTAGTTCTTTAATGTGTATGTGTGTGTGTGTGTGGGGGGGGGGGGGGGGGGGGGGGGGGGGGGGGGTGTCAGCAGACTGATGAGGGTATGACCAACTGAAATCACTTCTCTAATTCTTCCTTTAAAAAACCTTCACCTGTCAGTCCACCTCTGGACTGTAGGTACCTCTGTGCTTGATGACAGGTGTACACCGGCCACAGTACCACTCCGAGTGTGTGTGGGGTGTGTGTAAGTGTGTGATACGGGTCATGGTCCGGTTACACTTAGCTGTTAGGTGTTTCATATTCTGTATAAAATTGCCTGTCTGCTTTTACTAGACTGGATACAACCAAGAAAAATAATCATATAAATAATCACATTTCTATAAAACCAGGAGTTATCTGTTTACAGTAAAAGTGGAACATGAGAAAACAGATATCCTGCGTCGGAAGCTGAATTATCAGTGGGCCTATAGCTGATAGATGAATGCCCTGTAACCAATTTAACACGTCGTTATGATACTATTTTTGGATGAGAAATTAGCAGGTGCCCAATCATGTGCCTTATGGAGAAGCAACTCTGAATAGAAATGCATTTATAATGCTTTGTTTAATGCCCATGACCTATTTAACTACAAATTACACAACTCTTGGTAGTGTTTGGTTTGCATGCATGTGAGGAGCTTATGAAGATAAAAATAGATTAAACAATGTAGTCACGCAGTAGATTTATTAATATTGTAGCTGATAATGCTAATAATGCAACGTGCCAGTGAACTATGTTGATGATTTGAAATGTTTTGTTATAAGCACTTATGGTTAATATCTAATACTACGTCCTGTATATGTGTTGTCTTAACTGCAGGAATGCTGTGCCTCTGTGCTGCCTGTTTGCCTGCCAGCCCCTGCCATTCCCAGATTGCTATTATCTAGCCTCTCAAAACCAGCAGGTCCACACTGAGCCAAATTTAGCCTGCACAGCCCTCCACCCCCCAGGGCCTCTGCTAGAGCAGCTTGCCACTCCAACTTCCTCCTATGCCTTTCACATCTGCCATCTTTTCCTCAGTCACTCTGGTCCACACAAAGATTGATGAGGTGTGTGATGATATCATGTGCATAAAGAGATTGTGTGTGTGTGCACGGGTTTATTTGTGTGTATATCGGCTGCATGATGCTTCGCAAGAAGATAAGTTGAACAGAAGGCAAGCACTTTTTGGGCTGCACCACGCAGCAGAAGGCTGCAATCAGGTCATGTAGTGGTCGTCAGTGATGATCTGGACGCAGAGGAATAGGGACAAGGCTTCGGGCGCCAGCTGTTTACACGGGCTGCCCACTGCCAAAAGCACCACCGCGCCCCCCTTGCAACCAAATCAGACCATCCAGCTGGAAAAGTGCAGTCTGTGGGACCCAGCGTGGGCCCCCACTATGCAAAGAGTCGGCGTCTGTAGGCAGTAGTGCAGAACTGGACATGCAGGAGAGCCTTGTCTGGCTGGTACCTTCACGCCCAAGTGGAGCCCAGTAAGAAAATTGCTCACAAATTACCAAAACAAAGCAGAAGAAGGTGACTAGCATAGGCAAATCCAGGCAGGGTGAACCTGGATTGTGCAAAGTATGAGGTAGGACGCAGGTCACATCTTGTTTGCTGACGTTGCGGATGTACCGTTGCATTGTAATGACAGACAGATGGCCCGACTACTACACCATTGCAACAGTGGATATCTATACAGAAGCAAAAGATGAGCAGGTGCTAAACAATATCATCGCGTAAGCATCTCCATCTTCAGGGACGAGAGAGACAGTGATTATACACAGAAATGCTGAGAATCTAGTTGGAAGCCATTCAATCAGAGGCTGCAAGAGCTTAGAGCTTCTAGGAGGTTGGACGATGCATACACCACAGTTTATTGTGGACTGTGGACTGGCAGGAAGATATCTCCTCGCTATGTCTCTGACACTATGGCATCCTATCAATGAGTGGTGTTTAGGAAATGATGTCTTTCCATTAGATGTTCATGCTTTAGGAATGCAATGGTATATGACTGAAAGAAAACCACTTTGAACATGAGGTCAATTAAATGCAAGACTGTCGACTCCTACTCTCTATGTCTGGTGGTGATGAGGTGAAGGACCTCCTGCTGGCTCTATGCCTGTTTTTTTGAAGATCAGTATCAAGAAACGCACCAAATGCTCCCAAGTGCCATAACAGAAAAGTCAATGGAGCAAAACTGGCCATGCTCTCTGGGTGGGAAGGATCTCCTCACCGTCTCCCTGTCAACAACTGTGGGTGTATGCGTAACACACTCAGAGGAAAGCGCTATCTACCCTCTTCTGCATACATATTGGGAGAAAGTTTCCTCTGAGTGTGTTACACATCATGAACAGCAGTTCAGAAAAGATGCAGTTTGCTGGCTTCACGTGTCTCGGAGGAAGCACGCTTTAGCCTTCACCCTTGTCAGCTGGTAACTGTCATATCATAGGAAAGAACTGGCTGGTGGGTGGGAACTGGCAGCACAAAATGCATCACAAAATAATACACCAATGAGATTGGGAGGAAGAGGGTTTGAAAAGAGAGAGAGGGGGAGAAGATCTGCCTAACCGATTGTTATAAAGGATGTGGAGAAAATGCAGAAGGTTGACCTTTCTTTTTTTAAAAAAAAAAAAAACCCTCTCAGCAATTAAGTAACAGTGTCTTAATTATGTGTGTCGTTTATACAGTGCCAGAGGGGATATTTAAAATGGCAAAAAGACATCTGCGTGAGGCAGATTTTCAGGCGACCTCCAGTTTCACCAAATTCTTAGTTTCAGATGGATTAGTTTCAGGCTAAAGTGTATACATGATGGAAAATGTAATGTATGTGCTGGGATGTATGTGAGATGCTGTATGGCTGTTGGTCTATATAATCATTAAGTTGCATTTGTAGACTCCATTCGCATGATCTCAAGCAAAGAGTTGGCTCTATTCTGGGAAGATAACAAGAAGATGGCCATTTTAATTGCTATGAAATGTGGAATATAAAGGATAACAATCTGTATGAAAAACAGAACTACATAAAAATGACAAATAGAAATGTAGCCAGAAGAGCTGGAATACAGAAATAAAGTAGGACAAACTAGAGCAAGAAAGGGAGAGTGTGAGAGATAGAGAGAGAGAGAGGAAAAGAGATAGAATGACTGCATAATGATATCACTCCCCAGAGAGCCCTCTTTAAGACAGACGCTCTCTATTTTGGGGAAGCAGAGGTGGGGAAGTGTGCTGGGTGGATGGTGGTCTCACACGGGTCCTCTCTTCAGGCTCTAAATGAATTGAATAGCGGCATTGCATAATCTAGCAAGCATCGCTGCTGACAGCACTATGATTTATGCCCTCCGTCAGAGGCAGAGAAGAGCGAAAGAGCAGGAGACAGCCAGTGGTGGAAGGGACAGGGTGTATAAGCATGAGAAAAGGAGCATGAGAGAGAGAGAGAAAGAGAAATAGAGAGAGAGAGCAAGAAGAGACAGGAAGCGATTAGATGCAGAGATGGTGTGGGAACATAGAAACGGGAGAAGAAAAGGGTGGAGGTGAGACAGATGCACTCTGTGGGACTCCTGATGAGACAGGCCTGTCTCTCTGTCCCTCTTGCTCCCCTCCCTCACACAAAACTCTCCCTCCAAGAGACACCTGGGATGACTTAAGTGTGACAGCTCTAAGTCATCACCATTAGAGCTAAGCGCTTTGTACCACAGAGAGATGTAGAGTAATAAAAGTTTGAGGGGAAAGAATCTAAACATGATCTTAATCCTGACCCGTTTGACTGAGCTGTCTTATTTTCTGACACATCGTGGCCCAACCTGTTGAGAATACCAAGTCAAGCAATTTCAAGTAATGGAATAGGAAAAGAAACTAATTTGAGGAGTTGTTTATCTATGTTGGTGTACCTACACTTTAAAAAAGATCTTCAGCTTTTTCCTCTGAGGGAACCTTTAATAGTGACCTAGAACTACCATGAGGACCCCTTCTTGCTAAGAGTAAATCTTTATCCATAATGTTATATAGGCAACACAAATTGAGATACATTATATGGCCAAAGTATGTGGACACCTGGCAATCACACCTAAACCAATTACAGCATGAGAGTGCTCCTGTGCACAAAGTGAGCTCCCTAAAGACATGGTTTGCCAAGTGTGGAAGAACCCGAGTGGTCTGCACAGAGCCCTGACTTCAACCTCACTGAACACTTTTGGGGTGAATCGGAACTCTGTCTGCATGCCATGTCTCCTCGCCCAACATCAGTATCTGACCTCACTAATTCTCTTGTGGCTGAATAGGCAAATCCCCACAGCCACACTCCTAAATGTAGTGGAAAGCCTTCCCTGAAGAGTGGAGGTTATTAAAACAGCAAAAGGGGACTACATCAGGAATGGGAAGGTTAACCAGAACGTATTAGTGTGATCCGTCAGGTGTCCACAAACGTTTGGCCATATAGAGTATACTCATTCATTGATCTTCAGTAAATGCTTCATCCTGATCCGGGTCGCAGTGGATTCAAAACCAATCCTGGTAACACTGGGCGCAAAGTGGGAATGGGACCCCAAATGGGACACCAGTCCGTCACAGGGCAACACATGCATTCACATACCCATTCACACCTAAGGGCAATTTAGCATAGCCAATCTGCCAAGCTGCATGTTTTTGTGAACCCAGTGGATACCCACGCAAACACAGGGAGAACATACAAAACTGTTCCAGGACCCTGTGCCACCATGCCCTATCTGCACCCCCACCATGATAGAGTTCCAAAAATTGCACATTTATTTCTTAAACCCAAATTGAAGAAACCACACTGGGTGCTGTGCAATAGGCAATAAAGAGCAACTGCACATCTGAATATTATAGTATAAAAGATCAGAAAGAAACCATGACCCATGTCAACAAGTGGCAGATCTTTGATCATGAGTAAAAATAAGTGGGTTACATGATTGCTAGCTTGCCAAAAATGTCAATCAGATGGATGGGTCTGGCATCAGTGGCACAAAAGTAAAAACAAGTAATAGAGAAAAGGGGCTGAAGAGTAGTATGTGATAATGCATCTCTCTCATTTGCACACAGCTACAGGCCACGTGTACATTTTCACATGAACGTGTGTGAAGTGAGAGAAGCGATAGCCTCATTCATATATAAAGCCAGGTCTGGCTGCTTTGCTTCCTTGGCAGCCTGCATCCCCAGAGAGAAGGTCTAGCAGAGAGAACTGGTGCTGTCAGACTCCCAAACCTAGGCGTTCATTAGGCCAGCTACTTGCTACAACACAGTCAAATAATTGGATGAGTCTCTAATTGCCTTCTGCAGGAATTAGGTGTTACATATTCGGAAGGTGCATCCCATCACTGCCGGGCTGAGACTCATTCTCTCTTTCTTATCCCTGCTGGGAATGGAATGATGTGTTTGCATGCAACAGAGAGAGAGAAAGAGAGAGAGAGAGAGAGAGAGAGAGAGAGAGACGAGGGAGGTAATGTCGGTTCTATATCATGAGGAATGTAGTGTTTTCCCGAAGGGGAAGTGATAAATGAACATAAGTTAGAAGCTTTTGAGAAATACCGAGGAATATACAGGCAAGTGTGTGGTAGTGATGGTGGTGGTAGCATGTATGTAGAAGATGCGCTTTTAAGTAGCGTAGTGCAGTGGCAGTTGCAGGTGAGGAGCATTATTCAGAAAGAGAGTGATATAAAGGGAGAGAGAAAAGGGATGCATTAAGCTTTCTTTGGTGGAACACATCCATCTGTGGGTGTGGATATGAAGGATGCCTCATAAGCGTCGCCTTTCCTGCACACCTATTCTAGAGGGAGAAGCAGCCGCTCAGCTGTACACCCCTGGGGAGTGCACCACGCTTGTGCGCAGTCATAAATGAAGCTTTTTGCTCTTGTTGTGTGTGTGTTAGTCTTTTGTCAATGCTGCTGCCTGCATTTCAGTTTGGAGCAGTAAGATATTTCGAGCTTGTCAGCTACACCTCTCTAAGCGTTCAGTGTTCCGCACTACAGCTGTCCACCGTGGCTTGCTCATTAGCATCACGGTTTAGCATTAGCATATAGCAGGTAAGCGCCAGTTCTTCCCGAGGCTCTCAGGCATGTCTCGCCCTCTCGACGTGCCCGTGGATGTAATTTTACAGCTGGGTGGCTGGAGGTAGCTGCACAGCAGGTGGCTAGCCCCCAGGGTCAGACTGAGAGGTAGTCAGGCAGCAATTTCCTTGGAGCTAGAAAGTGTGCCTGTGTATGTGTGTAGGTGTGTAAGTGCTTGTGAGAGGTCTGTAACTCGCTGCGAGCGTGCGGACGCCGAAGCGAGTTTTGAGCCGTCTCATTATGCACATGTAAGAGTGTGTTTCGTTTCTTTTGCTAGCTCAGGCTGGGTGATCAGTGCAGGATTTGATCTGGTAAGTGTAAGGATTTCATCACAACTGTGTGAGGGATCCTGTTTGATCTGGATTTGTGATCCTTCCCCCACCCCTACATCTTCTCCTGGGGGTGACAGGGCTAATTTCAGACTCATCTTCCCCTAAGGCAGGCTCTCCAGATATTCCTCCTCTCTACAGCCACTGACACATCGACTCACCACAGGTAGCCACCCATAATTAGCAACTTCTGACAAACCTCTACGTGCCTGAGATGACAGCTCTGAGCTATGCGCTAAACTACCCTCAAAGCAAACGTGGCATGGCTTACGCCAATGGCCAAATGTGAGAAGAGAACAGAAATATGGACTTTTCAGGATAAAGCAAATGCAGATGATTTACATAAACAACTGTGAGTTCGAATTGGGCTTTTGTACAGTTTTCTTATGAAAACATTTTCTTTTTTTTTTCGTTCAAAATCTGCTAAACTGATGAATCAATTTCACAAATGACCCTTATTCATATGTAAGGAGAACCCTCAGTATTAAATTCAAGCACTTTACAACAAATGGCCGTGCCATAGCGTGCCATTTTGATATATGTGTGTATAGGTGGCTAGGAGCGAGAACAAAAGGCTGCTATTTGTCTGTGTGCTCATGGGGGAAGGTGCCATATCAAACATGCAGCTACATCCTTCAGAGCCTTCTGAAAACGGGCCCCTACGTATCAATTACCTACCTGTCACCAGCACCAGTCGCATAGGCAAATCGGCCCGCGCGGGGCAACAGTAGTACCGAATGAGATTTGTTTAGGGCGCACATGTGTGTACCGGTGTGAAAGAGAAACATTTCACACATATAACATTGACAAAGGAGCATGCATTTCCAACCACCATTCAAATGATGTGTACAGAGACAAATGTGTGTAGGAATGCACACATGTGCACACAGATGCCCACATCCTCCAGAATGTACCTGTGGGGTGTGTGTGCCTGCTGTTACTCTCCGACTGTGTTGTTTTGGTATAATGCGAGCTGACCGCTAAGGTCTATGTGAGGCAAGCTTGCTGCAGGCCTGTATGTGTGTCTGCGTCTCTTTGCATAAGTTGCAGTCCACCTGATCATGACTTAAACAGAGTGGATGTTTGCATACACACACACACACACATGCACACTCTTTCGCATGCCTGTGGCCCTACAGTGAGACTATGAGGCCTGTCAGCACCTTCACACACCTGAAGAGGTCCCGTGTTGTGAGTGACAGAAGCATAACTTTCCACTCACAGTTTTTCTCGTCTCCCCTCAGACCACATATGATGGCAGTCCTTTAGGAGCACATGGTACAAGAGAGAGGAGACAGAGGAAAACAAGAGCCTTGTGCAGCAGTGGAGTGCAATATCTGTGCTTTTATTTTTACACTGATATATGGACTGTGCAGCGCAGGGTATCAGCGGAGAGTTTTTTAGCACATAGGTGATAGACCTCCCAATGTCAGCGTGTGTGTTTTCGGAGAAAGCCCCAGCCGCTGTTTCCACAGGAGAGCAGCCAGCTCCAAATAACTGCTTGTCTGCTCAGTAGAGCTCTAAAGAACATGCCTCGGAGGCCGGCTCTCTAAATAAGAAGCATGCTTGTTAGTGGGCCGAAGGGGGGCCAAGGCCAAAGCCGCCGTCTGGCTGACAAGGTGGGCCTGGAGGGCATGATGCTGCGAGGTGCTTCACTTTCAACCTTGACTCCTAGACCTGTTCCACTTTTTTTTCCCTCTTTTCTTTCTCGTTTACAAGAACAGTTTTCTTTCCTCTGAGCTCTAAAGGAAAACAACAGTATAATAGTGGCTTCCCTTCCACTGTTTCATCTTTTTTTTACCCATTCTCCCTGTTTTTTCCCCCCCCTTTTTTCTCACCTTCCCTCATCATTCCGACGGTCAGACACTTCATAAAGCGACAAGCTTGGCAGGACTTCCGTCTGCGCTTGGTGATCTCACATTCGTTGGTGGCGGGACAGCTGTACTCAATATTGCCTAGGAGAAGAAATAAAGGAAGAGAATAGAACAAAGAAGAGAGTATGAATGAAAATCCTGCTGTAGGACACTGTTCTAGGTCCAGCTAACATCAATCATCCTGCTAATCTGGCTAATCCGGGTCTTCAGATATAACTGACTGATAAGGATCCTGGTGAATATTATCTGTAGATCAGTACTGATAGGAAAATCTTAACATTTCATAACATTACTACTCATGCTGCACAAAAACCTTTTGAATGCCCAATCAGTTGCCAAAGGCCAAAGCTTTCAAAAATCCTGCATTACAGAGAATATCATAGGGAAAGATAGAGAGGATCAGACATTGAGAGAAGCTTCATTGGCAGCTAAAATCCATATTCATCAATTTGCAATGTTTAATGTACATGTGGTTAAACCAACCTTACTTGAGCATTGTGTGTTTATAAAATAAGGAGAAATAGCACTTAAAATTGCATAATTGCAAATTATGGAGAACAATAATAATAATCCTGATGCAACAGTGTAAAAAATATGTGTTAAATGAACAGGTGAATATTTCTGAGTCAGTGTGATTTTATTTTAAAAGCCTTTTTAACATCTGGAAGAAAAAAAAATCCTGAATAGTATTGCTTGTGATGTATTACAGCATGTATATTGTATGAATATTACATTATCACTGTCACAGTCCCCACCAACATGCACACACACACACACACACATGCACACACACGTAATTAACATGTGTCCCGCCTGGGACCTTCTCACTGATGAAATATTTCAGAGTTAATCAGACTTTGTAAACACTGATTTGTATTGACTTCTCTTCTGTGAACTGATGTTTCCTCATTAAAAAGCACATTAGCAGGCAGGAGGACTGAACGCTCAAGACTGCTAATTCAACAGGAAACAGTATTTAAAGTATGCATGTCCATTAGACTAAGGTCCAATACTCATTAGTCAGGTAATCACCAGGTCCCATTAGGATCTTCAGATTTGGCCCACCATGTGTACATGTGGCTGCATATGTGTGTGGGAAGTGTGTGTGTGTGTGTGGGAAGTGTGTGTGTATGAGGGATTGGAGGTGCATGTTTACATTGCAATGACTCACATGGAAAAGTTATTTTAAGAAAAAGTGGAATTTGTTAAATGTTTGTCATCTGGAGTAAAGGAAATGAGATGTGTCCTGGATATCAACATTGTCATAAGGGTATGTGTGTGTGTGTGTGTGTGTGTGTGTGTGTGTGTGTGTGTGTGTGTTTTCCAGGGAGCCAAGAGCCACTGAAACACAGCAGCATGATTTGCTAGTGGCAGTCGATTAGCACAATGTCCACTGTCGATCACTCAAGCTGGGTGGAGAGGTTTCAGCTGTGTTATCATACCATCCCGGGCACTCTGCTCGTCTTCATAGCACAAACCACACTCCCATCACTCATCAATCTAAGACAAAAACGCCAATCGAGTTCATCACTGGCCAAACCGTGGCCCTAGAGTGACCATATGCCATTGTCTCTCCCATGGCTTTATAAAAAGATGGAACTGAGAAAAAAATCTGCCTGAGCAGGAAGGCCAATGTTTGTCACGGCGTTCTCTCTCTCTCTCTCTCTCTCTCTCTCTCTGTCTCTCTCTCTCTCTCTCTCTCAGCCTTGAGTGGCTCAATTGGGAAGTGATAGATACAGGTTGTCAGATGGCATTGGAGAGGTGCCACCTTTACACCAGCTGCCAGAGGCTCTGAGTGGTCACAGTGGCCATGCCATCACTCCATCCCCACCCATCAACCTCCAACCTACTCCCAGCTCCTGAAGCTCTTTTGCTCTGCATACCCCTTCCCCTCCCCTCGCCTCACCCCCACCCCCTCTCCAAAACCAGCCAGCCTGGAAGTCAATAAACACCCAGCTGGATGAAGTGGGTCTGGAAATTACTGAGAGTTTCATTGGCTAATGGGATGAAACATACCAATATGTCAAATTCCCAGCATCAGAGGGTCCGACTCATACTCGGGCCAAGCACAATATCTGACCCACGTGTTCATCCACTTATGTTTTCCACTGGACTGATGAATCTATGCTTGTGGAGCTAAGATACATGAAATGTACTAAATTATGCCAGATCTACCCATGCCTTATAAATCTAATGTCTGTTTTTCATGCTGCGTGATGAAACGTTTCTAGGTTTGTGATTAGTGGAGAATATCATATGGAGCTGAACTGTTCTCGTAATACTGCACTGTACCATGAAAACTTCTCACCTCATCTCCTCCTAATGTAACTAATGCATGCAAATCACTGTGATGACTCTAGTTTCCTATCCCCAGATCCCTAAGCAACCTTGGCCCAAAATTAATTTAGGCCAAGACCAACATTCATGAAAAAAAGACAAAGGCAGAGGGAGGATGTAAACTAACCTTGAATGGTTCTCTTGAAGAAGGCCTTGCAGGCTTCGCATGAGGCCACGCCATAGTGATAACCTGACGCAATGTCGCCGCACACCAGGCACAGGCGCTTGGGCATGGAGTTGAGCATGTATTCACACTTGATCTGTGAATCCTCGCCGATGGTGCTGGAGCAGTCTTCGTAGCGCTTTGCGCCGGTGCCGTTGGGGCCGAGCGTGCCTCCCGGGCCATACAGCGTGGGCGAGTCTAAGCCGTTCTGGTGGCCGTTCATTGCAGAACTGTAGCTGCCGCTGGCGTCTGATGAGCCGCCGGGGCTGTGGTGGTTGACACTGTCGGTCAGCGAGGCTGGGCTAGAGGGTTCCGTCTTGATGTATGAGGGGCAGTTGGACTCAATGTGGCGGTCCTTACTGGACATTCTGCAAAGCAGCCTGCTTAAGACATAAAATGAAACAAACAAAAATATATAAGATGAAACGAAGCCTTCAAAGGGAAATGAACAATCTCTATCATGCCTTCCGACCAAGCAACAGGGCACAGAAATAAACAAAGAACGCAAAGAACTCAAGGCCCCGAAACACTTTGATCGAACAAACCTGCTAGCATAGTTCTTCAGCAAAATGAAGCTACCGAGAGACCTTTGTGACTGTGTTTTCAGAAACCAAACTTAATTTCTTCCTCCCAGTGTTAATGACTTCTCCATAAGGAAGCATAACAAGAGAGAACAAACTCCCATGGGCCTCGCTAAAGCTTCAGACTGATAGTTTATCTACATGCCAGGGAAAGTAGGAGTTAGCATGGCAACACACACACACACACACACACACACACACACACACACACTCAATGCTAACAGGCCACAAGATTAACTATAAATACAAAAGACGTTATTACAGATATTACCATATTCTGGTTTTAGAAGAGGAAATAGGATGGAAAAACATGTATGAAATAACTAAATCTAAAAAGGAATTGCATCTTTAATCAATAATTCTCAACTTTTCATGTTGAATAAGTTTATACATGTTTCATATACAGTACATTTAGAATGACAATTACATGCAAGTCCTGTAAAAATCCCTGCTTTATAAATCTAAAGTCTATAATAATGGAGTAAAGCACAATAATTGACGGCTTCACATGCAAAAATAACAACAATTCTACACACAACGAAGTGATAAAATGAAAAGACCCTGCTATTAAATAAAGAGGCTGGACCCCAGTGATCAAAATGCAGCATGACAGATTATCTGGCTCTGCAGAAAAAAAGCGTGCAGCAATGTGGAGATGGAGAGCGATGCTGCCTGGAGCCGGCCTCCATCACTCATCCCGCAGTCAATATCAACTTGTTCTACATGAATGTGATCAGTGTGGAGGGCAACTGCGGCTTCATCATCCTCACTAACGGCAAGTCTCTCTCTCTCTTACACACACACACACACACACACACACACACACACACACACTCAAACATAGACTGAGGAACATATAGGCAAAGAGTGGCACACCTATTCTCTCTCTCTCTCTCTCTCTCTCTCTCACACACACACACACACACACAAACGTAGACTGAGGAACAAATACGCAGTGAGTGGCACACCTATTCTCTCTCTCTCTCTCTCTCTCTCTCACACACACACACACACACACACACACATGTAAAAGAAAAGACCCTTGAAAGCTAACAAAAGCCCCTCCATATTACCACCGCTCAATACTGCCAAAGCCATTTAGCTGAGGTTCCGTCGGTCTCCCTCCCCCTCACACACACACACACACACACACACACACACACACATGCATCCAGTCCTAGGAGACGGGTTTCTTAATGAATGCTGTAATTAATAGATATATCTCTTCTGTCTTAAAGGAGGCTGTAAGGCTTGGAAAAGTGGATTAGCAATCCCCCTCTGACAACTATCCAAAGCACACACACAGTACGGCTGACTGGGGAGCAGGAAAACTCAGATGGACAATTTAACAGTGATTCAAGATTAACCACAAACTACATTAACAAGGAATGGCAACACAAACACACACACACACACACACACACACACACACAATCTCACACCCAACAAATTCCTACAAACACAAGCATCCGTAATAGTTCCGTCTATTTTCACTGTGTTAAAGTGCTTTAACCAGACACAACAGCAACAAGACGAAGGTGTTACGCAGAGGGGGGAAAAAAAAAAGAAAGTTTACGTGGATAAGGAGGAGGAGCGAGTTTTAACACAGGAGACGAAGGAGGACAAATAAACCAGGCAGGCTTGCAGGACCACACAAAGGTCTTTTTAATTAAGGAAGCCCACTTCTAAATGAGGGTTTTAAAAAGCCAGTCGGCTTGTAAAAGATGGATTCTTCTCAGGTCTATAAAGTCGCAGGAGAGCGAGAGACTGATAGGCAAAGAGAGTGAGAGTGAAACTGAGAGAGAGAGAGAGAGAGAGAGAGAGAGAGAGAGAGGGAGAGGGAAGGAGTGGGGATTTTAAGGTAACAATAATAGTATCATTTAAGCAGTTATTAAGCACTAAGGAAGGGAAGAGTTAAAAGACCACAGGCTCTAAAATCGTAGAAGAACGTGTAAATAGGCCTAATGGATCCACTAAGGAATGTAAAAAGATACGAGGGATATTTATGTTGTTTAAACTACAAGATAAAATTCCTTAAGCAGAATAAATAAAACGAACAAACCAAAAACACCTCATTTGTTGCTCGTCTCATTTGACCCTCAATGTGTTTTTCTGAGACTTAATGCAAATGAATGTAAATAAGCAGGTAAATGAATATACCTCACCACTGAGCAAGAGGTATCATGCATGTAATAGGACACAGCAGCCTAAAGGACAAGCTATAGCGACTATGTGAGTTAGGAATAGCAACATGAGTTCGGAATAGCAACACTGTCTGCCATTAAAGCTTCCTGATGTAACATCTCTGCCGCAAAATCTGCTGATTCAAGCTCAGCTGGTTAGGTGTGCTGCAGCGCAAGGCAGTCGATTAGGAATAAGGCTCCTCTTAGGTTACGTTCACATTACGATGGCTGCGTTCTCGAGTTCCTGTGCTTTGGTCAAATCTTAGCTTCGTGCCTGGACGGCTCGCACTTGCGTTTTGTAAGCAATCTGTCGTTTGTGTGAACGTAATCAGCCACCTCACACTGGTCATGCACCACGACAAAAACATCACATGTGCAAGGAAATGAATTCAATATTGCAGTAAGAAAATTGCAAAGACTGCTTGTGTTGGAGGGTTCTGGGGTGCCACATATGTTTTCTTTTTGATTGTTTTTTTATTGCTATTAATGGCAGCTGTCTGATCTGATGATCACATATCGAAGCAGTATGCAATTTAGTACCCAACTGATGCTATATATTTATATCTGAAAAGATAAATGCCACACGTAAATACATCACATACATAGCTCAGGTGCTCAGCAGCAGCACAAAGCTGGTCATAAATGAAAACAAAATGAAATAAAAGCGCAAAAACATGCCAATTTACACTGTAAACATGGTCTCTCATGTTGTTTATGGCAGCAGGGCCAAACTGGTTTGGGTGGCAGAGGGAAGGTGCTGTATAAAAGACAGCGCTCAGAGGAAAAGAACAGAAAGAAAAGCAGGAAGCATCACAACACAGTCTAACTGCTTTAAGTCTCTCCACAGGAGACAGGTCTTAAACTTAGCCCAAAAGTTTTTCCTCTTTGTGTCTGCCTGTTCCTCTCTCTCTCTCTCTCTCTCTCTCTCTCTCTTTTCTGCTCTTTGAAATTCTATGACTCCATTAATCTGACCTGGCAATATTCAACAACTATCTATAAATTCAATTGTCACATGACGGATTTTTATTCTAGGCCGCACTCGAATCTAAAATTAGAGGCAGTAAAATTCACATTAGCTCTAAGAGAAATGGAATTCTAAAGCTCATATTTTAGAAGAAAAGAAAGCCCTTTCTGCCAGAGAAGAGACTATTTGAGAGGTAATGATTTTATCTGTTTTTCAGCGACGCCTGGCGCCGGCTTCAATTCCGCAGTGTGCCATTAACAAAAGAAGTTTTTACGGGGAAAAGCACTACAATTTCATTTAAGCCTATGAATGGAGATAATCATCGTCAAGTACGAGGGCATTATAAAAAAAAAAAAAAAAAAAAGACAGGCAGGAAGACAAGATTTTCTAAAAATGGATGAAAGCTGGTCCGTATTGTTACGGGTTTATTATTATCCTGCATTAAAAATGAAATGAGTTAAATTTGTATGTGTTCATTTTTTTTTTTTTTTTTTAAGTACGTATGGCTCAATTGACTGGAACCTCTCACTATACTATTATACTAACACGACTACAAGTGCAAAAAATGATTCTGAACTATCACTTTTCACTAATAGTTCACACAGTATGAGAGGAAAATGAGAACATGGTACCTGCTATAATCAAATATTTACTATCTTTTTTTTACTTAAAGGTTAAATCTCTGTCTGAGGGAACGTGGGACTAAAGAGATGATTGTTTTTCTTTTGCTCCCTGTAGCTCTCTCTGTCTCTCTCTCTCTCTCTCTCTCTCTCTCCTTCTCTGTCTGTGAGACGAGGCATTGGAAATCAACAGGAAAACAATTTTAGAAAACACAAGCCACTTGGCAAGGACAAGTGTCATTAGATTGTTTGACTGATTCAGTGCTTTGACAACTGCAGAGCCCAAACGTGCAATCATTGCATTAAGGTGCAGCCTCTCTCTCTCTCTCTCTCTCTCTCTCTCTCTCTCTCTCTCTCTCTTTGTGTGGGTCTCTCTCCTTTTTCTGCTTTCTCCCTACATCAAATTCAAAGTTGCCTGATTGCAGAGAGAAAAACTCGAAGAAACTGCCAGGACTCACAGCACGCAGCAAGGTATTTTTTTTCTTCTTCATGGTATCATGTGTATGAAATCTTTTGCATTATAGCAATATTTTGAAAATTGTATTTTTTTTTTTTTTTTTTGGTTTTGCAGAAAATACATTTAAAATAATAGAAACAAAGTCTACAACAATTATAACACATATATAAGGACACACTTGCATATGCCCAATACATTTGTACGTCTATAGAACACGGTGTCTGATTACAGTTCCTTTAGCATTTGGAGCACACACACACACACACACACACACACACACACACACACACACACGCACATGCATGAAAAAGCCCTGTGCTGTTTTTATCAGCGGTGTGAGGAGATCAATTGTTATAACATTACAGGACTGGAAAAGGAGTAATTCACTTCATTGTCGATGACTGGCTGCAAAATAACGCCTCTTATTACACTCAATCAATGGCAGAATGGCAAAACCACGTTTGGACGACGAACCGTAACGCCTTCTTGGCCTGAAGAAAAGAGTCAACCCAGAGCCTGAGTGCGGGACAAATGCCTTTAGATTCACAACGTAATATTTACTTTGAACTGTGATATAATCCTAAATCTAAAAAAAAAATAGATTGTGTACTGTATGTATATTTAAATCTACACACACTGATAAGACGAGCCAAAACTGGTGTGTGTGCACCTTCACTGATGAAAATCTTGATGATTTAGGACAGTTTCCTGCGCAAGCCCGTTAGATAAGGGTCACACATAAGATACACACTCTCCCTCTCTCTGTCTTTACCCCTCCTATTAAGCAGTGCTCATAGTAAAGTTCTCCAAAAGATCCTCCAACACAGGTTTGACAATCAGTAAATAATCATCATTGAAAAAAAAAAAAAAGAAATTAGCGATATGTATAAATAAAAAGACTTCACCTGTTCCAGCTCGACGCAGGACAGATAAGAGAGGATGAGGCATGATGTTGATGAAATGAAATTGCACATACATATAATGCTCAGGGTAACAAAAAAAAAAATGGTGGATTAAAAACACAATTTATTAAACAGATGTTTGAAGAGGATTTTATTCACTGAAATATGACAAGAGAGAGAGAGAGAGAGAGGGAGAGCGAGAGGGAGAGGGAGAGAGAGAGTGAGAGCGAGAGGGAGAGGGAGAGAGAGAGAGGGAGAGAGAGGGAGAGGGAGAGAGGGAGAAAAAAAGAAGCAGTGGTTGTTTTTCGGTGAGTGAAGCGAGGAAAGCCGTGTCTTTAACCAGATCAGAATCTTGAAATTGGCTGTCAAGACGGGATTGTTGTGAGTTATAGCCGTCTATCATTCCCCCTCCTCTCACCCGCTCGGGTGAAGATGCACTGAGCTGCCCCTTCCGCCGCCACTCCACCCCTAAAGCACCTTTAAATTTTCAACACCCACCACCATCTGTTACCAAATCTAATTCACATTCTGCCCGTAATCGGGTTTACTTCTCTAATACCCGTTCTTCCTGCTCATGGAGCCTCGGGCCCAACCGTGAAGATCCATCCCTCTCTCTCTCTCTCTCTCTCTCTCTCTCTCTCTCTCTCTCTCTCTCTCTCTCTCTCTAACCCTGCATTTTTTTAAGCTGTACTCACATTCAGATATTCAGACATACAATGAAGTGACCACCACCATTTCCGCCACGCAGTCTCAGTCCTGGAGCCTAGTGATCACATCATCTTATGTCTGAATGTACAGCTCTCCGTTTCATGATAAACATCAGCGTCTAATAATGGGGGCTACACTAAAAAGCTGCTCAGCTCCACCATCTGGTTTACGGCAATTGACTTTATTATACAAGCTGCTAAATTTACAGTAACAAGCCGCTCCCGTGGCAAATGAATCCTGTTCTCGGCATATGATTGTGGATAATAAAATAGCATTTCTGGAAAAAAAAAAAAAGAAAAAAAAACTAAATCGTCTCAGTCACCGGTCACTGCAAAGTAATTAATATGAATCAAATACATCGACATGCTGTTTTGGACACTTAAGATACCGCTGAAGACTTTCTACTCATAACACTGACTGCAGTAACGACATACTCAGACTCCCAGCATGCTTTGCCTGGCCATCGCAGTAATGTGTGTCCGAATGGAGTCTAATTGGTTTGACCCAGACTAACCCCCTGCGCAATCCAATTGCCATAATACTTTTTGAGGCCTCCAGTGAAAGCACACTCACCCCCTGCTTAAATCGCTAACACTTACTGCCATGTGCGCGCGCGTGTGTGTGTGTGTGTGTACATATGGAATACATAGTAGCTGAAAAAGCAGGATACACACACAGGGGGGATTAGAGAGAAAAAAAACATGACTCCATACACGGCTTTAATGCTACAGTCGTACAAAGAGTGCAAATCTTGGATTCCATCTGCGAGGTTTTCACAAAAACGTACATCGCAGGTATGATCCTGGCCGGATCTCTGTATTGCCTTACTTAATTCCGACAGAATATCACTGAATTTAGAAATTAGCGAAGCCATAAGTGGCATAAGTGGTTGGATTTCAGAACAGTACACAGTTCTGCTGACTCTACACACGTGCAGTAGGTTTGTTTGTTTAAATCCGTTAAAAAAACAGAAATGACGTAAAATGTCTATGCACAAAAATACATACACAAATACATACACAAATACATACACAAATACATACATAACCTAATACCCTTTCTTAATGACCAAAGCAGTGAGCACACGTGTAATGTGTGTGACCTCAAATTATACTAGTCAGAGAAAGCCATTTAAAAAGGAGAGTTAGAGTGTGTGTGTGTGTGAGAGAGAGAGAGAGAGAGAGGGGGTGACAGAGGGAGGAAAGCACTGTAGAGGCCTTTAACTGGTCACATCTGGCTGTATTTTATACGCAAATCAGCCTCCACTAAGTCAAGATAAAACTCAGTGACTCGTGATCGACGCAATGATCTTCATACATCTAAATTTATATGCTAATCCGGATCCTTCAAGCATTTAACACATTCCTGAGCAGAGCACTGCCAACCCCCATAAACTCATCTTCCTCTCCCTCCCTCCTTCCCTGCCATCCATCCATCTATCCATCCATCTATCCATCCATCCATCCATCCATCTATATATCTATCCATCCATCCATCCATCCATCTATATATCTATCCATTCATCCATCCATCCATCCATCCATCTATATATCTATCCATCCAGCTATCTATCTATCTATCTATCTATCTATCTATCTATCTATCTATCTATCTATGTCTATTTGTCTATTCTTGTGTCCAAATAACTCTTCATTTGCCTAGATTTGCATGCATGTCTTACACTGCGTGACCTGTACCAGCAGTTCACCAGCATTTCATGTGACCGTGTGTGTGTGTGTGTGTGTGTGTGTGTGTGCGCGCGTTTACCCATGATCATAGGAACAAATGTTAATTTTGACCTTGATGGGGACATACGGCTAGTCTGCGTAAACAAATGTGTTTTTTGTGTTTACAAAAAAAAAAAAAAGTTTGCTTCTATTTGGAAAACTACTGACGTTACTGAGGTTATGGGATAGAGCTAGGTATAGTGTGTGTGTGTGTGTGTGTGTGTGTGTGTGTGTGTCTGTGTGTCTGTGTGTGTCTGTGTGTGTATGAAGGATGGACTGTGATGTGTGGAATGACTGGTGTGGCCTCTATCTCTTTCTCTCCCTTTGTCTGTATCTCTCTCTCTCTCTCTCTCTCTCTCTCTCTCTCTCTCTCTCTCTCTCTCTCTCACACACACACACATACACACTGTCTGTGTCTTGTGTCTTTGTCTCTCTCTCTCTCTCTCTCTCTCTCCCTCTCTCTCTCTCTCTCTCTCTCTCTCTCTCTTTGCACTGGACTAAAGCAGATGGACACCTACATGCAGCAGGTGAGACAGATGGTAAGTCTCAGTCTCTCTCTCTCAGGCCGGTCAACACAGTAGCTTAGAACCAACACTATCTTGCCAACCCGCACACACATAAACACACACACACACACACACACACACACACACACACACACACACACACACACACACACACACACACGCACACACACACCCAAGTGCCAAAGTAACTGCAAAATAAAATGATAAGTCATGATGATGCAATAAAACATTTGTATTGATTTTGGCTTTTGATGATTTGATTTTTTCCTTCCTTACCTTTGGTTATAGAGCGCATGCGTATCGACGGTGTAATGCTGTTGCATTCTCCATGCACCGCATTTGCCGTACTTATCTTCGCTATTAACCTGGGCCTTTGATACATTCATTCTACAAAACAAAAGGAAGAAGCAAGAGAAGGAATGAAAAAGACGAGGGTCAGAGAGATACCATGAGGAATTCTCACAAAAAAAAAAAAAAAGACATTCGCTACGGACAGACACTGTTGTAACCTTAAAACAGACACAGAAAGCCTTTCTATCTCTCTTTTCCCTTCTCTCCATCTCTCTTTTTTAACACTGTCCTTTAACGAATCGGTTTTAACGACCATCCCTTTTTCCTAGTTGATAGGCAGAAGTGGGGAAAGCAGGGATCTTTTGTTAACGCCCGGCGTTAATTGAAAAACTCTGTGACGTTTTTAATGCTGGCGTGCCTCACCGCTCAGGCGCTGCCCTTTTATCAGGTCGGAATTTTGATGCTGGGTGGGAAGAGGGCATGAAAGAGGAGTACCGGGATAACGGCACGTGCCCTCACACCCTGTACGTCAGGCTGAGAAACCCTGCGGCTTTTTACAGGCCTTCAGACCTGCCGGTCTCCGAGCAGGGCCATGAACCGCTATAAAGAAGGAAAGTACAGGAAAAAGGTTGACGTCATCATCGTTCGGGTGTGTGCGTGTACGTATGTGTGTGTGTGTGCGTGCGTGTGTGTATCGTGTATTTTTATTAGATTCCGGATTGAGCGAGAATCAGAAAGTGTTAGTACAAAGAAAAAAAAAACCTCATGTAATATGTTTAACTGCTGAGGATTTAGTGAAATACCGCAATCAGTATTTCTTTTTACTGCGGCAGATTTGTTTATTTTTAATAAATCCACTAGAAACCTCATTCAAAAATCCAACCGCAGATGATCCAACAAGGCGGACTAGTGGAGGCCAATCAATGTCAAAAGCCGATCTGTGGCAGACTTAGGCAAATCTAATGGTGACAGATCCTGCCTTTATGCAAGTACAGTGAAATCTTTAGGCAAACTTTATACAAATTAATTGGGCTTTGTGCGAAGCCGCATGCAAAACGAACGGCCACCATCCTCTGTCCTGTCACTGTAAACTGAGGGAGGAAAAAAAAAAAGAAAAGAAAAGAAAGCACCTGAGGGTGTAGCTGCGAAAAACAAAGCTAGGAGATGAGTGAGTCTTAGTGGGTAGGGAGTACGGAGGGAACGAGGGTTTCAGCGAGTGCAGGCTGCGACGCTCGCGCTCTAATAAAGTGAGGAGGCTCCCTAATTCGCCTTCTCTCCGTTACGACTCAGCAAACACGTTCAATGTCATTAGGTGGCGTGGCCCCCACCTCACGCTACACTCTGAGTAATGAAACTAATCACTCAACTAATACTCGGCTCCTTCGTGTGGTCGAGAAAATCCACGCGTTAAACGCTTTCTGTCTTACTTTTGACATGATACTTACAAACATCTTGACAAAACACAACAATACTGATTTCTAGAGTGGATCATTTTGTTAGAATTCTGTAATCTAACCTTACTGAAACTGTCAGTAAGGAGAGGACAGGAATTTTAGTGCAATTTCACTGCACCGGGGGAAAAAAAAACAACTAAACTGTATTGGGACTGGATGGGATTGGTCAGGGTGTATTTGGGAGGGGAAAAAAAAAAAGCAACACACACGCACACAAACGTGTGTAGCGTGCTGCCGTTAGTCTTGGTCGAGTGAGCAGAAGAATCGATGCTCTCCGCGACTTCCACGCGGCTGCTTCACCTTTCAGCTACTGTTTACCACGAATAAAAATAAACGAGCACCATTTTGTTTTTCCGCGCAATTTCCGTAGCGCATGTTCCCTTCACTGTGTCCTGTCTTTCTTCACATCTGTCTTCATGCACACGTGGAAAAAATGACATCAAAAGCCAATTATTTTCTTTTCTTTTCTTTCATTTTTTTTTTTTTTTTAAAGAAAAGAGGTGCAACATTTAAAACAAGACAGTAAGCATTTTTTTTTTTTTAAACACAGAAGCATGTTAAATATGTTAAGCTGAAAGAAAAAAGTTACTCACAAGCACAGAAACAAGAAAATCCAAAACATGGAAAGCAGGCATGCTTGGACACGCACAAGCAGACACACACACACACACACACACACACACACACACACACACACACACACACACACACACAGAGCAACCAATCCACACAAAAACCACTTTCATTTTCAAGTGATGATTAGAGAAGAATTAAAGCAAGAATAAACTGATGATAAATGATGATGATGATGATGATGATGACTGAAGTAAAAACTTGGTAATTGCTCGAGCAGATATCCAGCATGTTCACGTTTCACTTTCCAGCAGGTAAACTATTCTTTCAGCTAGTGTGTAATACAGTTGTGCGACTCACGCCATAGACACAGCTTATAAGGATTTAGCGAAAGGTCACGCAGTTCGTAAATTCATTTCGAGACCTTTCATTATAGGACGCACACACACACACACACACACACACACACACACACACACACACACACACAAATGGGGAAGGAAACAAAAGAGTAGGTTAGACGAATAAAAATAAAACACCCTCTAAAATAAGTGAGACTTAAGGTCATGTGCAACAATTCTCTTCAATTCTTCTGCTCCTTCTTTTATATTTTAAGGTGATTTCTTATAGTGTACATGAAGAAAAGAGTGACACTTCCGGTGAATGAAAGAGGAGAATTAAGGAGTGAGTGGAGACGGATGAGAGACTCTGAACTGCTGCGCTACCTGAACCCAATTTTACGCTCCTGTCAGAACGAGTGAGCACGGCCTTTCCTCGGACAAGGATTAACACGCAGGACAATGAGCTGAATTAAGCTGTGTGTGTGTGTGTGTGTGTGTGTGTGTGTCGGCTGATGCTCGGCGACTCAATCATGTGTTGCTGTTCCATCTGTGAACGGCGGAGCGTTGATTGATTAGACAGGTATCATTCTTCCTAATACAGAGAGCAGCACATGCACGACAAACACCATTCCTCCTTCTTTCTCTCTCTCTCTCTCTCTCTTTTCCTTTCATTCTCCTTTTCTCGCTCTCTGTTATTCTCCCTCTTCCTCACTCTGTGTCATTCTCTCTTGACAGCCACACACACCCCTGCTAATTACCCACACACATATGGACAAAACGAATCCACTTTGCGTGCTGAATACAACACAAATTTGAAAAAAGCGAAGAACAAAACAGGACAAGGCTACCAAAATGCCAACTCAGCCACCATTTACACTCGGTGTTTTTAATCCGGGAGATTATAATCTCGAGTCGGACAGGCAGCAGCCGGGCGAACGCCCCGTGTCAACGGGGGTCCTTGTTATTGTGCGACGAAGAGACCTAGAGTTTGACCTCCGGGGCCGAACGCTGACGAACGGGACGGAGAAGCTGAATTAAGTGGAGGAGGGGCTATCGCAACGCATATACACACACACACACACACGCACACACCTCAGCATGGCCGGCACCCGAGACAGATGGACTGTCAGCTTTAATACGAGCGAACGGATGGGACGTTCCTCAAGCACGAGTCTCTCTACAGGAATGTAACTGTTCAATATACATGTGTACGTCAGGCACATATTATTATTATTATTATTATTATTATTATTATTACTATTATTATTATTATTAATCACACCACTGCACAAATGCTACTATACATACTAGTCATTGATGTGCTTTTTCTTTCCCTATCTCTCATACACACATATGCAGAGCGTCAACAATATCGCTGCACTATAATATCGCCTTGTGTACGTGTGCATGCGATAAATTACACAGCTTAAAGAACAGGAAAGGAGTTCAGGTTATGATATATCAACTAGCAGCCAGGTACAACCACTGCTGTCTGCAGACGCAGCATGGAGCACGCAAAGAGAGTTACACGAAGAGCCTCCGATCCGAAAGGCTTCGGTTACAATCACACTGAGACAAATGCTGAAGTAAATAAATAAATCGAATCAATCGCTACAGTTAAATCACGTAGACAAATGAAAGAAAATGCTGCAGATACTTATTTATTTATTTGGTAATTGTGAAAGAATGTGAAGGAGCGGTGCGTGGTGGTCATACTCAGATCATGACAACCGAGCAGCTACACACACGAACACACACACATGAACACACACACACATGAACACACACATCTGCACAATTAAAGTCAGTCATTATACGGAACTTTTGCACTGGATCACGCAGCATTACAGCACACATGCACATCCTCACCCTGCCTGTCTATCATTCTAAAATTAACCACCGAACTATTCAGGTCACTTTTATGTGGAATTGAAAATGTCCGTCCAAAACATGACTCACTTCTAACTTTCAAAGATAACCGGCCTCTTAACCAACTGCCTCTTAACTTAAATACGAACTCAAACATGTCCTCACTTTGTCAAGATCCATACTGAAAACAAGGCACACACACACACACACACACACACACACACCATACATTAGACAAAGCAAATGGTGTTTAAGGACGGTGTGGAAAGATGAGAGCGGACAGAAAGAGGTGCAGGAGCACTGAATAGAGCTGGTCAAGAACGGAGTGAACATTCAGCACTATCACACAGACACACACACACACACACACACACACACACTCATGCGCACAAATGAAGTATGATAGGAGAAAGAGGTGAAATATTTCACTGTCAGCCACCGGGCCACACGGCCATTCATTTCCCTTTCTCTGCTACAGGACAATGACAATTTCATCATTTAATACAAGATCAGTGGTTTGAAAAAAAAAAAAAAAAAGCATCCAAATCCAGCAGTTATGATCCAAAATTCTGTCCCTGGTACAGAGACGACCACGCGAATGCTCTGTGTGCACATATACAGCCACACATCTATAAGCTTCCTCATGTTATTTAAGAGAAAACTGTACGTTTTTGTTTGCCAGTCCAATAGTATATGATTAAAAAAGCGGCATCAGCAGCACGGCACGTGCTTGATCTAGACAAAGAAACATTTCAGGAATATTCCAATCTATAAAAAAACATCCAGACCCAATGAACTCCCCGGTCTACTAGCAAATCAGAGGTGAATAAGGCTTCGACCGAAAGCCCTATTTTTACACCCTTATCTGGCCCGAGTGCAGCGCCTGCTTCTGGACTGACCACAGTCTCTATTGACCTGCTGTAACTCAATCGTCCCACGCTCCTGATGCACCTACTCCCCACTCCTCAAACATAAGTATACAGAGTCAAATCGAAAGACAACAGGGAGCAGAAAAATCGAATATGAAAGTGCAAGAAAAGGGGAGAGAAGAAAAAAAAAAAAAAAACGTCACACGCTCTGCCTTTCAAATAGTCTACTAGTTGGCCGGCAGTGGTGCGGTGCTGTATTTGCTAATTATAGCTTGTAGGTTGGTAATGGCTGTGGTGCGAGGCTCAGCTGGTGTGGGCCCACTTTTTCTTTAAAAGACGGATAGAGAAAAAAAAAACATAAATCAAACAAATTGACAATTGCATCATGAGCCCCTGTACATTTTTGTGCCTCTGTGTGTCTGTTTTAGCGCTGCTGTTTCTGTCTGTTTATGTGTGTGTCAATCCAAAAAGCCACTTATTGCACCTTCAGAAACAAAAGGTCAAAAATATACGCCCTGCCTTTTACTTTACTGCCTCGCCATTCCCTTTTTTTCCTCCGGAAAGACAGGCCGGTGGACGTGACGGGGGGACGATTGTGTCTCTTTTAACTCGAGTTAATTACCCTTGGAAGGCTTCAGACCCCTTCAAACAAGGGGAAGTGGCAGAGATGCGTCTCCTATAAGCAGGATAGCGTAAAGACAAAAGAGTGTCCAGACAGAAATCGACAAGGGGCTGCAGACACACACACACACACACACACACACACACACACACGCACACACTCAAACACGGATGACACCTCTCACACAGGGGACCTAGAGAGAGCTGAATCAGTGCTCAAAAGCAGCAGTGCCAGCAACACACACACATACACACACGTGTGTGTGTGAGTGTGTGTGTGTGTGAGAGAGAGAGAGAGAGAGAGATAAATCAGCGGTGTGCATATTGACATCATTTGACAGATGAATTAAGTAAATGATTTTATAAGGAGATTAAAAGGAATTTAATTTACGCAATCTCCTTTTATTCCTCTCTGATCCCTGCCTCTAGGGCTTTTATCCCTCTCCACCCCTCCTTTTTTTCCTCTGTCACACGGAAAAAGAAAGGTTGATATAACCAAAAAAAAAAAAAAAAATCAACTTTTCTTCTTCAAGGGCCAGTGCTGGTGTGAGCAGTCGGAAAAACCCACCAGTACGCGACAAAAGGGTGCAAACGCTTGAACAGCCATGAATTCAAACTACACCAGGTTCAATTCAAATAATCTGAGCGTTAAAGAGAGCCCGGCTCACGCTATTCAAGCGGACTGTGTGTTGAGTTTGAGCTTGAAATATCAGTCAAAATATTGTTTTTTTAATATTGTGAAATTTAAAAAAAGAAGGAGTAAACAGTATTATCTATAAAAGAGTGCATTAAAAATTGCTGTGGTCGAAAAGTGAGAATTTATACCATTTATATTATCTTAATCATGTTGAACTGTAGAAAAATCCAGAATTATTATTAATCATTGTCACATTAATCAGAATGCTGGCACCAAATAATAATAATAATAATAATAATAATAATAATAATAATAATAACAATAATAATAATAATAATAATCATTAGGATTGTTTTTTTGAAGAAGAAAACTGTGAGAAACTCTGTGTGTGTGTGTGTGTGTGTGTGTGTGTGTGTGTGTGTGTGTGTGTGTGTGTGTGTGTGTGTGTGTGTGCATTTCTCTAGAATAAAACCTCTACATTTCAATGAGGTGAAATTGTATGATCTGGAATTTCACACATTAAAGACACAAAGTGCACAGAAAGGAAGTAGGACAAAAACATACATACACACAAAACATAACTATAGAATTTATACATAACTAAAAGAATAACCTGCTTTGCTAATGTGATATAGATCAAATCTGCCTAAGAAGCAAATAAGCTCCAATGCACGAATTTCAGTTGAGTTTAAAAAAAAAAAAAGAAAAAAAAGAATTAAAGGTATGAAATTTGCTTGTGAAAATTTTTAATCTCAAAAAGATCCAGTCGACTCGCAGTCCTACTTCTGCTTGGCAACATGCGGCTAAATATTAAAACAAGCATGCAAATGAAATGTACATGCAGGGCAGTAAGTGAGTGTAATTATGATAATAGCTAAACTGCCACTTGTTGTTATTACTAGCATTAATAGACTAATTAGAATAGCACCAGATAATTTGTATTAAAAGAAAAGATCAAACGGTGAGCAAGCAGCAAATGAAGGGGGGGGGGGGGGGAAATAAGGCTGAAGAAATGCGATAGTCTTATCTCAGAATTTACTCTCCTAAGCATTAATCCAGTCGGTGAAATGAGCATGCCAAAGGTAAAAATGCAGAAAGGCTGTGGTGTAAAGCTTGAGATGTAGGAAAGCGTCATGCACCTAAAAATGCCTTCACATTCCTCGTTCCTCAGGAACTGATATAACAATTTGAAATATCTGCAAAATCCATAATTTCCTCCTGCAGATCCAAAACTTTGAAATAAGTTTTAAACGAAAAGCTTTATTTCGAATAACTTGTTTCGGTCTTGCTTGCATGACTGCAGGACAATGCACACATGTATAACACTCTCTTATTCAAAGCTCCACACTCACACACTCACAGGATTTATCAGTTTTCCAGGCCAGAGGTTAATTTATTTATTTTTTTTTTGGTGTTTCATTTATCAAGCCTGCAATAATGTCTAGAATTGCTAGTCACTGCTGCTTATTGATTGGACTTAAATGTGTGAGACATAAAAAAAACAATTTCATAGCGGTGTCTCCACCTGGTCTGTCACGAGGCTGTGGTGTGATTTCTTTTCTCTCTCTCTCTCTCTCTCTCTCTCTCTCTCTCTCTCTCTCTTTTTTTTTTTTTTAAATCTTAAAGATTTGGAGCTTAAATTCATACACACACGTAAACAAAAAAAGCCTTTTAACATAACTATATATTAAAAAAACATCTCTATGCTAAAAAAAAAAACAATCTGAAAATACAATCTCCCTGGAAAGTTTGGGGTGACATTTCTGGTGACTATCAAAGCTTCGTCGATAACTGGCATTGCAAAAACTGACTGATAGGACACTTTATCAGAGCTGCGTCCCGACAGCCAAGACACGGAGCAAGCCGGAGCTGGAGAGCACGGCCACTTCCCCCGTTTGCCCTCACTGATTCCCTCTTTCTCTCTCCCTCGTTCTTGCTCTCGCTCTCCGAGTCAGCGCGCCGTCTTTAATGCCTCCGTCGGGCCACATGCGGGGCGGCCGGTCTGCAATTCAAGCTCTCCTGCCATCTAAGACCACTTTCTCTCTCTCTCTCTCCCTCTCGCACCCTCTTCCCCTCCTCCTTCCGCTCTCCCTTTTTCACGCTTAACCATCTGTCAAGCGGCGTCCTGCACGCTAAAGAACGACTTCACTGACCACTGCTATTCATTCCGTTAATGCCAGTTTCTGCAAATATTCTACAAATGGAAGAGTCTTTACAGGTAAGCCGTCCTACTTAGAAGTATGCCAGCACTCACACATACACACACACACACACACACACACACACACACACACACAAACACAAACACACACGCACACACACAGACATACCCATGCACACTACCTGACAGCCACAACAATCTTGTGTCCAGCTCCTCAATTACATGAACTGCAGGTACTACACACATACTGTTGACAGTACACACATATACGCACACACGTTCACACAAGACTAGCACAAGCATGAGCCACAAACATGGAAAGAAGTCAAGCAGAAAGAAGAAAGATGTAAAATTTACCTACTCTTGTTCAGTATGTAACGAGAAACACTCAGGCATTGAAAGTTCTACTGAATCCATTTGCACTCAGCGACCATCATTTGAGCAAGCTCTTCTATAAATCAAAGTTTCTCTCTTTCTCTCTCTCTGTCTCTCTCTCTTTTTTGCCTCTCTCTATTTGTCCCTCTCTCTCTCTCTCTCTCTCTCTCTCCCTCTCCTCCTCCTCTTGCCGTCCCGTCACTTGAGCAGTGCAATTAACAGGAAGCGTTCTCCCAGTGACAAGCCTATAGGCACAGCCAGTTGGGACCAAAAGCTCTTGCACTCTTCTAATCAAGGACTTAAAGCCACGATTGGTGCTCATGAATATGAAGTGAGGCTTTGCATATGCAGTCCCTCCTGGACCTTCCTCGTGCCAGATTGGTGCCTGTGTAGCCAATTGGAGCTGGACAAGAGGCTGTGTGTGCGAACGGAGAGATTGAGCAGAGGGAGAAGGGAGGGGACAAATCAGGGAGAGCCAGTGAGAAAGAAGGAGGAGATAGAAAGAGTGACACAGAGAGAGAGCGCGAGAGAGGGAGAGAGAGGGGGGGGGGGTAGTATAACGAGACAACAGAGAGATAGATATATGGAGAAAGAGAAGGATTTAAAGAGGCAGTGCATGTCTCTCCTACAGCACTGCTTATCGGCTCGTGCTGTCAAGCCTGGAGATAAAGCCACTCACTTTGTTGATACAAAACATTGTAAATGAAGCTATGTACTGCGAGCAATGTGTTTGCACTTTTTCCTCCATCAAATCCTTCCCTAGTGCCTTCTGTCCCGCATGGGGAGATGGGTAAAGTGAAAAAAAATGTAATTAAGCTGTGACAACTCCTGTGTGTGTGTGTGTGTGAGTGTGTGTGTGTGTGTGTTTGGATTGACAATAGTGAGATTTCTTCTTAAGAACTTATCTTGTAAAACTGCTGGTGACTGATGTACAGCACAATGCCACTGTGTGCAGGACAGTGTGTGCGTGCGTGTGTGCGTGCGTGTGTGTGTGTGTGTGTGTGTGTGTGTCTAAGAGGAGGCATCCACACCACACTGGCCATATCACACACGGGGGGTTGAACCATAAGAAAAGATCAAAGACTCCCCTTTGTTTTAGAAAGATTGGGATGCATTTGTGCGTCTCTCTGTCCGCTCTTAAAAGTGTGTGCGTGTGTATGTGTGTGTGTGTGTGTGTGTGTGTGTGTGTCACCACACTCGCTGCATTTCCAGCAGCAGCAGGGAAGATATTGCCAGGCTCTCAGAGCTGTGCAATTCCCCACTGATAAGAAAATTCAGGTGCCGTGCCGAACGGCTAACTATTGTGTCTGCCCCACCACGCTGCCTCCCAAATCATCTCCGGCCACCTTTCATATTCCAGAAATTCATTCTCCCCAAGAATCAGAGCAGATCCCTTGGTGATAGAACTTATCTGACAAGCATTAGCTCCTGATTTAAAAATCATCAACAAATCAGTTTGCAGAGTCAAAAAGCAAACTTTGATGTAATAGTAATTGTGATTTTTTTTATGTAGGATTTATCACTACAGTCTGTAACTCATCATCATGTGTGTGTGTGTGTGTGTGTGTGTGTGTGTGTGTGTGTGTGTGTTCAGTTCATGAACAAGCTTCCATAATAAGAGCAATGAGCATAAAACAGACTCCCCTGAGTAAAAACACAGAATAAAACTGAAGGACACAGGATGTCTGAAAAAGGCATTTTAACACGTGCACGAAGCTAATTTAACTTAACTTCAGAAAAGTTACTTTGACTAATGTATTCACATTGTATTGGCACACAATGGATTCTCCACCTGACAAATGCAAAAGCTGCTGGTCCAAACAATATAGAAGAACGCCACTACATTTCCAAACTGACTTCTTATTTGCACTGTGTCAAACAGAAAAGGGAGAGAGAGAGAGAGAGAGAGAGAGAGAGAGAGAGAGAGAGAGAGAGAGAGAGAGATGTCTGAAAGGCAAGAGGAGGAATACCTGCGCCGTGCAAAATCCCTCGGGAGCGCCAAACATTCCCCATATTAAGATGTGTGTGGATCAAACGGCGAGCGAACGCACAAGCACACCGAGCTCAGAAACAGACTAGATCTCTGTGAAGAGGACAAAAAAAAAAAAGTGTTCATTCACACTCCTTTGTTCAGGAAAATTCTGTTTTCCTGAAATGTTGTGGTGTAAATGCTATGAGAGGACTTTCAGCCACATTTTCACACATTTGCAAAACAGAGGAATGTCACCCCTAGAAACAGTGATCCCTATAAAGCTGCTTTATCAGTCGCCCCGAAAAACATCCGGCGAGCACCACCCCAACCCCAAACCACAATAATCCTCCTCCCTAAAATCAATACTGTCACAGCTAATACCAACACAAGCACCACATCATATTAGTTCCCAGCAGAACAGCAGGCTGAACGACTCCTCCTTACGCTAAACTAGGCTGATCTTACTAATAGGAGCGTGATAGTGCACTATGATAAAGAGAGCTGAAATACATATTTCAGTATATACCATCGGCCATATCTAATAGCAGATTATATCATGTTACAAAAAGACATTATTTACATAAAAAAAAGGTGCTTTCCTGTGACACTGGGGCTCTAGAGAGAAACATTAACAGCTGCAGAAAACACGGTACTGATAAACCGAATGTGAGTATGAGCGATCCTCTTAATAAGTCTGGAGAAATTATTCCAGCATTTTCTCTAACCGCAATCTTCGAAATCGTATAAATCAAATGTCGAATACCAAAAAAGCATGATTATCGTGTTGTACGGTTTTCACACCATCTCATTTTTCACTCCTCCTCCCTAACATAAAGTCATTTAGGTAAAAAAAAAAAAAAAAAAAAAAAAGAAGTTGAGAAACTGTCAAGGCAGGATTCTCAGTCCAGCCTGTCATTAATAGGCTTTAATCCCTGTAGCCTCACTGAATACATTTGAACTTAAGTATGCACAGCCAGGCTGCGCTGATTGCCCCTGCTGTCGATATGCGTCAATAGCCGTCCTGTGTTCACATTAGCAGTTTCAACGCAGCTCCTTCCTCCATTGTTCTGCGACTCGCCACCACGTGCTTTACATCCACCACGCTTCGACTTGCCTCTAAACCCGACACACGATTTCCTCACAGAGATAGGCAAGTAGTCAGGGCTAAAAAAGAGCGCAACGCAGAATAGAGTGTTGTTAACTTGAGCAAGCCTCTTTTGTGTGGACGTGTTTGTGTGAAGGACTGGTGAAGGCTCATGTGTGGTTGTGTGTGTGTGTGTGTGTGTGTGTGTGCGAAATGTTAAAGACAGTGATGACCCCTTTGGTCAGCGGCTGTTGACACACAGCTAAGAATTATCAACGCGAGAGCGGCACAGCATCAATCACGGCAGTCAATAGGGGAGGGCAAGTTCATGCGGGTCACATGTCAGCCGGCTCGATGCGCCCGCGCCGCTGGAGTTGTTTAGAATCAACTTGTCAAAATTGGGCCCTAATAAATTCAAGAGGAGTCTTGCTTATTCCAAGTCATCGCAGTTTATACACAAAAAGCCTGAAGAGGAGAGAAGAAATGCACTCAAACCTGACGGACTTAATTCGAAGAAATTAAATGCAGTGTTTGATTTGGAAACAAAAGAAAACAAGGATAATTAGTAAAAATCAAAATATTAAATATTAATTTTGGGGGGATTTTTTATTTTTATTTTGATATCGTTTGATATAATTATATTTTCGGACTGATCTTAGTTTAGATTTTTTTTTTTAAATATTTCGATCTAGTTAAATTAAAGCATACACAGTTTTATGCATTTCTGTGTAATTTTGCACATATATATATATATATATATATATATATATATGTTGGTTTGTATAAAAGGCACCTGAAAACTGAACACACACATCAATGGCATGGTTTTATGAGCACAAGTACGCTCACGGCAGAAGAAACTGTGTGTGTGTGTGTGTGTGTATGTGTGGACAGCAGTGGTGGTGTATTGCTCCTCAGCTGGGACTCACAGGCAGGCTGGTAGTTGTGTTAGGACGGCCTGATCGCGCAGTTCAGCGGTGGACAACAGAGGGAGCTACTGGCTGTGATGTGGTCAGTGCTGTGTGTGTGTGTGTGTGTGTGTGTGTGTGTGTGTGTGTGTGCGTGTGTGTGCGTGTGCGTGTGTGTGGGTGTGTGTGTATGTGATGTGTCCTCTATTGTTCCACCTGCCACAGCAGTCATAGACTGTATATATAAATAGAAAATGTGACAAAATGGTATGTGTCAAATGCATATGGATTTGCTTATTATAGTGTGTGTGTGTGTTTTTATATAAAATGTAAAAAAAAAAAAAATACTGAGAATATAAAAATATCCAAATGTAAAATGAAGGTTTAAAAAAATCTTAACCATAGCCATTGTTTTCAGTTAACAGTATAAATAATGAAAATCTCTTTATCCTATTTCTTTAGCTCTTTATATTCCTCTGGATACACACACACACACACACATTTGTCTGGCCATGACTGGACACAAAAGGACTCTTCACACTAGCACTTCAGGACCTCTCACCTAACAGAGTGAAAAAAGCGCTTCAGCTAAACTGAGTTTATGAAAGAGGAAAAATAACGCGGTGTTGGTGGCGAAGGAGCGAGCGGATAAGTAATCTAATGGCCTATCAGCAGGTACAATTGTCACATGAAGGAAAGTGCCAATTTCAAAGCCCCCCTGCTTGGCTGGGTGATAACAGGCTAGCGGGGGCTCCAGGGACAGGCGGAGAGCCCGGTGTGCGGCATTTGCTAACCTCTTTTTGATACTGCTTTCTGTTTCTTTTCTCTCCGTGCCTCATTCTTAGTCTTTCTTCAGTGAGTTATACACTATACACACCCCAAGCTGGCTTAGCTTCACTCCTGCATGAATAACCCTCAGTCACCCTGAGTGGGTAAATTTTAAAACATTTAAAAAAAAGGAGTGTGCAAGTGATTAGCTGGAGGAGTGAATTCTAATGCTAATGGATTTGCTCAGTCTGATATCACAAATGTATCTCACAACACTGCACATTGCTTGATTATGGAAGGATTAGTAAACTAAAGAAAATAATTTTAAAGTCTCCACTATCTCCAGCTGTATTTCTCTCTCACACACACACACTCTCTTACACACACACACACACACACACACACACACTCAAGCTCAGACTTAATTACCTGACCCTGATATGCGATACACATTAGGGCATTAAAGCACCTTTTAGGCCAAGGTATTTGCAAATCACCATGTCTCTGAGATCCTTCTAATCCTTATCTAGGGCCACAATTAAGACTTCACAGCACTCCACATCTTTAACACCCCCCCATCCATCCTCCCCAAACACGCCCTTCTCTTGTAGTACTGATGCGATCACATTTGCTCACACACACAACCTAACAGGCTCTAACTGATACGCCTGTGCTCCTCCAGCTGATAGCACGCGGGACATACGTAAACAATTTTCTGTTTTTTTCTGTATAAGGCTGGCTAAACATGCGAAGGAAACAATACAGCTATATAAAACTTACCTACGACTTATTTTTCTTTAATGGAAAAGAGCAAAATATTTTGGTTTAATCAGTAAATACTAAATCTCATACTTTTGTACAATATTTTCCCTACAAAAGAGAACGTAACGCCTAATGGAAGTTCAGGTTCTTTACAAAGAAATATGTCCAGGGACCATGTGCATTGCAAAGGAAGTATTAGTGTTGAGCTGGGTGGTGAAGGTTGTTAAATATTCCTAGTGAAAGTGTCCCTCCTCGGCCAGTGCTCTGGCCTCACAGGTCCTGCTCTGAATGGAGACATGCCATCATTTCTACATGGCCCCATTAACCACAGCTCATCCACCATGGCACAGAGAGTGAGCCCAAACTGAGCCCTTCCACTAACTACAGCAAGCTATACAATTCAATTCAGTTCAGTTTTATTTGTGTAGCTCTTTTAACAATGGACATTGTCACAAAGCAGCTTTACAGAAATATTTAAATGCAGGATATAAATTTTAAATTTGTAAATGTATCCCTAATGAGCAAACCAGAGGTTACGGTGGCAAGGGAAAACTCCCTGTGACGACATGAGGAAGAAACCTTGAGAGGAACCAGACTCAAAAGGAACCCAGCCTCATCTGGGTGACACCGGATAGTGCGATTATAAATAATAACCTTCTGTGTACTATATGGTCAAAAAGTGCAGCTGTGTAAGCAGGAAAGTTCACTGGACACTGATGGAGACTTGAGTGCAAAACTGTTCATATCAATCGCAGTCCAAAGCCATCTTCATGGTTTCTAAGTGGTACCATCCTCACTGATCTCATGTATCTTTAGGCTGTCCGTGTGGGGTCATTCCCAGCAAACTGGTTATAATACCCCATGTACTGTACTCATTAAAGGTGCAATAGCTGTTTTTTTTTTGTTGGTTGGTTTGTTTGTTTTTTTACTAGTGCAGATAACCTGAAAAATATGTAGAACATGACAAAAAATATTTAAGCAATAGCATTAACACAAGTGTTTTATATGGCTTGGAAAACTGTGTTCTGGGCCAGATTGCTTGTCTGTGTTTACACAGGCCTCTTGCCAGTCAATTTATAGCCAGTCCCTAACTTCTCTTTACTCTGCCCTGTCTCTGTCTTTGTGGAAAGGAAAACGGGGTGGAATTTGGTAAGTGCCCAGCGCAACCAGATACTTCTGCTGATAGCGAAAACAACCATCACGTGATTTCAAAAACTGTTAATGACAAGAAACTTGGTGAAACTATTATAAAGATTAGCAGCATTTTTCCAATGTTGAGAAAGTGGATGAAGTTGGATGAAGAATTAGCGATACTGTTCCTGGATAGATATGAAAATGAAGTGAAGTGAAGTGACGTGTGGCCAAGTATGGTGACCCATACTCGGAATTTGTGCTCTGCATTTAACCCATCCATGTGCACACACACATACCGTGAACACACACCCAGAGCAGTGGGCAGGCTTTTTTGCTACGGCGCCCCGGGGAGGGTTCGGTGCCTTGCTCAAGGGTCTCAGTTGTGGTATTGAGGGTGGAAGAGAGCGCTGGTCATTCACTCCCCCCACCTGACCTGAGACCCGAACCCACGACCTTCAAGTTTACCTTTGGGTTACAAGTCCGACTCGCTAACCATTAGGCCACGACTGCCCCCTCAGTATGTGCCTTAGATAAACCACCTTCATATAAATGTATGTAACGTTAACTAACTAACACCTGTAGTAATAGTAAGCTGAAAACCCCATGGGAGCTCATTACAAAGAGAAACAGGAGAGCGAAAGCACTCTCGGCCTTTCTCACAGCAGCAAATCAGTATGTGCCTTATATAAACTAGCATATGTCAACTATATATTTATCTACATGTGAGGTCTATAGGTTTTGAACAAACATTAGGTATTTTTATGATCCATATTTAAAAACAAAGGCAATAACCGTAATAACAAACAGCCTACCTAATTGGTTGAAGGTGATGTCATGATAATCCTTGGTATTGCTAACTCTAATGGAAAATCTCAGATTCTGGGGGTGTGGCTTTGTACCCTCATGTGAAAATACAGCAACATTAAAATGACTCAAAGTACATCTGAACAAGGCAAGTAAACTACTCTGATGCTAAATTACAGCTTAATGCGACACACCAGCCATCAGATTTGCATCGTCGGCCGTTCTCCAGAGAGTGATCCGGAGCCGTTCACCTCCCCGGCAGCTGTTCTTTAAAGCTCAGAGGTTTTAGTGACCATCTCCATTTGCCAGTGGTTTCCACATTACTTAACACACTAATTCTCTTCTAATGGTAAGCAAGACAACCGGACTTGTGTTATAATATTTACGACATCTCATTTGAGACAGCAGAAGGTGGGATTATTATTTTCAGGGCGGTCAGGATATCAGCATTGTAGCTCATTCTTTGTTTAAAAAAAAGCTTCTTCAGAGACACCAGGAGGCTTTAAACCAGCGTTCAGCTTACGAGTGAGAACAGACAGCTGTTCAAGGACGGCACTGACCATCCGCTCATTGGACGCTAATTAGCAGCGAGTCTGGGATATTTCACTTACACTTCACATTGAATTTTTTTACTTCCAAACAGACAGAAATAAAAGAAGGATAATTACTACAGATTATTTTGGGTGTTGTTCTCTAATAACGCATCTCAGATTGAAACACTTGTTCTATTAGCAGATCATTTTGCGGAAACAAATGCTTAAAATGAGCAAAACGATCTTGCAATACATAGAACAAGTGCTGTTTCAAGCTTGAAATGAGTAAAAATTGCTAGAAATAGGTTTAATAGGTTTACTGTGTTATTATAATACAATAAATACAAAAAATAAGTATATTCAAGATATTTTCACTTGCAAAGATATTTTTTTTGCAGTAAAATATTTTTTTCCCCCAATGTCAGTCCTTTAATGTTGGCAACTTCAGCAATCAGGGACTGTGTGTGTTATGGCCTAATGTATTAACAGGGGTTTGGTTGTCAGTGTGACAGCTGTAGTTAAACTTGTGAAACATCTGGCTGAAATGCATCTCAGAGTGGTTTGTGTGATCGGCTTTAAATGTGTCTTGGGTGCATTTACATTTGCATTTTCTATGGATAAACGTTATACGGTGCGTAAAATGACCAAGGATCTTAGGAGGTGAGAAAAGATGACTAATCCAAAAGCCACGTTTGGTGTATTCATCACTTTAAAAGCTACTAAATGAACAAAATGATTCCAAAATCTCAAATGCTGCATGAAATGCTATATGTGATGTAGAGGAGCAACAAGAACGACGACGCGACTAAACATCCTCTCATATCGACACCCTGCACATTAGCATAAGCAGCTACCAGTGGGTTTTTGAGCATGACCTGGTTGTGAGATTGCAGTTGGCCAGCCACATTCTGCTTATCTCCAAACCCCAACGAGTGCAGCTCGCGCCTCCGAGACACACGCTATCAGCCGAGCCTCACCACTATCACGACTCCAGTGATGCAGCACACTGCAGTTAAGCCCTCTGTATTTAAGCCCTGTGTATTTATTTGATTTAAATAAACAACTAAATGTATTACTTCATTAATTGATTGGAATTTCTAAAACTAGAGCAGTGAAACATGGCCATATTTGTTTTATCGAAACTTCTGAGGTACTTTACAGTCAATTCTATCGATGTTACAATACTAATGGGAATACTAGTGTTGTAGTAGAGTCGACTAACGGAGAGACTCAAGACCAAGACCAGGAGTAGGGAAGACCAGATTCTTATATCTTGCTACTTTTTAAGTCATTAACCTGAAAAGGAAACATCCAAAGGGAATGAATTCTGAACCTTAGTGTCTTGAGTCTATATTATTTTGATCATGCATCTCCTCCCCCAAATATTTTCTAAACTTTCATATTATTGCATATGGAACCCATATGGAGACATGGTGATGGAAAAAAATATGAGATGGGAGGAAACTTTATATTTCAATGCTTTTGAAGAAACTTTGCGTCCTCTCACGAATTTCTTTGTGTTCTCTCGTGAACTCGAATATCTCTGCGAGAGAACGCGAAACATTTGTGAGAGAACGCAAACGCTTCTCAAGGGAATGCAAAAGTTTCCATCAGTAAAGCATCCACTGCCACACCTCCATAAAGCATTCCACAGATCCTGTTATGTCCCCTCATTCGAAACTAATACCATTCCCTCCCGCCTCATCTGCACTCCCCCCCCTTCTCTCTCACCACCCGATTTGATAAATAGACATTTTCCAACAAACATGTTTTTCAGGAACACGAAAGGAACTTTTTTCACTGGACGTTTCATACAAAACAAATCCAAATCAAAAGCATCGACACATTTTAACTTAGAAATGTTAAAAAAACCAAGATCTTAATGACATTATCAGCATATTTTTAGTTTTAGATTTAAAATGGACGTGGATTTTAGACAGCAAACATGTTGCCTGATCATCAACATGATCCTATAGTTAACTCAGGAGTCCCTCTTTATGTTCCTAAAACATAGCCATTATGAATATTATGACTGATTATGAAATTTTATGAAAGTTTTGACATTGGCAGAGACAAGAATGACTATTTTCATAGTCTGAAAACAAAATGTATGTGCCAAGTTCAGCTGGGCCTTTAACCATGACGATGCATGCTTACCTGGTATTTATATATAAATTCATTTTCATTTATTAATGGACTAATTCATTAATTCATCTTCAGTAGCTGCTTTATTCTGGTCAGGGTGCAGATGAAGGATTTGGTGAAGCCTATCCTGGGAACACTGGGCTCGAGGCAGGAATACGCCATGGGAGGGACGCCAGTCCATTACAGGACCCCATTTACACAAACTATTTCATAGGATCGCAGTGAGAGTAGCCAAGGTTTTTGGCTACCGTATGTTTCTGAGGTGGGAGGAAACCAGAGAATGTGGAGGAAACCCACACTGACACGGGGAGAACATAGACAACTCCACGCTGTCAGCAACCTGAGCTCAGGATTTTTTTTACAAAGAGAAAAGTAGACTTAATTTGCACAATATGTTAGTGATTAACATCTTGGTTAACCACAGATGCATTCATGCAAACACACAGCTGTATGAGGAGACTGGGCAAGACCATTTATTTACCACACATTTACCACACAAACATGCGGTTTTCATTTTGTTTCCGCCATAGAGTTAAACGGCTTATTTAAAAAAAAAAAAGAATGATAAAATGATTAAATAAATGATATTTAACAGTTTTCCATTGGTCACTTAAATGTCAATTGCTATGAGTAGATAGAGGAGTATACCCAAATTCTATATATATATAAACAAAAAAGTAAAAAAAAGTAGCAAAAAAAAAATTTTCATAAAAAATGGCCGATTCTAGAAAACATATGTGCCCTAAGCAATTTAATGACAATCTATCCACACTGTAAAAATGGCTATAACCAGTTTTCACCAGTAATTTAACATTATTCTTTAAAACAGATTTTTACTGTTAATCCAAATGCTGTGAGAGAACAACAGCGGCAACTCCTCGTGTCCAGCTGAACAAAGTTTTATCAGATTTTCCATCCATACTGATTTTGCAAATTAGCGAGAGCCGATTTCTTTTATTTATAAAATTATACAAAGTGGAAGAGTAACATTTCCAAGCGAGTTGATTTATTCTGACTAGATAACATTAGCCTAGGTCATGTTAGCATGCTTCAGTAGCTATCTCGTGAATGTTGAATAGACTGAATATCACAGCAGTGTGGTATCCTCTATCTTTATCTCCAGCACATTAGATAAAGTAAGAATGTAAGCATCCCAAATTTTATAAGCTACTTATTTACTATTACATTTTGCTGTTTTACGTTGCTTTTTGGCTGAGAAAGTGGTGCATTTCGTTAATAATTTAAAGAAATCATCAAAGAAAGCAAGCGATTATCTGTCAGTCAACTGAATCAGCTGCATCAGCTTTTAATGAATTTCTGAATTCATTTTATTGATAATAGCTTAAAGGGCATTTTCTGCAAGTTGGGTTGTTGAAAACATGTTTTTCTCGTGTATTTTTCTCACACGATGCATTTAAAGTGCACTCAAACCTGAATACTATGAAATGTTCTATAAGAAGTATTTTTTTTCTTTTTGAGTCACATTAAAAAAATAAAAAACATTTTTAGTTTTTAGATCAACAGATAGTAGCTGATCACTACAAGTTGATTAACACACACAAAAAAACAACATTTTTTTCAAATCATTTTAGTAACAAGCAACACTGCATATCATTGAAATATGCAGTGCTGCCTGTTACACAAAAAAAAAAAAAACAATGCTAACCATTAGAAGTGTTATACTGAAAACATAATGCATTACAGCTATATCCTGTATTCAACAAAAAAAAAACAGTATCAAACAGTACACTTCTGCAACATCATCATACTATTAATTTTACAACTTCCTGCCAACCCTGTGGCCAGTTCTTTACTAATTCCAGTCAAACCAAATCCAATAAAACTCTGCTTAATTTAAACCATGTATTTGGTATTTTTGCGCAAAAAAAATGCTAAATAAAGACACATGGCATCAGTGCAGTAGGACTAAGGAAACGAAACAAGCCGAAAATTTTGACACTTTATAATAACAGTACATGAATAATCATGCACTAAAACCTGAACTAATACTTACTTAAATATGAACTAATGATGAGTTAAGGCATGTACTAATCATGAACTAACGAACTGCTAACCTTAACTACGACGTGAGTCTTATGAATTCATGCGTGAATAACGACCACCTTAAGTACGTTAGTACATGATTGTTAGTTAATGTATTAATTAACTCCTAAAATAAATCAAACATGCTCTATTAGAAAGATTATGAGTTAAATGTGCATCATTTCAAATCGTTTCTATAATTTGCCATATGCAGCTGCATACACAAACATCATTGGATTGGCGATGGATTACTTTCATAATTTACATGATTTCAACCCGTCTTGCGTCATTCTCCATCCATTTCTCTTCAAATCCCAGTATAGTACTAGTACGTGCTCTGGGTGGCTCGGGCCTGGGGCACTGCTCCTTTGCCCACAAGGGTGAAATTAATACAGTAACATTTTTATTCATTTAGCTGACACTATTATCTATTAACATTTAAAACCAGTGTTCTATAAAATAATTTTCCCATGTTTTAGTGTGAGAATGATGGAGAATGACGCAAAGCGGGTCGAGATGAAATTATTGGTGTTTATTATTAGTGCGTCTTTCTGTGCTTATTAAATAATCCAGCGCCCATCCAATGATGTTTGTGTACACAGCTGCATATGGCAAATTATATAAACAATTTGAAATTATGCATACTTAATTCATAATCTTTCTTATAGAGCATGTTTGATTTAGTTTACCCGTACATGTTAATTAATACATTAACTAACAAACATGGACTAACGTACTTAAGGTGGTCGTTATTCACGCACGAATTCATAAGACTCACATCGTGGTTAAGGTTAGCGCTTCATTAGTTTGTGATTATTATATGCCTTAACTCATCATTAGTTCACAATTAAGTAAGCATTAATTCAGGTATTAGTGCTCGGTTATTCATGTACTGTTATTGTAAAGTGTTACCCAAAGAATTCTGTTGAAATCTCAGACACTCTGCCACGGATAGTTACAGGTCAAATGATTGCTGTTGCACTACTCGGGAGACACTGGTCTCAACTTACAAAAAAAAAACTTACATAAGCAGGGAATTTCCTGTCTGTTGCTACAAGTCACCAGATTGCTTGAAATTCTGGTAGCTTTGAAGCCAAAATTAAGGGAGCTGAAATTATTGCTCTGTATCTCATTCCTTAATTTATCAGCACTTGACAGCGATTTCTCCTTTCAAAAGTAAGTTAGCCCCAGATTAAATACAGCTGCCCTTCATTCTCTCCACCTTTCCAGCTATGAAGTGATATTAACTGATAGAGATCAATGTACATGTAAAGGCTGCCCCCCCCACCAGTTTTTCTCTCAGTCTATCCCTAACTCCCTCTCTTTAATAAAAGTCCCTCCTTTATGAAAGGGGTAATTGGCTTCTCAGAGGGAGCTGGTGCATGGATTCCAGACTATACCCACATCTTCATACAGTTCCTCCAAAGCCAAGGTGCATGGAAGGAGAGGAATCTTAATAATGGCCACACATGGCCACTTGCATGGCAAACCCTAGTCTAAACATCTAAACACTGTTTATGTGCACTCATATCAACTGAGCGGATTATAGCAAGAAGAAGGAGGCGATGTATTTGCAAGTGGGACTCATTTCTTCTATTTGAAAAACGTCCTCTACTCCTCCAATGCCTCATCAGCTCTATGAAACCATCTCTTGGCATCTCTTATGAGTAGAAGCACCCCTGCACACGCCAGCCTTCAGTGGAAAGTCACATAGACTGTCACGCCGCATCACGTGACAGAAAGCGAAAGAGGAATTTGCAACACACACACACACACACACCAACTATATTTGTACTCTTTTATCTCTAAGCTTATGTAGCCGAGTGAGAATTTATGGAGTGTTTATGATGATCAGATATCACTTTGTTCTCCACATATTTGTGTGGGTTTCCTCTGGGTTCTCCAGTTTCCTCCCACCTCCCAAAAACATGCCAGTAGATGGATTGGCTAAGATAAAGTTGTGAATGTGTGTGTGCATAGTGCCATGCAGTAGACTTGTATTTACCCAGTGTTCTCGGGATATGCTCTGATATGCCCCTCTGTGAACCTGATCATAATAAAGCTCTTACTTAATGTGACAGGAGTGAAAGAGTGTTTCCGCTTAAATAAAGTAAAATGTCAGCTCTAAAAGATCTTTTGATTTCAAGATTTAGAACCAGTTATGACCCCGTATAATTAATCAGAGTACAACAATAGCAGGCTGAATATGAGAAAATGTCAATATGTCAGTATATAAATGTCAGTATGTCAGTATGTGAAATTAACATGTAAAAGCTTTACTGTTTTAGTTACATGCTGCATCAGGACACGGAAACGCAGAAAGAGTTTTTTTTATTTTTTTAAGAAAACTGTCCCACAACCCTGTCAAGCTCAGGTTGGGTATCGGGCTTACATAAGCATTATGAGACACTAATATTTAAAATGATATGTCTTAACATGAGCTAAAAGGTAGTTATTGGACATTTCTCTCATTAAAAGAGAACCTAGTCTGGGATTTACAGGCACTGTGTGTGTGTGTGTGTGTGTGTGTGTGTGTGTGTGTGTGTGTGTGTGTGTGTGTGTGTGTGTGTGCGTGTGTGTGTGTGTTCCCACAGAGTCCACCAATCATGCCTGAAGTGCAACAAAAAAACCTTCACCTTTCTTTATCAATATGCACCTTGAGAGCTGCTGGGCTTTACAAATCACACACACACTTTCTGCTAACACAGTTGTAAGCAAAAGTAAGTGAACTGTCAGCACTTGATCGACACTAATGTATAAACCATTATATTTTGTGCAAAGAGAAGACTAGTTAAAGCTTGTGCACTTTTGCAGAACCTCATGAGTTTGTTTGTTTATGAAAAGCCGTACTGCTTGAGGCAGGCTACACTTAGTTTCCTGTATATTCCACGTGATAAGAAAGCGTCACTGCCAGGCAGCTAGGTAGTAAGAGGATTAGCATACACATTGAAGTAAAGTCACCACACTACAGAAAAGATTTAAGCAGAATGGAGGAAAGGATCAGTAAAGATCTGGTCATTCTCTACTGACCATTAACCCCACAGAGCAGCTGTGAGACTCCCTGATCACATGATCCTCTGTCCTTCAAGTGGCAACAACTTCGAGCTCTTCTGTAAGCATCAAAGGACATCCGGAAAGTGCACTTTCTGTGCCAGACCAGAGAAGACACTCAGGCAAGAATCTGGCCTCAGAGCTGTTATTATACTGTTTCATTTTCCTGTTTTCATTTGTTTAGTGCTATTCATGCAGTGGTAGTCGCTTTCTCCGTCCAACAAATGCTGAGTTTCGTTATTCAAAGGTACATTTGCTGTGTCCCTGGGACAAGCAAATCCCCACTGATCTGAATTCCAAAGCAGTGAGGAAACAAGCTTCATTCAAATTGACACACAAACAAGTGTGTGTTCACAAATCAGTTGCACACTGTCAACAACTTGATCAGGAAATGTCATGATAGAATGGGATGCCATCTAATTTTAAAATTAGAGCGGTCATCTAAGTTTAGATACCTGTGCTTTCCAAAAGTGTGTGCGTTCGGACCCTACAGTAAAGCATCCACTGCCACACCTCCATAAAGCATTCCACAGATCCTGTTATGTCCCCTCATTCGAAACTAATACCATTCCCTCCCGCCTCATCTGCACTCCCCCCCCTTCTCTCTCACCACCCGATTTGATAACAAATATTCCCTCACCTAAATTAGAAATGTGAAATAATTATGCCACCGGCCCTCCTACGGGTTATTCATAGGAGCCGGCCGATGTAAGGGAGCTTTCGTTATACAAATAGGTTACTTCAGAGAGTGACTTTAATTATGTTGGTTTCAAACAGAACATGAGTGCACAATTCCAGTGGGATTTGGAGTATCCAAGCTCTTTGTTAACTGAGCACAAATGTATGCCAGCAAGGAGCATTGGCCCCGACTCTGCGCTCAATTTATTCAGACGCCACACACCTCTGCCCGTGAATAATTCCGCTAATAATAAAGATAGCAAGAAGCATGAGAATCTCCATTCAAGAGGAAAAAAAGAGCTAACAAAGAGAAAGTGTACGTGACTTTTCAAGGACAAGTCACGGACAATGTCAAGGGCAAAGAAAACAAATCATGTTTGTCTTCACTCAACAAAGATGGTTACATCAACTGCACTCTTTTTGTTCTCCTTTGTTCCTCTCCTTCATCTTGGGGGAACCCTTAAAAGATCTATGAGGAACCCTATATCAAAAGGAAACCTCAGGGTTTCCATCAAAATGGTGTCCTCTTTAGAAACCTAGAAACATTAACCGTCCAAGGAAACCTTGAGGAACTGCTGCTCTTTTCTAAGAGCGTAGAGTAGACTTGGTTGAACGGATATTGCGTGACGGCGCTCCTATTGCCTATTCATGCCTATTCATCAAATTCAGAACATAAGTTGATCCTCACACTCTAGCAGTGTTCCCAGCTGTCAGTCGTCCAGAGAATCAGATCTCTACCTGACACCTCCAAGATGAGCCCATGCAAAATTTGTAGGAATTGTAACAATGAACAGAGATTTAATTTGCTTGATAAGCATTAAGAAAAGCTAATCTTACACTAACAGGTCTAGGGCTGCAGGACATGAAGCTAGTTTTGGAATCGAGTCTGGTTTCGAGGCGTTTTGTGTATTGATTTGGATTTGTCTCTGAATTATTAGCATTTGTACTTGGCCTTGTCTCAGTCTTGGGCATTGGTCTCACTAAATATGATTTTGGTCTCAAATGTTCATGTTGTCTATTCTTTATACATGCACAAATTGGGACAGGAAGTAATTCATTCTTCTAGAAAGCATAGCCTAATCACTAACTACTAGTGGTAACCCAATTATATGCCTAACTCTATTGTCCAGGATGATTCTGCAAGATTCTGGGTAATTCTCAAAAATAATTAGCTAATTCAGGTATATTCTGGTGTATATTAAACTGAATTAAAGACTTGGTCTTGCAAAGGATTTGGTCCTGATCTTGGCTCTGTCTTATTTTCATCTCGACTTAGCTCCCTTTAAGACTCAACCTTGACTCGATCTCAGCTAGTCTTGGTCTTGGCTTTGACAATGGTGCTGTTGACTATAGCCCAGAAGGAATAATTAGAAAAGCTCCAATCAATAATCCCGACCACAACCATAACAACTTTCTGTAACTTTTTAATCATATGGGTTTGTACAAAAATGTCATAAACACCATGTTGTCAGAACAGCCTGGGGATGGTGCCACTTGGGGGCTGTGGAGATGGCTTGGGGATCACATATGGGGAGCTGTACTGTAATGGCCTGGGACTGCGATTGCTGTGGTGGCCTTGGGGCTGCAGTTGCCAGACTCCATTAGTGGACAGTGGATAGATTTTAATCAACCGGACTTCTTGCGGAAACTGTCATGAATTTACTGGTTACACATTTGCACTATTTGTCCATATAGTACACAATAATAGAAGGGATTTATTTATAATCACTCTATCCGGTGTCACCCAGATGAGGTTCCCTTTTGAGAGGTTCCCTTCCTCATATTGTCTCAGGGACTTTTTCCTTGCCACCGTCGCCTCTGGCTTGCTCATAAGGGATAAATTCACATATTTACAATATATATATTTTTTAATCCATTTATTTCTGTAAAGCTGCTTTGTGACAATGTCCATTGTTAAAAGCACTATACAAATAAAATTGAATTGAATTCAATTGAACAGCCAAGCCTTGAACAAAGCATCAAACTATACCAGAAAGATGACTATAATGTGTGTGGGCAATTGACATGACTATGTAGTAACAGAAGAACTCGATTACAGACCCAGCACGGAGACAAATCTGCATCCTCATCCGCTAATATTTCACTCTCATACAAAAACATAATCTGTCTGTTTGACTGCAGGGAAATTTATAGTCACCTCATATAGTCACCTGATTGCTTTTGCTGGACACAATAGTGGTAAATTGCAGGCTGTCTGGTAAATGCAGCCCGTCAGATGTATACGCGTAATTCTTCCATGGCCGCTGATTGAAACAAAATTCTAATATGCGCCCCTGCAACAGCCTACCTTGAAAATGACTGCATTCCCAAAGCCTTGTGCTTTAATTTGGGAACAATACTAATTGCAGGTTGTGTTTTGGGATTTTTTTTTTTCATGTGATCTTTCAAAATAATTAAAATGTCAGTGAAACTAAATATGCAAAAGGTCATAATTTCTGAAATTTCATCTCATGGGTTATAAGGGAAAAAATGACTCACTTATTGGAAAACAACTGAATTTTGGAGTTGTCTGAGCCTTAGACATGCTCACATAACGAGCCGTGTTATGTCACCCAACATGGTGGAATAACCTGGAACCATTTCTCAGAGGCATACCTGTGGCTAAAGACCAGTGTAGTTACAATACACAGATACTGTTAGAAATGGGATTAGTTTCTAATCCATAATAATTTGCTGGAATAATCTGAAGAAATATATAAATATCCTATAGTCAATGAGATACTAGCTAACAAATGGGGTCTTACAACACTGATTAACTACCAAGCCAATGGTTTTGCTACCAAACTAAAGTTTACCAATTAGCCCAATTATATGGATTATTCTTTTGAGCAAAATAAGCAAGTTGCCAGGGAAAGATAACAGGCTGGTTGAAATAAAAAGTGGTCATAAATATAAAGCTATCTGTTATCCTAGCTGGCTAGGTGACTGCTTGTCTGTTTGTTCGAACTGCTCTTCATGGTTAATAACATTTCTGTTCGCAATGCTGTTAGTTTTGCGGCTGAGCACTTAGTCCAGATCAGGCCACTATGTTGGGTTAAATAAAGCCTACTTTATTAAATGGGTGACAAATGACAAATTCCTGTTGACCTCTAATCTCAGGCAAAGCTGGCATGAACATGGTTACATACATTTTTACACACACAAACAACACAAAAGGCCATGTATTTATATGAAGAACATCATCTCCAGACCTGCAAGAGGCCTCTGGTATTGGGATTTAATTATTAAATGCAAAGTGTGCTGTTATACAGACGTGTATGGCCTTTGTGCAACAGATATGAATGCATGCAATAAAATATTAAAGGGATATGCAAAGCAGCAGGGAAATGGCACTTAGCTGAGAGCATTTAGCCGAGAGTGGCAGGCCAAAGAGGTGAATTGATGAATAAACAAATGAAATTAATACAACATTTTCCTGATTCTCATTTAATCTTTTAAAGCTGGGTCTACATTGTGAGACTTTTGGCCTGATTGTGCTGCCGTAGACAAAAATTACACGTTGTAAAATAATTCTTTGGTCGTGAATTGAAACTGATGGTCTTAGAACGCGTAATATGATGTGCTTACTAGCAGGTGATTTAGTGCTATTGTGACTAAAGACAGATGATGACAAAGTTCTGACAGTGTCAGAAATTTCATTAAAATCTCAGAGTGTGAACATTGCTATGACGCTCGTCTAAAAGCTACCAGTAAGACGATGGCACAGGAATGACTCAAAACTCATGGGATAGCTAATATCCAAATATGTTAGGGGCAATGGTGAAACATAAACAAAACATGCTAATGAACAGAAAAACGATCCTTATTACCTCAGAATCAGTTTTGCCCATTTTCTGCTAGTCATGCTTTTTGACGATGTAAGAAGAATGCAGTAATTTCTTTAATCACAGGTCTATCTACGAGGATCTTCATCATATAATCTGACATGGAGAAGACATGCTATCGCACAGTTATGAAATTTGGCCAGAATTCTATTAGGATCATCTTGTACAATGCCACAAGTTATAACCTTAAAAGACTGCGGTTATCATACGGTGTAAAACTGGTGTAACTCTCATAGGCTGTAATAATAAGTGTATTAGACATAGACAGTTTTTTTTGCTGTCAAGCAGTATGACGATCATGAAGTTCAGGTGTTGCACATTAAAGCAACACAAAAAAGAGAGCTAGCTCAGAGTTCTGACCTTGTTAACTAATGTCCAGCATGGATCCATTTACCACTGCAGCAATCCTCAGCAAAGAGTAGTGGGATCTCCTTCTGTCACGTAAAAGAGCTGTTCTCTGTAGAAGTCTTCATATAGACAGACAGCTGTCTCTCTTTGCAGTTTATATCAAGCCATGCCTCTAAGATCATGCAAACCATTTTACAAATCCGATCAGAAAAGGTTGAAATTGGGCTGTCTAAAATGTCGAACCTATTACGAGCCTTATACTTTGACTTAACTTAATTTTCAGCATTTGAAAGTGTTGCAGATTTATTATTTCGATTTCTTGGGCCATGGGTTACATATACCATTTTTATATATAGTAGTCTCAGAGAAATCCACTTTTTCAAAAGCTTTTCTCCGGTCACATGACCTGAGTTGGGCCTATTTCCTGCGTCACCAAGAGTGACATTTGGTCCAGTTTAACGTGCCGCGCGCCACCCAACCTTCTCTTCGTTTCAGATAAAGCCACTCAGTGAGATTTTTTTTTCCTCCAAGATAACACATGCTCAGAGCAACAACCTCAATCCATAGGAGCACAGAACTGGCCAACAATAAGCAAATAACGATTTGACCAAAAATATTTACACACACACACACACACGTGCGTCATGACTTGGGCCAATTGGAAAAACTCTGCCGTCAGTGGAACTGGAGTTTGAAGTGAAAGCATGATATGTTGAAAGCGTGTAAACACCACTCTGGATAAGTCAAATAGTTGTTGTTCAAAGATAAAGACGTGATAAGTAAGATAAGCTGCAATTACTACTTCCATTATAATACGGTTAAACAGTCAGCTTGTTATCTTGAACAGGAAAGGAGTGAGAAATAAAGAGCAAAGTACTTCTTTCACTGTCTCCAAACTCTCTATCTACACACAGCTGTGTTTCAATGTAGGCCAGCAAAGCCATCCTTACATCAGTGGGAGTAAAATGATGCCTCACCACTGGGAGAGGAGGCTTTTTCTCCGCTTTGTGTGAAGATGCTGTGTTAAGTGTAAGAGCCTGAGGAAAGATGGAGCACAGCACCTTAAGTAGCTCTCTGGGGACGGTGGAGTTTTCTGAGGAGTCTGCAGGTAACTGGTATCTTTGCCACTTTTACAAATCTTCACATTTGAAACGATAACGCACCGATTCCAACTTCCACATTCACTCTGTCTCACAGATAAAGACGAGTATGTAGCACTGGAGACGCAAACATGAAACCCAGTAGGAATCTCTTTCTAAAAATAGCCAATCATATAATAGCATAGCACAACAGCTGCCCTACAATGCTAATCCCTTAATAAATCAATTATATTTATAACTCAAAGAAATACTTGTGATTCATTACAAGTCAGAAAGAATGCTTGTGTAAATAAAGAGCTAATTGAATTAAAGCATGATGCTGGAACGACGGCGTGAACGAGATGGCAGCAATTGTGTTAGTGTCAAAGTAGCGCCACTTTTCCTGATGTTCCATCAATACCTCACTCAGGTGCAGTGGGCTGAGAAGAAAAGGAGGGAGTGGGGGGGGAAGAGAGGGAAGACTAACAAGACTCTGCCTTGAGCCACCATCTCTGACTGACACTCTCTTAAGTGAGTAAAGATTTGTTCTGCTAGCAGCGGCAGTTTCGAGAACAAGGCAGAATCATAATGTGTGTCTGTGAGTGTGTGTGTGTGTGTGTGTGTGTGTGTGTGTGTGTGTGTGTGTGTGTGTGTGTGTGAAAACAAAACTAAAATAAGACGTCAAATAAATGTCGAAATGTGTCGGAACATACTGTAATCTTGCGTAATATTATAATATCAGGAAACATCATTATAAGTATGCATCATCGTTTAAATTGCCACCTCTTTCAGTGTTTTTTTTAGCATATATTTTTTCCATAGTCTGTGTCAAAGCCACTCTCTTCATTAAAATCAGGCAGTATGAAGAACAAGGGAAGGGGGGAAAAAAAGGAATCATTATGCAGGCTAAACAGTGCGCAAAGTCAGCTAACATATTCAGAACAGTCACAATCACTAAGCCCTCTGACACAATATGTAATCTTGAGGGAAAATCAATGACGTGTCCAAAACTATAATTGCTACTCCCAAATTGCCTCAGTAGCAATATGCTTCTAAAGGAACAAGAAGCATAAACTCAGCAAAAAAAGAAAAAAAAAAAAAGAAAGAAAAAAGAAAAATCCTCCACTGCTGTTCTCTGGATTAGAGAGCCTTTTAATGGCCTGATTATCAACAGATAACTACAGCATAAGACTGTAACCTTTAACCTTCCGACATCTTATGAAATGGAGAATAATCACAGAAAAATCGCGCATGGCACATTTTTCTTTTCATGCCATTCTCACCATCTAATAAGAGTACATGGTACAGTGCGTTTATCCTCTGATCAAGCTGGTCGATTTGCATTGTATATTCATGTTCATATCCAAACCTGAATTATCACCTACCACACAAGGAAGGTGAAGAAATATATATGTGGAGCAACGCCTTTGGGCTATGACTACGTGAATAAGAAAGACATCATGCCCTATATTTCTGTCCTATGTACTGACATGGTTTATGGGACGTAGCTCACATAGTGAAATTCAATCATTAGGACAGTCACAGCGCTCGGAAGAGCCCTGAGCCGCTACTGACTTTACAATCATTATGATACAGCGCAGAGTGAGAAACAGAAAAAAAAAAAAATGCTTTAATGGGCCACCCTCGTTAGAAGCAGCAGCCCCTTTCCCAAAGACTAACCCTCTGCAATTAGTCTAATTAATGTGAAACAATGGAGCGCATGGCCACTTATCAAATTGATTGTTCTCCCTATAGAAGGGGGAGTGTGGCAGGCCTGGCCTTGTAAAGGGCGACTAATTTCAGAAGATGATTGGAGTTGTCACGTTGCTGTGGGCCAATTACCTCCCGACTTCGGTCACGGGCAGAGGAAGAGATAATTAGCATGCGTTTAAAAGGGCTGTATTCTAATTAGCTGCACTTTGTCAAAATACAGTGGAGAGAGTTCAGATGGTGGAGGAACTTTGGTTTGGCGCAAAGATGGCCTAGACGGCCAAACATACACCACACACGTCCCATAATGATTGAGTTTTTTTTTTTTTTTGCTTTTTTTTTTTTCCTCACCCACAAAAAGACTCTTGTTAAGCCCCTTAAGCCCATCTCCAGCAGCTTAACAGAGACACTTTAACAGAGTCCTATAAACTGCTCCCTCTCCTCTGTAGCTACCGCAAATCCATCATTAATCCTTTCAATTAATTTATTCTTGTGGGCTTCTCCTAAGGTTTAGCCCCTATGATTTAATATGGCACTTTGTTGCCATGCTGACTCTGAAATGAGAAACCTCTGAAGCAAGAGGTGTAGCGTCTTCCTTTCTCGACGCAAACAAAGTGATATTTTCGGCAGGAAGTGTAACATGTAGTTCAGCCTGCATATGGCGCGCCTAGTTCAGGCTCCTGAACCTGAGAAGAGGATTCTCGGGTGGTCTACATTCGCAACATTCTCTTAATAACCGTTTTCCATTTTTAATTAATTCCATTTGAGGCCACTGAGAATTTTTAAACATGGTAATTGCAGGAACAGGGCCTGGGGGTATTGGCTATGTACTGACGTATTTCTATTCTGTAAAAGCCATTCCGTAAAAGAGTCAGAAAACAATTTAGCTCGGAGACTGTGCCAGAGCATAACAATAAAGCGACTATAATCAGATGCCAGATGGCAATTTTTGTTAGCATTCACTGTTCTTCTCTTAATTATCAATGATAGCACTTGCTTTACTGAGATGCCATATGCTTTGTCTATTAAAGTAACAACAGTCTTTACATTTGCAGTAAACAGAAACTCAACCTTCTAAATGGCATTACATGTGCCGTGAACACTCCTTTCAACACATTTTTGATCTGAATTTTACTCTCCTGGCAGGAATAGCATGCTAGGAGATCTTCATCTTGCAGCTGAACTTGTTTCCGTGCTGTAAATTAAGTCAATTATTCTGTTAAGCTAATTACTATTCCAATTAGCACAGCTATAACAGCTTTCTGACTTTATTATCATATCTTTAGCAATGCACATGGCAGAGTCAGAGCGCAGAGGCACATGGGTTTGTGTCTGTTTTACAGTGTGTCACTGCACCTATGTTAATTGAACATCATCATAGCACTTTAGCTAATTTAACATCAGCTAAACCAATGCTTCTACTGATCTCAAGCTACATATTAAATAATAGTACCAAGCTAATATGGCTATTTTTTTTTAATGTAGTGACTGTAGGCTTACTGAATCTTTTGTTCTGCGACTTCAGGGGACAGATTTGGTTGGAGAGAAATGGAGGGATGGAGAGACGCAGGATGACAGAAGAGAGAAAGCTGTCTGTTGCTTGGCTCGGGAGTGGTCTGTGTAACAAGGCAGTGAGTACGGAAGCCCAGGGGAGCTTCTGCTCTTCAGATTAGACGCCACCATTCAACCAGAGCGGCAGGGAGAAGGAGGTCCCCAAAAACACGTCAGACGACATGTCAGTCCTGCTCGCACCATCTCTTTACCTCTGTCTCTTTCGCTCTCGCTCACATGTCTCCCACATCTAAACATCTCTTTATGTCACAACAAATTGGCTGGGCCTTAGATCCCCGTCTGGCTGCTGAAAAGTGAATTAATATGTTGGAGGATGTGGGGATTGAGACACCAAGACAAGAGTGGAATTGAAAAAGCGGTGCAGAGGAAGAATTCCTTGTTTATAGACACTTTGCTAGTTAATTGTACAACTTACAAAGCTGTAGGAATGGAAATGAAGTAAATGATCGCTGTGCAAGAAACTCTTCGTTTTTCTTTGCAACAACACGCCAAAGTGGTCTTCTGGTGTGACTAAAGAAATTAGTCCTAGTTGCAGGAGTCTAAATAACATAACATAGTAGCCAGACAGCCCAACTGCAGCGCTAAATCGGCAATGTAACACAACTCCAGATCACAGTAGAAGCTATAAAACCAGTAGATATTCAGAGGGACACTGAAGAAGAGTCAGACTTGTTGTAACTCTGACCTTCTTTTCTTCCTCTCACACTTTCTTCGAAAGCCATTAAGGTCTGATTTCACTCACCTTCCATGAGAAGACACTGCCCTTGAAAAAATACATGTTCTTAAATAGGTGTTGCTTTGCCAGTCAAGGGGTTTTAAAAATGATCCAAATCAGTCTTCTGCGACAGACACACTCATCGCATGTGCATCCAATTTCATCCCATTTGTAGTCACTTTCTAGAAGCTTGAGAATTTTTTTTGGACTAAAGCAAGAAAAAGCAATGCATCTGCTCAAACTTGAGTAAAGACCATTTAATAATTGCTGATATTTCTTCATAAAGTGGTTTTGGACATTGAATGAGGGTTATCAGTCAACACGTTTCACCTTCACATTTCACTCAGGCTCATGCCTACTTTGGCAAAATGCAAAGCTAGGTGTGTTTACATATACAAATCGTGTAGTTGCACTGACTTAATCATGTCGGCTTATATGGTCACTTTCAGTTGTTTATCTCGTACGGGTTTCTTCCATTCCTCACTAGCTAACTCCAAGCTAGTTAGCACCATGCACCACTCCAAGAAATCCAGAAGACTGGCACAAAAATAGCTTCAGAAGTATATTCACCTTGTAACCCATATTAGCCCACTACCTTAAAGCCACTTACTGGCCATCTATCTATTCTATCCACATACTTACCGTACAGATGGGTGACCAGTGAAAGGAAAAGAACCAACAACAAAATGTCTTAGTAAGGTGTTGGGCCACCACGAGCCACCAGCTTCAGTGCTCATTGGCACAGATTCTCTGGAACTGTACTGGAGAAAAGTACACCATTCACCCACAAGATATTCCCTCAGTTAGTCCCAAATCCCCAATAGGTGTTCAACTGGATTGAGATCTGGTGACTGTGAAGGCGAGACCATATGATTTACATAATTTTCATAATCCATTCAATGAACCCTCGTGTCCTGTGGAAGGGGGTGGGGCAATCCTTGAAGAGACCACTCCCATCAGGATAGAAATGTTTTTAACAATAGGATAAATGTGATCTATCAGAATACCTTTGTAACGATTTCAGTTACCCTTCCCTTTAAATGGACAAGTGGACCCACGTCATGCCAACAAAATGCCTCCAGAGCATAACCCCAGAGCCACTTTTGTTTTTTTCCCTTTAATTTGTCACCTGGCTATGTATGCATACCCTGCCAGGGACTTAGGGATTTTGTATGCCCATAGGGGAAGGAGGTTTAAAAGACTTTTCTAATCAGCTCAGAGATTACAAATGCAGACAAAAGAGTGAAGAGGATCTCCTGGTTATTTTTTTTTTTTTCCAGAGGCAGTGTGGATTTAAGGCACGGCCCATACATGAGTGGCTAATGCCACCCACAGCATGACAAGCTCATCAGCATTCATTACATCAAAACAGATGCAAGCAGGTGGAAAAAAAATGGCCTAAAAATTGGCTACAGGTTCTGAGGGAATGGTTGTGGCGGGGCTGGTAATCCAGGGCTCAAGTGGCACGGCCGCACACGTCTCCCTGCGACTCCATCGGGCTCCGGAAACACCTCCCGCTCTCTGCCACATCAATATATTTCATCTGGAGCACTGAGCAGCAATGGAGAGATCAGCAGAATGGGCCGAAATAATAGAATATTCATCCCTCTAATCCATATTCAATTCTTTTCCCCTCCTCCGATCGCCTCCCTCTCCTCAGCGCATGCATATGAGCTCGGGCTGTATCTCTCATTCAAATGAGTTGTTCTGGCGTTCACTATCTCCTTTCTCTAGCTCTCGCCCCCTCACCCCATGTTAAATACACATGTTGGGTTTCTGCCCCACTAACCAGGTTTTGACAGGCCGAGAGCTTTCGACTGCGCTAAAAGAGACGACTGGCTGTGACAGGATGAAATAATGAAATGTAGAAACGAAGGAACACGCGGTGGTTGAAGAAGTGCAAAAAAGATTTGTCAAATACAGAATATCAACCTCCAGGCAGGTTAAATACTAGACAAGTAACGATCTAGAGATCAGAACTAGCCTCAGTTTTCATGTGCGTATTATGCATTTAACAAAGTTTGGGGAAATAGAGATAAAACACTTCTTTGGAATATGATGTGGACTTGACAGAAATCGGTACACACAAAGGTCATGCATGTCTTTCTTTTCTATGCAGAAATTTGTGGCCTTCTCCTTTATTAGACTAATCCAGTGACATCACCTAGTCTTAGCCGGAACAAGACTAGTTTTCCTTCAGCTGCTTTCTTATTTTCCAAAGGTATCCGCCCCACTCCGACCATCTCAATCATTTCTATCTGACTAACTATTCCTTCATCACCCTCAGATTACACGATAAATGAACAAAGCTATTACTGCTGTGTGCCGAAAGGGCCTGCTGACAAATATGGATACATTTCAGGAGCACCGAAGCCACCAAGGAACAATTTTGCAGATTTCATCAAGAGTTCTAATTATGTTCCTGTCAAGTCCAGAATGCTGCAATCCATAACTGGGAGAAGCACTCGGCGACGAGCTGTCGTATGAGGGGCGTAATTTATGCCCTGCTGAAAGGGACCGGGGGCGTGTTGAGTGTTCCGGCATGCACAGCGCCCCCTGACTAACAACGGGATTGTGAGAAGATAAAGCATTGGCTTGATGGAAGTCATGAGACAGAGAGTGTTTGGAAGATAGAACTAGTGTGGATCTATGTGTAGAGATGGAAACATTTTTACTAAAGGTTTACTAAAGGATTTACAACTTTGTGTAAATTTATATTTAAATCCACAAAAAAATGCATTTGTTTAGATGTGTACATAAGACCTCATTTAAACAGATGTAGCATAATAATGCTTTACAATAAAGAAACCAATTAAAATCAGATCGGGGGGGCGTTGGCAATGGTGGCGGCCAGGCTTAAGGGGGTTAGTGGACAAAGGTCATGAGGATTGGAACACAATCCTCAGGTTATGTTGAGGTTGAAAGAAAAAATCCAAACTATATGCCAAAATCAAACAGAACAAAAAAAACCTCATACATTGAAGAAGGCAATGTTTGACATCTGGCCATCACATTGAGAAGAGAGTTGAGAAGAGAGATTATTATTATTATTATTATTATTATTATTATTGATGTTGTTGTTGTCAGTAATAATTAGGTGTATTAGACCATTTTTGTGATAATGAACGCATGAATTAAATACAGCTGTAAAAACGTTCCTAACTTCCTAATTTCCTTTTCATTCTGAAGGAATGCAAACTTTTGTATTCACTTGCACAACCACCAGGAGGATATGCAAACAGATCAGGGCAGAACAAGAGAGAGAGAGAGAGGGGGGGGGGGGAGAGAGAGAGCGAGAGAGATGGAGATGACGAAAGCGAGAGGGTGGAAGGAAATGATGTGAGGACATAGTGAGGAGTGAGGACAGCAAGGGGACACAGAACCACTCAAGGTCTGACTCTGACTCTCCAACTTCACCCTGATGAGATTTGCATTGATTAAATGTGTCAGGTGGCAGACAATGAAGAGCAAGTGGGCGTTATTGTGTGCTTGATGCACCTGCAAACAGTCTTTTTTTTTTTTTTTTTTTAAATTGGCCTACTATTCCTACCTTAGGAGGAACTTCAACCTACTCTGTACTGAACTACGATAACTAAGTGAACCAAAGACTCACTTTATACACCTATGTGATGCTATTTATGCTAAGTGAACACAAATCATAGCATAACAATGTGTGAGAGTGAGATGGAGAGAGGAAAAGAGTGTGTATTTTGGCCAAGCACACTGCACACTGATTCTCCTGGTGCTTTAAGACCTATCATTTCTAGACAGATGACATCTCGTGTGCCAGGGGACCCCATTAGAGGAAAGGGCCAGAGCAGCGTGTGTAACCCGTCCACTTCTCCCCCTAAAGTAGGAGTGGGGATTACACTGGCACCCCACGATGGATGAGCCACCATTGAACTGGACACTTCGCTCCCTGCCATAAATCTGAGAGGACCCCAGTGCATGCATGGAGGAGGATGATGAGGGCTCCCACTTTTGCTGCTTTGCTTGGCTTTTTCGCCCTTCTGGTAACTTCCAGCAACCCTCACTGGAAATCTCGTCTCATGCAGAGATGGTCGCCACCACACGCACACACACGCGCACACACACACACACACACACACACACACACACACACACACACATATATATATATATATATTTTAGTGGACAAACATCTGCTACATCTGATATTCCAAATTAAAGTCAGACACAATTCTCAGATTTGAGACAAAATAAACTGCTACCTTTATCAAACAAATAATATCAGTAGACCTGTTGTAAGGAGCTCTGGTCTGAGAGCAGGATTCATCGTCAGTTGATCCTGACAGCTCAGATCCCATCTTCTCCAACTCATGTTCTCATTGTGTGTTTTCATACACATGGTTGTCCCATCTCCATCAAAAGCAGGCCCTCTCTCTCTCTCTCTCTCTCTCTCTCTCTCAATCTCTCTCTCTCGTCCCCCCACCCTTCCTCCTCATCGCTCTCGGCTTGGCTCACTCAAGCACAACTAAGCCAGTGCCGAGACACAATGAGACCGTTTTACAGCAATCATCTCTTTTCACACTTGCTGATGCTCTTAAAAGCTGCAGGGATCATGAACTTCCCTCTCCCCTGCCTGGCATCCCAATATTCCCTCAATGTAGAGCCACTGGCCAGACAAGCTACCAACATCAAGTCATAACCAATCATTCCTAGCTAAACAGTGCCACTGTTGTCTGACAAGCTGTTCCATTCTGATTAAAACGGGACTTGAAACGTGAAACTTGAAACGTGAAAAAACCTGAAAGTGAGAAATGTCACTTGAGCACAACACCATCCCAAACATCCAACATCTAAACATACACCAGAAATTAATAAAGCAAGGTCCGTGGTTCTGCTTTTTTTGCTCTGTAAATGAGACAGGCCACTTAAGCACATTGAGGTGAGCGGGGTCGGCCTGTGAACCCTCTCCAGGCACAAAGTCGGGCTTACATAATCCAAGCTCCCGAACACCGATCACACTCTGATTATCCAATTAAAAGAAGGCGACTCTGCCTCCGGTCTGCTTCCAGGAGTTGCGGAGGCGCTAACATCAATTTTGTAAGTGCTTTTAACGGATTACGGCATGTGGGATTCGGTCTCAGGGATAAGGAATGGCTTGTCCCGTTCCTTCATACTACATTACAGTAATTGGGCGGGGAAATTAGAGAGGAAGATGAGCTGAGACGAAGGTTCTGTGTCACAGAAGAGTGCTTAGGACTTTTTGACTTTGGGAATTTGAGAAGTAATTATTTAAACAAACATTATTATTGTGTGCAGCTTTGTCAATTTTATTGCCAGGCTCACTATTATACAAAATACAGTGAGTGAAATAGAAGGAAGGAGAGAGTTAATGGTTTAGTGGTTTAACAGTACTGAAGTTTTCAAAGCACACAAATTGCTTACTAAACCAAAGCTCTTAACTCTCTCTCTCTCTCTCTCTCTCTCTCTCTCTCTTTCTCTCACACTGTGCACTGTTTTATAAAGCCAACTCAAGACTGACAGGGCTTTAAATAGAAAATTGGTATGGCATATGTAATTCCCCTATATTCACAATAGACAATTATATATGCATTCTTTATGGTAATACAAGCAAAGTAAATAAAAAAAACAGGAATGAAATAATGTGCAAGACAGTAAAATGAAAGCTATCAGCTGCCATTATAGCACATTTATTCTAAACACTGCAGTAGAACTTATCTAAACTAACTAAAGCGCTCTGCAGTTCCAGCCTGTGTGTGTGTTTGTGTTTGTGTGTGTGTGTGTGTGTGTGTGTGTGTGTGTGTGTGTGTGTGTGCGTGTGTGCGTCATTTTCCTAATCTCGTCTAATCTGTCTCCTCGATAAAGGCCAGACACCTGACTCCAGCAAGTGTGTATTATCTCGAGTACAGGAGGGTGCACGCACACACACACGGACACATACACACATACACACACCTTCACTAAAGAAACTTGTTTGAATATCACAAAGAGCAGCAAGCCTCACCGCTATCTGAACATATTTGAATTAGCACTCTGATTAGGAAACGACTAACTGTAGAGACCCCAAACTCCTGCCACATGCAAAGCCTTGATATCTAATCTGCAAACACCATCAGCATTTAAGAGCACATTATCTTTGGCACACCATTTAGGGGGAGATTTATATTTATGCTCTATCAAGAGGAATTTCCATGCTTTTTAGCTTTAGTTATCAACGGATCTCTTGCGCACAAAGCGCTGATAACAAAGGCATTGCATTGCCATATTGTTGGGCCATGGCAATTAGAATGAGGGGCCTGAGGCCAGTCTTACTGTGAGGTGTACGAGTGTGTGTGTGTGTGTGTGTGTGCACGCACAGGAGGGACGACAGCTTTGTACAGGATAACCCATGACTGGTAGAGCTGTTTTTTAATTGAGGTCCCATTGCCTTGAGCGTGTAGCTTTTGTTCGTTGCATAACCCACTCTCCCCTGACACAGAGAGCCTGTGTAGAAAACAGTGCAATATTTCAGTCCTACTGAATGTGACAGTCATTTATAGTATTCCCTTTTTTCCATCTCTTCTTCACAAGCATGTAGCATTACAGTTTAAAAAAATGCACACAAGTGAAGTCTTTTCTCTGCTCCTGACTTCAGTCATTCTCCGGGTATTAAAGTGAAACTAAACAAGCGTGTATAGGATTATAGGACAAAAAAACTCTTTATGAGGTTTTGGAGTGCTATGATTATTGACAAGCACTGTATTGCCATCATTCCTATTTCTTTTTTTGTTCATTCCTCTGATTGTGTAAGGAAGGGGGGAAAAAAACATAAACTCCCCTGAGACTTCAGTGACTGTCAGCTCCTTTAACAACTCCAATGAGGTAGTTTACAGCAAAGAACTCACCACTTCCCTAGACCCAGTTAAGAGGCCTTAAAAAAGCATGCACACACACACACACACACACACACACACACCTGCATTAATCAAGTCGAGCTGTGCTCACGCTTCCTGCAATACATCAATTACCATGCTTTTTAAACAAATTCCGCCTCGGCTACAGACACCTTATTAGGGCCCGGAGAAGAAGTGCCGGGGTAGAAGTAAAAGTCTATTAACACAGTAACACAGTCTTTGCCAGTGCTATTGTCTCAAAGTCCACAAACAAATTCGACTCTGCATTACCATTAATGAGCGAGAGACTTAGAAAAAAGACAGACTGAGAGATAGGGAAGAAACAGAATCTGGGGAACGTGCAGATAGGGGTTGGGGGGGGGCTCTTGTAATGACTTCCAGCTTGCTAATTTCACAAGCTAATAATAAAAAAGGACATTGCTATGCACGATCTGCCCTCCCTCTTCCACTCGCCGTGGCTCACCAGAGAACTGCTGCCATTGTTCGCATGAAAGACAATTAGACCCAGGAACATCAAAACCTAAAAATGACTAACTGCTAACCAGCCCTGGGTACTGAAGGCATTCTCCCCTCCATTTTCTGGGCTGATAGACAACAATCCTCCAAAGGCCCCTGCTTTTCAGGGCGCAGAAGAAAAGCAAAAAAGCCGGGCAAGTGAGGAAAATGTATATGTGGGGTGTAGGGAATCACCCTGCTCACTGATTTATGCATTTCAGAATTTATTAACCTGGCTGCTGCCAATTGAAGGTCTGCCACGTTTGTAGCCCCGAGCTTCAAATTCCAGACACATCTAAGGAAATGCACCAATAATAGCAGCCATGCATTTCCATATAAAAAAACTGTGGGCGTGTGTGTGATTGAGTTGAGAGCAACAAGCCACCTGATTTCCTCCTGAGGTGACTGTAGTGCTTTACTGATGAGGGTTGGGTTCCCAAATCTCTGCAACCGGCTTCCCTCCCAAGCGTCACATAATAATTCCTCCACCCATCTCACTAGTGCGCCTGTACTACCAAAGTTCCAACTCCAGTGAACAACACCCATATCTGCTTATATGTAATAACACTGTGGTTGCTGCTGAGAAAATTCCAAGTAAGCCCAATATGTAATCCTGCATAATTTAACGAGGAAGGAGAAAACGAAGATGAAAATTCAGTCAATATTTGACAATCTCGCTCTCTGCTTCAAGCAGGGCGTCCCCACTCCCTCAGAGCTTGGGTTTTAGCTGAGGAAGCTAGCCAAAGCTGGGACAAGGCACACTGGTGGGCCAGGAATAGCGGCAATCAATAGCTTTGACTGCACATTCTCCAGGGTGGAGATCATTGTCTTTTTGAGTGGGGGCTGAGATCTGATCTGCGGCTGCTGTAGATGGGGAGGGGGGAGTGGGCCGGAAACTGGATGCCAACACTGGGACAAGCAAGCACCAGGCTAATGCGGTGAGGTAATGTGGCAAAGAATAGAAATGGGGGAAAAAATAAAATGGTACCTTAAAATACCATCTCATACCAATCCATTGAGAGTGTTGCACCTTACTGGTAGATACTCGGAATCTAGTGTTCTAGTGAATTTCGGATCTGCTTCATTGGAAATAGTTCATTTAAATAGTTCATGTAAGCATTTTTTCCCAAACATTTGTAAGTGAATCACATATATGTTTCATTATCTTTACAAAATTCAGCATAAAAATTGTAACCCTCAGAGACACCACCCGGCATGACTGCTACGTAATGATTCACTTCCGCAGTTCTCGGCTGCTGTTCAAGCCCTGTAATCGGCTTTCGAGCATCCCGCTCGGATTGGGGATGGAAACCCATATTGATCAGGCCAGCAGTCAATGCCCATCAGGAGGAACAGGACCAGGCCATTAGAATGGCAGTCAATGGCCAGAGTCAGCGAGGGGGTAACTTTAGCACAGCCTCGGAGACACATCAATGTGAACCTAATCCCACTCTAAGTGGCCACTCTGATACTGCCATGCACTTTCTCAAATGCTTCCCATGGCAGTGCGTCACAGTCGTTTTTGGTGGAGGGAGGGGGAGGGGGGGGTGTACTGGGCAGGTAACAGTAGCAGTGTTGTTTTTTTTTAAATAAAACCATTGCACAGTGACTCAGGCTGCCATCGTTATTACATTTCTGATGTACTAATGAACTACATCCAGTGGCAGAAAGGTCTTCAATGTTGTCTATGTTACTAAGAAAATATTTCATTAGAAAAAGACAAGTGGTTGTTGAGGCAGTGACAATGATGGCTTTTGTTATTTTTACCTCCATCTACGTTATCATCATTTGCAACAGATTCAATTCTTGTTTCAATAGACATTTTTATGGCCACCTAATTTTATTGACCTATATAGTACATAATCCTAATGTACTGTACGTGAAGTTGGCACGTCCACCCACTGCATACAAATAAAACAATCTGATTGGTTGGTGACTCTGACAGTCTGAAATCGTACTAGTGTTCAGTTAAACTACTGAAGGTTTCATATGCAAACGTCTCAGAGAGGCAAAGCTCAGACTCACACTTTGCTTGGAAATATCAGAGAACTAAATGTGAACGACTCAAAGTCTCTCCCCTTCCATCATTTTGTTTTCACTGACTACATACTTGAGGAGAAAGAGTAGGAGTCAAGATTACACAGACGAATATGAATAGATTAGAATAAATTAAGAAAAATCTATTAATGCATGCATTTTGCTTACTTTGAGAATTGCTAGGCTGGCAGAGAAGCCTTTGAAAGCCCTGAGAAGGTAGGCTGCAGAGGGGAATAAAAATGTTTAAAAAAAATAAATAAATAAAGTAAAAACCTTCTCTACAAGTTACAAACCCAACTTCAGTGTGATTTGCAATAAAGAAAGTAGAAACCAGTGAGAAAGAGGGAAAATATGAGAACGAGTACAACTGTGAAAACAAAGAGTTTTGATTAATGGATATGGGGTTTACAAAACCCTTCACAGAGGAAGATAAATAAATTGTTTTCCAGTAATGAACAGTGATTCAGACTCAAAATATTTGTGGATGTTATGTATTTATTCATTAATTCACTTTTTGTGGCAGCTGCCAACTGGAAAGGGTGAAGGCTTACACATGCTTCCTCCAAGATAGCTGAAAAGTATCAAAGTAGCACACGTGGATGAAAGAACTATCTGCCCTCTTCCCCATACTTGAGCTCACAGGCCCCCATGATTGGCTAGTACCACTGTTACTGACAGAGGAGAGAGAGTACACCATCCCTCCCACCCAGAGAGCATGGCTGATTTTGTTTGCTCGTCCACAGACGGCGGAGCCATCATCAGGATTTGAACTCACAATCTCACTCTGGAGCCTTACAGATGTTATTTTGCTATGAAAATAGCAAACACAAGCAAAAACTGAAGAAGTCTGCCAGGCTAAGCCAGCACTCCATCCAGTACTCTGGCCAATGCGTCACTCAGTACCCATAAAACAGTCACGGTGGTCGTGCAGGAGCCCCGCAGAGAGCCTGGTGGTCAACTGGTGGCGAGCTGAGCGCATGCTAATTAGCGCTCAGCTGAGGAATGAGCATGCATTAGCCACGCGACTAATCAATGAGAAAAACCACTGAGCAAACTCCTATTCAACCATTTATTTTTAGTCCGCGCTAACCTCTGTCCCCCATTCTCATTAGCAGCTTAGTCGTGGAGAGGCCTGTGTGTATGGATAAAGAAAACAGGCACACAAATTTCACACACACACACACACACACACACAGCCTCTTGAATCACCAACTACACGCCATGTTAGATCCCATTACCATGCAGGCCAATACCATGAGGTGGTCACTGAGCATATAAATAGATGAGAGGATATCAGGATGCACATTAAGCTGTGCTGTTGTTAGGTTAGGTCTTGTGCAATATGGACAATGCACAGCGAATCAAAGCTTGGGATGATCACACTGTGATTCTAGCGTACACTCGCAAATCACCGTAATGTAAATGTGAAGAATGCGACGCATTTTGCTTGTATGTTCCCCATGTATAGGTTTCCTCTGGCTTTCCTTACACCTTCCAGAAACATGCTAGCAGGTTTGCTACACTGGCTATGCTACATTGTCCTGAGTGTGAATGGTGACCTGTGATGGACTGGTGTTCCGTTCAGGGTGTGCCCCCGCCTCACCCCCAGTGATCCACCGCAACCCTGACTAGCATAAAGCTTGCTAAAGATGAATGAATAAATCAATAAATGAAGTAATGAATGAAGAGATAGATGTATACAGTTCTTTATGAATGGCATACCTTCTGCTTTTAATTCAGAATGACCTTTTCATTTCACCAGAGCTAATCTAATATTTTGGATTCCACAAACCACTGAGAATGTAAATAATGTAAAATAAACATTAGGACAAATTTTCATCAGGTTAATATTCTTACATCTAGGGTCAATATTATGAATTCATAGAATGGGCTTTATTCAGTACAAAGAGAGCTTTTGTGAATCCACAATCCATAAACTAAGATGTAAAAGGGGTGCATTTGCCACATTATGTCACCCCCTTCCTTTTTTTAAAAAACTCACATTGACTGTCATTTTCCTCTCTCTCTTTTCCTCTTTCTTAATCTGTCTCTCCCTTTCCCTCTCTCTTATCTGCTGTCCTTTTGGGAATAACAGTGATTAACTAAAGTAAACTTGGCTTTACTTATCGTATTATGCTCAGGAAGCCCTGGAAGGACTAATGCTTTAAATAATTCGTATGCAAATGCTGAACCCTGAACACTGTTTGGCTCACTCGAGGTTCCTATTGGTGAGCAGTGTAATGTTTGTTGTAGTTTTTTTGGCAAGCACCAGTACTTCCTGTCTCCATTCACCATCCACTGCATGTTTTCCAGCTTGGCCAGAAAGAGAGATCATATTGTGGGATTCATGGTGGGATTTGGTTTATAATGTAATTTCTACAATTCTCTCCCAGTTCCACAGATTTGAAAAGAGAGAGATGGGTGTAGAAAAGTGATTTACGCCTATAGTGCTAACTTCTCTAATACCATATTATAGTATATTTAATCCCAGCTGGGGGTAAGAGGTCAGTCTGTCTAGAAGATACAATGAGAGATCGGTGGTGCTGGTGGATTTAAAAAAAAAAAAAACACAAACACACACACACACACAAAATGAAGGCCTGTTCATTGTGGACCCAGAGATTTGACAGAAACATAGACATTTTACACAGAAGACTGCTGCTCCATTATTGAAGACCCATACAGGTTTCCGGATTAGACTCTCATAGCAGAGAACCCTGAGCAAGCAAAAAAAAAAAAAAAAAAAATACTACTGACACACATTTAGCACCTATGGTTTTACAGAATTTATGCCCAGAGTCATAGATGTGGAGATGTATACAGTAGACACACTGACCACCCATAATCTGGCGCTATAGAAATTGCCTTAGAAAAAAGGGAAAAAAAAAAAAAACCCTAGAAGAGACAAAAGCCGGTGTGTCTGGGGAGGAAGGAGGGAGGTAGAGTTACTTAGAGAAAGAAAATAGAGCCCCCACTCCAGCACGCAGCCCCATCATTGGTGATTAATCAGCCGACTCACAGCCTGGTGCACATTAACCAGATAATTAATAATTTCTTAGGGGATGCCAGCTTGGCAAGTGTTTTATCAACCTGAGCAAGAAGAGGAGGGGGCAGGGAGCAAAGTGGAGGAATGGGGGGGATCGGCTGGAGAACCACGGATCATCATTATCATCGGGAATGAATATTTATTAGGATTTGAACCCACAACCCACTGGTAATGAGTCCAGAGCCCTGTGTGCTAATCCTCACCTATGGGTACTGCTGAGCTGTCACCTGTGTGGAGAAGGGAAAAAAATAGAGCAGACCAAACATCCACACACTTCTGTTAAGATCTGTACTGCTTTGTCAAGCGTTTATTCTGTAACGATATACTTTACGTTATATAGAATGCGATATTTCACATACCATTCATTATAACACAATGAAAATGATCAAATAGTGAATGTTAAGTTGTTAATAGTGAAAAGAAACGAACACGGAAACCCGTCTATTGCTTTTATAACTGCTTCATAGCCCTTTCATTTTCTTTAAAATCTCCTTGGTTCTTTCTGACATTTCTGCTTTATACACTAGCTTCTTCAGATCAGGATTAGAGAACAAGAGGGTCATGAAAAACTTATATATATATATATATATAAATATATAGTCATATTGATTCGCCTATTTTTCGCAGGACATATATAACTGTGCAGAGAGAATGAGCTCTTTTTCTTGTTCCTACTCAGTTGAACCCCAGCAGAAAGAGTTTTCGAAAACATCAGCATCAGCATCCCTAAAGGCTCACACCTTCATCCCAGACACTTGTGTGTGTACGAGTTGGAGCCTTCCACATACAACTGCAATGCTTTATCAACATTAATACAGCTCGGAAAAGTCACCTTCTACCTTTAATTGAGATTAAATAAAGGTTCGCTTAAAAAGCTAATTCCTGAAATGAAAATATATCTTAGAAATCGTTAGAAATACTTACCAATTTTTATGTACTTCATATTGGACCAAACTGGGAAAAGGAGCTGCATTTGGGTACCTGGTTCCCCCTCACAGCCACAGCTCTCAGAAGCAAACATCAAAAGGCTTTCAGCCAAATTGAGAGTGACAGCTCCTTCATTTGTATTCACCATGACATTACAGATCTAAACTGAAGTCTTAAGGCTTTTTTAACTATTTGTCAGGGGAGGCCCATTGTTCTTCCTGCCTCAGATCTCAGCTTCTGAGCCTCTCGACTTCTCTGCATACTTGCCGTTAACTTTGAAGGATCGTTCGGCAAATGCGATTAGGACCCCCTATCAAAAAAAAAAAAAAAATCTCAACTCTGGGAAGAAAAACAGAAATGGGACTCGCATTTACACTTAAATGTTTCTAGAGGTATGTACAAAGTGGTGTGGTGTGGGATTCTGTGCATAGTTAAAACTGCTAGAAAAATTAGGTGGGTGGAAGTCGGGTGAATAAGATGAGTGGGAGACACAGTCAGCCTTGGCATCACAATAGAGAAAATGGATTTCAGTGTTTTCAGGGACCCAACTATACACTCACCATTCACTTTAATAGGAACACCTATACTCCTGCTCATTCCTACAATTATCCAATCGCATACTACAGGTGAAGAGCTTCAGGTAATGTTCACATCAAAGATCAGAATCAGGGGAAAAAAAATCTCAGCGATCTCTGCGATTTTAACGTCGACATGGTTGCTGGTGTCCGAGAGGTTGGTTCGAGTATTTCAGAAACTGCTGATCTTCTGGGATTTTCATGCACAACACTCTTTAGAGTTTACACAAAAGGGTGTGAAAAACAAAAAATATATCCGGTGAACAGCAGTTCTGCAGGTATACATGCCATGTTGATGAGAGAGGTCAGAGGAGAATGGCCAGACTGGGCTGTGCTGACAGGAAGGCTATGGAAACTCAAATAACCACTCTTTACAACCGTGGTGAGCAGAAAAGCATCTCAATAAGTCGAACCTGGAGGCAGATAAGCTACAACAGCAGAATACCACATTGGGTTCCACTCCTGTCAGCCAAGAACAGGAATCTGAAGGTAAAGGGGGCATGAATTCACCAAAACTGCACATTTGAAGCCTGGATAACGACTAGGCGATGTCTGTCCAGTTCTGTGCTCACTAACCTTTATCTGCAGGATTTTATGCATTGCCCTGCAGACACATGATTGGCTGATTGCCTGAATGTGCAGGTGTTCCTCTTAAAGTGCCCATTGAGTCTATATGTTTCTTTTCTTTGTTTTATATTTTTATATTTTATATTTTGTGTTTTAAGGAATACCTAGTGATAACAGTGATAGAATAATGACAGAGTCCTGTTAGTATTATGCTAATAAGATTATGCTAGGTTTCATTCATGCTTAACAACGCTGACATGTTTGGTTGAACAGCTACTTTAATCTCTGCAAAGGCCATAAACTTGATGTTTCTACTCTGCTATGGCCCACCTCGCTCTCAGCAGGCATCCACGCAACACTAATGCACGTTACATCAATTTCACAGTGCACCAAAATCATAATCCTTTAAAAAGCTATGGAAAAAATGCAAGCACACAAGTAAGCTCTAGTACCCAGCTCTCCTGGCCAACATGCTACATGCACAAGCAACCGTTCTGGGTCCAACAAAACTCCTTTGAAGTTCAACCCAACATTATATAGGCTGACTGTTTATTTCAGATAACAAATGCACCCAGGATTTGTTTACTGCTATTTGCTGGCATGTTATGGATTTGGGGAGACGGGTCACTAGAGAACGGCTGGTTGAGTGCCAGTAGGTAAAATAAACCAAATTCAAAAAGCTGATTGTATTTATTTTGGCTACACTACTAGCTGCAATTCTTTAAAATCAGCAATGTCTTTTCATTAACCCCCTGCTGCAGTCCTCAAAACAGACATAATGCCGGTCCCCAAAGCACAGTGGCAAACTTGTGCCCGTACATGCACTGAGGAGACAGGCACAAATATAGAGACACACACACACTCATATATGAGAGAAGGACAAAGACAGAGGACCAGAAAGAAAGAGTGAGAAGGAAGTGACAAAAGAAAGGAGAAGGTTCTAACTGATGAGTGGAAGAACAAAACACAGAAGCAGAAACCCAAATACTGCCCTTGTTTCTGTTTATTTCCGCTTAGTGAAGCCCCTAGACAGAAACACACATACACACACATTCCTCAAGACTCTGTTTAGTTCCTCTCTCCTCCGTTTCTCTCAATACGTAAAATGATTTCAGCTTACCACTTTGCACACTAGTCACTGCCACTGCCACACGCTCAACTCACACAGCACACATACAAATACTCATTCACACCTCACGGCAATTTAGCATATCCACTCCATCCACCATGGGGAGAACATGAAAAAATCCACACAGACAGTTACCCAAGCTCAGGATCAAACCAGGAACCCTGGAGCTGTCAAAGCCAGTGTCTAGCTACACTGGGTAGTCAGAGCTGGGCCTAGATTTGTGTAAAAGAGTTCTAATGATAGTAATCCAACACACTCCATACGATCTCAGAAATAACGGTACCAAAATGTACTTTTCCTTGTCTCTGGGGTGATACCATCAAGGGGACGTGTTTTGTACCTTTATTATGTATCTTTTTTCTAGGAAAGTGCACGTGATAATATAGATAGAACCAGGGCCTAAAACTAACTTTTTGACTTTTTGACGTGAGAAAATTTACCGGCCAAAAAAATTTTTTACCGGCCATGAAACTCTTTTTTTTGTCCTTGCTTTACTTTCAAGAAAAAAACCGCAACAACAAACTGATTTATTGATTCATTCACTTTTTTATTTATTAACTTTTTATTTTTTTCAGTTTTTTTGAACAATGAATTAATTCATTTCACTGACACGTTTTCGAGTTTCGTTTTTTTTTTTCTTTTTTTTTTTGGTCCCTAAAACAAACGAATTTTTGAGATTCTTATCCTTTGCATGTTTATGGCAAACGGAGCAGGCCATCGTGTTAGTCGTGGTATCAAACACAAAGCCAGTCTCTCTTTGATCCATCGTCAGTGAAACGCCATTTCCCGCTAAAACGCCGAGAACCATCATGACTTTCTGATGTTTGCTCATCATGTTTCCGTTTTGGCGGCGTAACCCCAGGTACGTGTCGCCACAGTCTCGGGTTACGTTGAATAAAGAAAGGAAAAGTTAAATAAAGCAGCAATATTTTGAGGTAAAAGTTATTAGAACCGTGCCTACAATCAAGCTAGCCAATCACCGCTCTGACCTTATCAGCCCGTTTGTATTCTATTATTTGATTCGCTCTTGACGCGTATGACAGGACAGCTAACCAATCACTGTTGTTCTCACTACACTGCATTGTTATCATTCGTAAAAAAGTTTTACCCGCCAACTGGCGACTGACACTGTTACATATACTCGCCAACGCCGATTTTTACTCGCATTTGGCGCTTGGCGAATGTTAATTTTAGGCCCTGGATAGAACTATATTGTCCAGGTAAAATATACATATTAAAGGTACAAACCATGTCTTAATATACCACTACAGAGACAAGGAAAAGTAGATTTTGGTACCATTATTTCTGACAGTGTAAACTAATGACTACTTGTGTACTTTACACAATTGTAAGTCTATAAGGGAGTCAGATGATCAGGTACACCATGCATAGTGCTAGCCCATTCTGCATGTTTCTAAATCCAGCATGTATCTAAATCTCAAACGAAAATGGCTTAAGAGAAGAAGGGAGAGGACACAGAAGGCAAGAAAACAAGTGCATGAGAGTCTATTGCTTTGAGAAACTAACGACAAGCTCAATCTTATCCAAGAGCTATGGAGCCATGACTGATACACTATTTGGCCAAAAGTTTGTGGACACCTAACCATCACACCCATATGTGCTTGTCAAACATCCCGCTCCAGATTTATTCCTCCTTTGCTGTTATAATAGCCTCCTGGGAAGACTTTTCTCTAGATTTTGGAGTGTGGCTGTTGGGATTTGCTCATTCAGCCACAAGAGAATTAGTGAGGTCAGGTGCTGATGTCAAGTGAGGAGGCCTGGGGTGCAATCAGCATTGTAGTTCATCCCAAAGGGGGTGAGGTCGGGGCTCTCAAGTTCTTCCACTCCAACCTTGGCAAACCATGTCTTCATGGAGCTCGCTTTGTGTACAGGGGCATTGTCATGCTGGACAATGACATTGTCATGTCATACAGGTTTGAGCCTCTTAGTGCCAGTAAAAGGAAATTATAATGCTATAGCATACAAAGACTTCCTATACAACTTTGTGGCAACAGAACCACATATGAATGTGATAGTCAGGTGTGCACAACACAAAATTTTGGCCATATAATGTATTTTGTCAGGCTGCACTTTATGCTTTAAGGTTATATTAAATAGCTCTGGATATTGAGACATACAAATAATTAGCAGCTCCTCCATTGCAATTAGCTAGTCACATCTTTGCCATGTCACAGCACTGCACAGTGCCAAGGCATCAAATTCAAGCTCTCTCCATAGGTAAACAATGGCTTCAACGCTGCAAAGCGGTTTTGCCTCTGATCATCTGTAGGTGGTCTTTTCCACATGTCCCCCATATCTACAAATTCACAGAGCTATCATTTCTCCCTGTGTCCTTAATTCACTCTCATGGGCCTGAGTGTTTGTGCATCAGTGCTCTTCAGCTAGAGCTAGAGATGTGATTGTGGTAGTGAGCTTAAAAAGAATATACCGAGCTACCAACCCTTGACACGCTAGTTATCCTCCTGAATAGACAACAACAGACCAACAACTTATACACACAAGTGATTAGAATCTTGTGTATCATTCGGTATGTTGTTTAGCATGTGTGTAGGACATGACAGCAGTCCATGTGATTGCATTGTGGAGTTCAGCAGTAGACAGTGAAGGCCAAAGGGGTCTAGACGAAAAGGGAAAGAGAACTGCTGAGGCGTGATCAAACAGGGCCACTCAGCTAATTCCCTATCACCACTGCAAAAGACTCACAGTGTGTGTGTGTGTGTGTGTGTGTGTGTGTGTGTGTGTGTGTGTGTGTGGTGAAGCAAATCATGGCCTCGTATGGTCTCCAAAGCACACAGACAGAAAATCAAGGGTAAGTGTCAGACACAAACTACAGTGTTAGTGTCAAAGCCTCTCTCACAGTGCTGCTCAGGTACTGCTGGAGGATTTGCTTTCACAAGCTTTCAATCACAAACCTACTAGCTTTACTACTGGGGCATGAGGTAAAGATTGTAATAAAATCCTACGTGCTGCATGCTCCTTAAACAGCTGAATACCTCTGTGTGTTTGATTTCTTGAATCTCAGACAGTAGTTCAGATTAGTAGTAACATAAAGGGTAGGCTCATATTAATGTGATTGATTTAATATGTTACTGCTTCTATAATAACAGCTCATACACAGCAAGCTGAAATGGTGGATGCTTAAACGTACAGTTGGGTTCATAAGTTTACATACGCCTTGCAGAATCTGCAAAATGTTAATAATTAAAAAAAAAAAAGAGGGATCATAAAAATTGCATTTTTTTTTTTATTTATTTATTTAGTACTGCCCTGAATAAGCTATTTCACATAGCAGATGCTTACATGTAGTCCACACACAATAATAACCAGTTCAAAAGTTACATACGCTTGATTCTTAATACTGTATGTTGTTATCTAGATGATCAGTGACTGTTTTTATATTTTGTGATAGTTGTTCATGAGTCCCTTGTTTGTCCTGAGCAGTTAAACTGCCCACTGTTCTTCAGACAAATCCTCCAGGTCCTGCACATTCTTTGCTTTTCCAGCATCTTCTGCATATTTGACCCCTTTCCAACAGCAGCTATATGATTTTGAGATCCATCTTTTCACACTTGGACAACTGAGGGACTAAAACACGACTATTACAAAAGGTGTAAACATTCACTGATTCTCAAGAAGGCAACATGTTACATTAAGAGTCAGGGGGATGTAAACTTTATTTTGTTTAAAGATCTTTTTTTTTTCATTTAATACTGTTACATAAGGTATACATGTTTCCCAGAAGACAAAATAATAACAATTTACACCAGTCATCCTGTTCAAAATTTTATAACCACCCCAAACCAGTGTTTTTTGGGAGAGATTTATGTAATATTTTATTATTCTTCTTCTTCTTCTTCTTATTATTATTATTATTATTATTATTATTATTACCTAGTAATCTCTCTCTCTCTCTCTGTCGAGCTACACATGCTACTCCTGAGATACCAGTGATCCTGACCCCTTCTGCTCTCTGGACCTGACTGATCCATCCTGATGCCCTACTTCTGGTTGGAGTTCTCATCGGTTGGAAATCACTCGCTGGTGCTGAGGATGGCCCCACATGGACAGCCTGAAGATCATTGAGATTACTGAGGATAGTACCACTTAAAAACCATGAAGATCGCTTTGGACCACAATTCATATAAACAGTTTTGCTATGATAGCTTTAGGACTGCAATTGCCATGAGCAGTTTTGCACTCAAGTCTCCATCAGTGAACAGTAGATACTGTAAGTTCAACAAACTGACCTCATGTGAAAACTGTAATGAATTTCTTGGTTACACAATTGCACTATTTGACCATGTAGTACTGAAGGTTATTATTTATAATTGCACTATCCGGTGTCACCCAGATGAGGATGGGTTCCCTTTTGAGTCTGGTTCCTCTCAAGGTTTCTTCCCCATATCATCTCAGGGAGTTTTTCCATGCCACCGTTGCCTCTGGCTTGCTCATTAGGGATACATTCATAAATTTTAAATTTATATCTTGAATGTATTTATTTCTGTAAAGCTGCTTTTTGACAATGTCCGTTGTTAAAAGCACTATACAAATAAATTAATTTTACGTCAGCACTTTGTAAAGGTCACAGGGCTCTGTAAATTTTACCAGCACAGGAACGTCTTCAGGACAGAGGAGGTAATGTTTACCAGTTTCTCAGTAAAATGATAAGCATTTTTGTCTCATTAACTCATCTGTAATTTTGGTCTCATTAACTTATAGAAAATATAAACACATAAGCAAATATAAACAGCTAAACAGTGCAATGTGTTGTATATTAATAACTGAAAAATTGTAATCATTGGGAAACTGATGTTGTATAAGTGGAATAACACACTGTGCTTTTATACGAAAATAATTCACGGCGGATTATTTTCATATAACAGCACGAGCATGGTGTGTCGTGTGTCATTCCTCATGTAAACAGGTAAATCAGCATGATGGTGATAATAAATGTCATTTTCAATTCAGGCTGGTTAATACAGAAAAGCTTTGATTTCAAAGTTTTGAGATGTATTCCTTCTGTCAAGGCAATTGTTAACCGCTGTGTACATTTTGCTAGCTTAATGACTTTACTCTTTCATACTGTATATCATTTTCCAAAAAGAATCAGAAAATATTTTCGCTGCTTCACAAGCAGCGTTTATGAAGATTGATGACATCATGTGCTCGTCTTAGTACCAGGGTATTTCAGCCCAACACCTGGTTGCCTGTGCCAAGAGGAGGTTCAGTCTGGGCTCTCAGGTAGAGCTTTCAACAAGATGATGAGCCAAGCATACTTCCAAATCAACACAGAAATGCTGAAAGAAACACAAGATCACTGTTTTATGATGACCATTGCTGAAATAAACCCTACTGAGAACCTGTAACCTGAATTGAAGAGGAAAGTCCACATGCACAAACCCAAGAATATAAAATGGAGGCATGGAACAAGATCCTTTACAATATGGAACAAGATCCTTTACAACTGCCTTTCTACTGAACAGAGCACAGCGATTTCTAGTAATTGAATTCTTATTGTGTATAATAGAATCCTCCTGCTGTCTCTTCACATATAACTAATAAATCAGTAAAAGACAAATCAGACCCTGAGGCTCCTTTGTTGATGCTACTGTTAATGTTTTCCTCGTAACACGGGGAAATGATGTCACCACTCCACAATCTCATAAGATTTTTTTCCTATTTTAATGGGTACTATGTAATAGGAAACAGACACTCGTACTTGAGCAGGGTACAGATGATTCAGATTACTGTGCCATACCACACTGTCAGATGGAAAAGCACTATAAGTCCAGCTGGGTTGACTTTCTCAAAGCATCACAGCACAAATAGCATCATTAAATGGTAGCACAAACATCACATTAAACACACTCTGTGTACCAGTTAGCTTTACAGTGCTTTTGGGGAAGTTGATTAAACGAAACAGCAGACATGCAATCGGCTATGTGCTGCACTGATTTATTTTAATCTGTCGGCATTTAGGTGGTAAAGGGCAGTATCAAACAGAAAAGTGAAGTTCGAATGCACAGTGAGTTCAAGCGAAAGCACAGTAAGCAGACTCTAAACGCATTCTATCCCACACTCTAGGGACGACAACCTTAACCCCACGTAGGCGGCAAGGGATAAGGGCTTGACATATTGGCCCACTTAAGGAAACCCTCACCCAGCCGTTTAACCAAACTTACCAGTGTGAACAGAGGCAGTGTGTGGGCAAAAGGCAGGGCTGCCGTATGGTATAATTGGTAGCTGGGGTCAAACCCAGAGAGCAACTGAGAGCACCGAGGTTGACCGACCTCCCTAAAAGCTAATTTGGTAAGGTTACTAGAGATGCTAGGTATTTCAGATCAGTATGTATTTGTAGATATGTTTCCGCATTGGGTGTCTATAGGTATACTGGATATTAGGTCCGAGTCCTAGAGTGTATTTGTACTCATATTGGAGAAGAACAGAAACAAATGAAGCGTGTGAATGAGCAGTCTCTCAGAAGAAAAACATATGCATCGCAGCTTATCTACAGCACCTTCTATATGCCGATTATCAGTATACTGTAGCAAGCACATATAGTATAGTAACGTATCAAACTTTCACTCAAACGCTCTGTATGAGACGCTCTACACCATCATACAGTATTTCAACCAAGCTAACCTGTACCACTAAATTATTTGAGTAAGATACATAATGAATAATCTCAGCTTGCAAGTCTGATTGCCTGATAGTGGTTGCAGAGAAAAGGGCAAGTTTCTTGAGCCCAGTATGTCTAATCATATGTACTGAATAGCACAAACTGTATGCATGAAGCAGGAAATGTTCAATTTGTTTAAAAAAACTAAAATTATTTATTTCATATCCATATTATTCAAATACCATAGTGGTAGAGGTTATAGCTTGGTTAAAATATACTGGTGCAGAACATCTCATCGTTAGCATTTGAGTAAAAGCTTGATACCTTGCTATGCGACGTATGCATCGTATAGAAGGTGTTGCAGATCAGTTGCACGTGAACGTTTTTTTCCCCGTGAGACTGGCTTGGTATGAGACAGAGAGCGATCAGGGATCACAGACACCTAACCCAGCCGTGTTGTCAATCTCTCTTCCATTAGGCACCTGGTAAAAGTACTCCTGCACCGCAATACTTTTATCAAGCGAAACGCTATCCTCACATGTCGATCATTTAATATCGCACTCTTTACACAGCTGTTAAAAGCAGGGTTCGTTTAGGAAGAGGAGAGAGCTCAGTTACTCTATGCAAAGCTTTCACTTACAGTGTATATACCTTACACGGCAGTGAAAAGACCTCCAGGTGCAAACTCACCAAGCTAAACCACACAACATGCTTTTCAGACGAAGCCAAGAGAAGACGTTCCTACCTGACAGCTACTCTAGCGTGAGATTAGTGCAATGAGCTGACGGTAACAACAACAGAACGGTCAGACATCTCTAAGCCGTTAAAGCAAAAGCTTAAAGAAAAGTGGCGGGTTTTATATGTGCTTGACTACCGGAGTCATCATCATCATGGAGAAGAACTTGTGCTGAACATATAAATGAAGAACCCCCTAAGAACCCTGTCTAAAACACAAACACACATACACCACATAGACGGTGAAAAAGCAGTGGCCTAGAAGTGTGTCAAAACCAGACACACACACACACACACACACACACACACACACACACTGCTCTCTCTCTCTGCGGCAATCTTCATATTTACTCAAGCCAGTGAATATTTTGAGATTTCAGCCACGGCTGGGAGAGAAGCAAGAGGCATCAATTATTTAGAGGAGGTAACCCGATGCTTCCTCTGTTGAGACAAATCTGCAGGCTGCTCCCCCGAGTGAATAAAAAATGAATTACGGAGAATTTATTAAAGTGCGTTTGAGTAAGAAAAACACACACAAACACAATACAGGTTTCCGTGCACTACAGTGCGGTGACTGCTTGCGCAGAGCCTGGAAACTCACTCAAACCCAAACGAACAGCCCGAGTCTGGAAGGCGATAAATAAATATATAAAATATACATACACACATACACACAATACCCTGTGTGCAGGTGGAATCAGAGGCTTTGGAGCTTTAAAGATACTTTCTTTTGTAAAAGGACTCATCAATAAAACAGAGCTCTTTATATGTGCATTTTCCCGTCTCAAACTTTTGCCGTGTTTTTTTTTTTTTTTTTGCACATGAGAACAGCTGAACGCTCATCTTCAAAACGATATTCCTCTTCAAAAGAGTTTATACAGCACATAGGCAATTGGTAGACGCGGGCAGAGAAAATAAATAAATAAATGCAGGTTGGAAGACCTGAGTAAATGTAACAGCAGTTCATGTGGTGCAGGATCAGACAGACACCTGTGCCTGAAGCCAAATCTGCAAGAGCTGAAGGGACCAATCAGAGCAAATTTATTTAAGAAAAGGCTGATCAACTGAAATAAACCTGCTAGCACACTGGGCTGGACCTTCAAGAGAGCGGTTAAAATATTTATTCAATGAATAGATGAGAACAGGCAGTGTAGACTTTTCCCAAAACATCACCTCTGCGCAATCGCTATTTAATGCTGATCTGAGAACAGCCTTGTCTGTTCTCCTCTGGTTGTTAACCCATTAAACTCCCAGAACCCACTGGCAAGTCCAGTCTAAACTCTTGTACCTACATACCAGTTCTCTTAGTTTTGCTGTACTTGCTACATAATATATTTCAAGATTGGTGTGAATAACTGAATAATAAATCTAAGATTTAAGAATTTGGGGTTGAGAAGTTGATCTAGAACACTCTATATGGCCAATATTTACCCAAAGCCATGAAAGAGTGCATGAGAAAGCTGTCACAAGAAGAATGTTTTTTCTCATGGAGTCAATTAGCAATTAGCAGGGATTGTTAGCAATTGAGAAAGGACATCACTGCCTTGCAGTGAATAAAATGTGTTTAATAATGATTTTAAAGCCCTCAAACTAAACCGTTAAACAAATGTAACATTTAGAACACTCTTCTGAAGCATTACATGTACCTACTCCAACTCTTTCAAACAGAACGAAGTGCTGTTCATAAGAACAAGGTAATAATGTAATAAGATATGGATCTAATTTTTTTTTTATAGTAACACAGTATCCAAATCAGACAAACTCAACGTGATAATTGATGGTTGTTGTTTTCTCTTCCATGTGAAGCCAAAGCTGCCTAAAACATCGAAACCTCCAGTATCATTGTACACACTTAGGCAGAAGTCTTTCCTAAATTCTCCAGTATTTCTATATAAAATATGTGTGCATTGCTTATGAACGTGTTATAAAGTTACCCTCCAAATAAAGTGTTACCAAATATCCAAACTCCCGTCACCACTGTAGCCTAGGATTGTTCAAAATCCAGAGTGCTTATCAATCCCAATAAAGATTTCAGTATGCATTAAAGGCCCTTGTTATATTACAGATGAATGTATATACAGTATATAAAAAATGAGAAGTTGCTCATCATCTGTAGTGCAACTACAGAATATCTTCCCGAGTTGCAGAAGCTATGCATATTTATAACAGCTGACTTTGATAGATAACTCACTTAGAAAACTCGTAACAGGCTGACTGAGAGGCAGGCAGTGACCAGAGGAGACTCAGGGAGTGTGTGTGTGTGTGTTTGAGGGTTTGGGGGGGCATCCCTTTTAGCTCTCTGACAAGGAGGCATTTGATGCACGCACCAATTACGCTTCCATCCGTCCATGCTGTAGGCATGGCAATGCAATTTTCGCATTATAATCAAAGCCATATGACAAGGCCAGGGCCATTAGAGAACAATTTCAAGTGTTTCTCAGCAAGATGATGATTTCAGAATTGCACTTGCATATGCCTAGTGCTTACCTCTGCGTGAATGCACCTGCTCAAAGGCTCCTGCCTTCTTCCTCCCCTGCCAAGTGTGAGAGAGAGAAAGAGAGAGAGAGAGAGAAAGAGGGAAAGAGAGAGAGAGAGCCCTGACAAAGAAAACAACTTAACAGCCGAGCTATAGAGGTGTAATTTGATTTTATCTGTGTGGACAGATAATGACGGCCTGAACTCCATTCAGAGGTGCCACAGCTCCAAACCTGTACTTTAGCGCACGCTGCTCAGAGCCGCACTGCTAGAAGAGCCAAATGTGAAAGTCCAATGTTTACAGATTACATCTCCCCACTGGCATATGCAGCAATTCTGATCGGCTTCCCGGGGGAGAAGGAGAGCTAGAATCTTTCACAGATCGTTGATAACTGTCCATATTTTATTCAAGTGCTCTCTAGGACCTTCATTTTAGCAAAGCCAACATACGAGTAAGGATGGAAGGAGTCATCATTACTAAAGATCATGTATTTATGTGTCCCATATAAAAAAAAAATACTTCCTCATAATATAAATACATGAGGAGTATAATATTGTGCCTTGGCATCTTGAGTAACATTCAAATAATAATAATAATGCATTATTTACTGCATGTCATTCATGGAATTATCCAATCAGCCAATCATGTGGCAGCAGTATAATGCCTAAAATCATGCACATACAGGTCAAGAGCTTCACATCCTGTTAATTAAAGTTCACAGCAAATATCAGGTCAGTTAATGTACGCATCAAATACTGCCATATGATTGGCATATTGGACAACTGTGTAAATGAGCAGGCATACAGCATGTTCCTATTAAAGTGGCCAGTGAGTGCGTAATAAACATATGTTTTTCTAAATAAGCATAGATGGAATTTGTGTCTATATTATTCACTGCATATGGGATTGCTCCATATGCTATGTTCCATAGATGGGAAAATCTTACATTAGCACTTGTGTGTGTTGTATCGTTAGAAATTGGGTAACACTTTACTGGGCAGTGTTCTTAAGGCTACATGACACCTACATAAGCCTTTCATGATAACTGATATAAATCTATATTTATAAAGGCTCATTCCAACAAGCGCCAGCTGTCAAACACTGCTTTCGTCAATTTTGAGGTCAATTTGACATAACATGGGTCCAGCCTTTTGGCCTGACTTACAGTATGTTGCAGGTCAGTGGCATGATACACGCTTATGTTAACACAATAGCACAACTTTATGACAGCTCTCTTCTGGAATAATCCTTTAGGTAGGTATATAACAGGTGCCGTACCAGGGGTCATGTAGCTCTATAAACACAGTGCTTAAGTAAAGTGTTAACAACATTTGCATTAAAATGATCCTCAAAATGTAGTTTTGGTCATAACACATCCTTGCACTGATACTGAGTTCTCTTCATTCATGACTTGAATCACACTTTTTTCTGCCTCTCTCTCTCTCTCTCACTCACTCACTCACTCACTCACTCTCTTTCTCTCACCTCCAATTGTTGTGGTTTAGACACTGTGAGTCGTTTTTCCACTTCAATAGGCTGCCTCATGACACTGTTTTATAAAACATGTCAGATCACTTCTCTAGCGGCCCTTTCTATCTGCGAAAGGTGCTTTTCCACAGCTTCCCTCGTCTGTGAGAGACACTGACCCCTGTCCACAATGGCACATATTAAAACAGGTTCACACCACCAAACCGCTCGCTCTACTCTCTCTTCCTGAGAGAATAAAAGAGGGTTAGATCCCTGCAAGAGGCTCATTAACATTGGAATAGCTGCTCCTGCGGCCGCTGTAGATGCCTACCAGCTATGGTGCTCTGAAACACTTGACAGGTTACACAAGCAGTTCAAAAACCACTTTGCAGAAAGGCATTTGCATTTTGCTGAATCTGAAATGTAAGCAAGTACGACCAGTTTTTAGTGCTGTGCTGCCTTCTCATCAAACCACTTTCAGCCTTTTTTTTTTTTTTTTTTTTTTTTTATTAACAGACAACTCTGTTATTCAATTCAAAACCTAGTGGAGCAAAACTATCATCACACTGATTGTGTTAATGCTGAAAAATACTAGAATTTTTTTTTTTTTTAAATAGAGAACCTAGGGTTAACTCAGAGTCGCTCTGGAAGAAGTGTCAAGGGGTTTCCTAATGACCACCAACTGTCAGAGGTTAGCTTTGAGCTCTCTAGAGAGGCAGCAACCTTTGCAGGCCTCGGTTGTCACTCTTCCCCCCAGATCAGCACGTATCTCATTCAAACCATTAGCTTTCTGAGGAAACATTTAAATGTTCTAGAGACCATTCTCTGTACCTTCATAAGGGAATTAATGAGTTTTTCTATAGGCATTCCACAAGCACATACTTTACATCAATTTCTGTATTATTGTCTCCGGTTTTGTTAGTCCTGGAGACGGGGGTAAATTGCTGACTTGAGCTTCTGCAAGAAAAGCATCTTATCTAGGACAGCTCTGACGTGAGAGCACTATCTAGAATAGGAATCTTTGACTACGAACTCTGGAGAAGCAAAAAAAAAAGAATTTATTCACACAGTTACAGTATATAATGTATATTTTCAGGTGTTAAGCAAAATGTGGACAGCTGATTGCTGATGACGGCATTTAAAGAGGAATCAAAGTATCTCATTTGCATGACACTACAGTACAGTCACCAAGAACTAACCACATAATGGCACATTTTTTTTAAAAGGATCCAAGAAAATTTTCATACGAGATACTTTTTTTGCACTTTAAATCGGAGCCCGAACACACTATTACCCAACACACCAGAGAGTCTCTCACTTCCCCCACCGTCTACTGTAAGCACACTACAGGTGAACCTCCTGAACCCCAAATTAATCCCAAAGTAATTGAACTTCCCACAGGCATCTGGCTGCCATGTGAACGTACTTGATGTTTCTTTGTAGAGAGGTTTAAGTGGGTTTTCATGATTCTGTTAGATACCTTATTTAAAACCCTTCCTCTCCTTTCCCACCTTTCAAATTGTCTCTTTTTTTGCCCATCTCTAACAGTTTTAACATACAGAGCATAAAATAATAAATACTAAAGGTCTCAAAGGGCTCAAAGAAAACAGGTAAAGTCCATTATTCATTTGTTTAATGGAGATCACTTTTAGTACTTTTTCTAGATTCAATGTAAGCTTGACATGCACTGAGACGAGGAAAAAAAAAATACTGCAGAGGTGCCTAAATCTTATATTACACCTTGTCAGCAGGGAAGCATCATAGAGAGGTAGATCAGTTCTCATCAAATGCTTTTGAATAAGCACAGGGTATATCAACAGTCTCAGGCCTCAGACAGACACACAGACACACCTCTGTGTGGAAGCTTTGTTCTTGGTGTGACTCCACAGAAGGTATATTCATCAGGCCCTGTTTCTATATCACTGATCGCCCATTTCTGAGACAGTCAGATTCCAAGCCTCAGGCTCAATGCAGAATTTTTAACCTCTTTGCTGATCTAGGACCAGCTTTTAAGCTCTAAACATAAGCCTGACCCAGCATGGAAATATCCGCAAAAATGATCCGAGATCGGCAACAAGGAGTAACCACCTATACCAAACTACAGCGGGAGGCTCATTTCACACTCCAGACGGCATCTCAACAGGTGATGCTAGCACACTCCGTGGCTAATTTACAAGTGTGCAGCAGGGCTGAAAGTGATGCGCCTCCACTGCAAAGAAAAACTTTGCTCATTAACTTAACATTTGCTAATATTCATGAAAGGAAAAAAAGGTCACAAACAGTGGCATGATCTCTTGAGAGGGGAATTTCTCCAGGCGTCCTGCTCTCTCAACTGAGCACCCACCAAATTACATTGAGTCTACTAATTTTGTAATTAGTATTCAAATTTCCATGTCTTAGCAACTTTGTTAAAAAATGACTGCATTTCAATAAGATGTGATGTGCCGGGTTATGGTGCCCTGTACGGATACACAGAGCCAGTGGGTTAATTCAAAAAAACAAAAAACAGATGTTTGTTGTTCCCTGAAATTCACGTGAGATGCTTTGCTATTAAATCAAGTTGTTCATACTACAAGTACTTCCATAAATGTAATATTATATTCAGTAGTTACTGATCAGCCGTTCATATATATATATATATATATATATATATATATATATATATAGATGACAAAAGCAACAGAAAGTAATTTCTTTTGAACAGGATGATATGATTTAAATAAACTTAAGAGATATCATGAGCTATAATGGCAATGACACATAAAAACAGAAACGAAATGTGCCCTGAATCAGACAAATGAGATAAACAGAACTGGTTAAATGATATTTGCTTCAAAAATTAGTTTTTGTTATCAAACTAGCAGCTACGTCTTACTGACCATCATTGCATTCTCGTGTCGGAACAGGCACTTAACATAAACATTAACCTTTCCCCTATCGTAAAGCTGTGCAGTTGGAAAAATCTTCAAAATGTCTGCCTGTGTGTAGATCTCTCATTTTAGGCATTAAGGCAAAAAAAAAAAAAGCTTCTGGCCCTTCAGGAAAAACAAAAAAAAGATAGTGGGAGAATGAGAGCGGCCTGGTTTGTCTTGCTCTGGTCTGGGTAGTGTGAATGGTGCACTTCCCCGTCTGGGCCATTCCTCTGCTGCGGGCGGCTCTCAGCAGCCCCATCTGTCCCCCCGGCGCTGCACTGAATAAGGCACACAGTCAGGCACATGGCCGCCAGGTCCCACGTGACCCACCAGACAGACACACCACACCACACGGTTGTTTCTGATGTACTACAGATACTACATGTGTTCAACAAAACAAAAGATTTGTGTAGAGAATGGTTTGTTATGCACTGCTTAAGTGTAAAATACAAAAAGACTGAAGCCATTAGTCCAGATATTAGTGATTTAAAAGTATAACGTGATGCTAGGTGGTTTGATTATGCTACTCGGTGACTATTAACTAGCTGTGCTTTTGGGTGAAACGTCCCTTTAACCTCGACAGTTTATGCTCAAGACTCACCCTGGCTTCAGTGGATACTGAATACATACTTACGAACTGCTGCTGTAACCAAACAGGAAGTCGGCCATTTTGAATTTGAACAAAATAATGATGCTCATGCGGAACATCCTTTCAACACACTTTTGGCTTTATAATGTATAATTCTGGAAGAGTAACGATTTACAATCCCACTATTGGGTTTGACCCAGAAGAGGATGGGTTTTGAGCCTGGGTCCATTCAGGGACTTTTTCCATGCGACGCTTGCCCTTGGCTCGCTCATTAGGGATCTTAATCTATGTCTGGATTCTGGTAAAGCTGCTTTGTGACCATGTCTATTGTTAAAAGTGCTATGCAATTAAAAGGTAATTCAGTTAAATATTTTCTGCCAGTGTACCATAAGCACAGGTATAGTACTTCCTGTAAGTGTACTGTGTTTTTTGCAGTTTTGCCTCACACACACACACACACACACACACATACACACACACCTCCCTTTTTCTGCTCAATACATTTTCATCATTGTGAAGCTTTCCATTTCCTCAAACTTCAAACCTGTCTCAGCCACTACAACAGACCACAAACATTGCCCAAGACAGATTTAATGCTTCTCTTTCTCTCGCACTTTTACTTCAAGGCTTCTCTGAATATTCATGAGGGAAACATAGCACAGGTGAAGTGTTTGGCTCCAATAACCTAAACAAAAGGAAACCCTCTTGGAGTTGCAGTGTGTGTGTGTGTGTGTGTGTGTGTGTGTGTGTGTGTGTGTGTGATCCCCAGGGATTGCTTTGCTTTTTGTAACAAGCATTAAACCAATATGCTGATGGATATGTGAGGAGTGGGATTGCACAAGAAAATGGAGGAAAAACTCCACTAGTGTGACAAAAGTCAACAATAACTCCTCGTTCCTCTTCTGCATTTACTCAACATGACCAAACAGTGGCGAATCAACAGGAAAACATTTGACTGGCTGCTGGCTGAAAACAATTTTTCAGTGGCTATAGACGATAATTCAGAAAGTGAGTGCAAGAATTGTAGGAGGAAGACAGAGTAAGGGATGGGGTCGTGTCTCTGGGGCAGCAGTTGATAGTACAGCGCACTGGTGTATTTATTTGCTGGTGAAAAGGAGAGCAGTGTTTATCGGTGACCTGAGGGTCATTTTGGAGGTCAGAGTGTGTATGGCGCTGGGACTGCTGCTGCATGAGCAGGCCAAGGAGGACTGATTAACGTTGAGAGGACAGCCCTCTCCATGTTACATAAATGTGTGGCGGTCTGGGAAAACCCTTTGGATATCACTGTGGCTGAAAAACTGGGTTTTGACAAAATCGTTGGGTTTTTTTTTTTTTGCCTGTATAGTCCATACATCTTTAAGAAACCATCAATACCAAGAAACTATTTTATTTACTTTCTTTAACTAAGAAAAGCGGATTGTCTTGCAACTATTATATTGAGAAAGGATCCAAGGGGTTTAAGAAACACAGAGTAACTGTGATAGTTAATTGTGATTTCCTTACACTATGAATGTCATGCCTTGGTCAAGATGCTGAATAGCGTATAGACACAAGCGTATTTAATTCAGTTTGTACTCCGATCCTGGCTGTCAATGAGTCTATAGTGAACTTGTCATCTCTACATAGTGTGTAAGCACTCTTCTCTGTTTTGATGATGATGAGATAACAGCGCAACACAAATTCTGAAAATGTTTAAATGACGTTTTAAAAATATGAGAAATTTAGCCAACAGAACCGAACTCACTGAATTAGTCCGTGATTATTTCAGCATTGATGTAACAGAGGGAACAGTGATCAGTCGAATGAAGAGATCAGCGATGAGGCTTGTGTTTGAAGGTCGCAGATGTTTATGTACAGTTGGGGTCCTAAGTTTACATACACCTTGCAGAATCTTCAAAATAATAATAATTTTAAAAAATAAGAGGGATCATAAAAAATTGCGTTTTATTTTTTATTTAGTTCTGCCCTGAATAAGCTATTTCACATAGCAGATGTTTACATATAGTCCACAAAGGTGCAAACATTCACTGATGCTCAGGAAGGCAACATGATACATTAAGAGCCAGGGGGATGTAAACTTTTGAACAGGCTGATTGGTGTAAATTGTTATTATTTTGTTTAAAAATCTTATTTTTTCATTTAGTACTACCCTTTAGAAGCTACATAAGATATCTGCATGTTTCCCAGAAGAAAAAATAATAACAATTTACACCGATCATCCTGTTCAAAAGTTTACACCCCCCTGGCTCTTGATGTATCGTGTTGCCTTCTTGAGCATCAGTGAATGTTTGCACCTTTTGTAATAGTTGTGTTTGATTCCCTCAGTTGTCCTAAGTGTCAAAAGATGCATCTCAACATCATATAGCCGTTATTGGAAAGGGGTCAAATATGCAGAAGATGCTGGAAAATCAAAGAATGTGCAGGACCCGGAGGATTAGTCTGAAGAACAGTGGGCAGTTTAACTGCTCAGGATGAACAAGGGACTCATGAACAACTATCACAAAACATAAAAACAGTCACTGATTATCCAGGTAACAGCATTCAAGCGTATGTAACCTTTTGAACTGGTTCTTTCGTTTAAATTCAGTTATTATTTTTCGATGATTTTTATAATAATTCAGTTTTTATAGTCTTCTGGACTATATGCAAACATCTGATATGTGAAATAGCTTATTCAGGGTAGTACTAAATAAAAAACGAAATGCAATTTTCATGATCCCGCTTATTTTTTTAAAAATTATTAACATTTTGCAGAATCTGCAAGGCGTATGTAAACTTATGACCCCAACTGTAAATGGCCTCAACTGATAAGACTAGAGAGATGATGCTGATATGGATGAGGCATTTAAGGTATTAAACAGCACATTTCCCAACTGAAACTGATAATTCTCATAATTCTTTGACAAATTTTCAATAACGTTATTTATCGAGGAACAAATAAGATTACAAGTGTAGCGTCGGGTGGGGCTTTTGCTTTCTATAGCCTTCAGTTTAGGATAATAATAAAACAGGTTAAAATCATTCTGAATGAGAAATAAAATATGAGATGAGATATTAAGGACTATTAAAAAAGTTTATGATGTATAGGGTTTCTTTTATGTCACCTTTTGATAGGCTCTCCCCTATCATACGACAGTTACCAAGTGGAGAGAGTGAAAGCTAACATGCTTCCTCCAAGACATGTGAAGCCATCCAGACACATCTTTTCAAACTGCTCGCTCATGCTGCATCACAGGGCGGCATAACACACTCAGAGAAAAGCGATCTCGGCCCTCTTCTGCATACATGAGCTCACATGATTGGCTATTGTCACCGTGATTGACAGGGGAGAGAGGAGGCCATCCCTTCCAGCCAGAAAGCATGGTCAGTCCTGGTCCCTTGGCTCCCGACATTGGAGGACTGTGGCGCCACTGGGATTTGAACTTAAACAGACTCTTGCATCTACTATAGACATGAATAAGTTGCACTGAAAATATAGCCATTATTCACAAATCAGTGTTACTCAATACTCTTTATGCTCTGTATATAGGATATAGATATAGATATACTCTATATTTCTAGCATGTTGGCGCGAACAGAAGCCCCCATACCTCCATTGCTCACACAGCCTGTCTGTCAACTGATGGTGCTTTTGCAGTTCTGCTCAACATGGTGGGAAAAGAGGGAGCAAGAGAGGCTATTATCCCGCAGACACACACATCCCCGGGGCTCTTGGACTTCAGCCTTATGAATTACAGCTGCTCAATGAACATCTTCATTAGGGAGTGCAATGTAGATTAAAATCCTTTAACACATGTCTTTTCTCATGCCAGCATCAAGGGGAAAAAAAATACACCACGTGTGTAGAGTGTTTGGGTGTTTGGGTAGCCACAGGTCATTGACCTTTTCAGCAGAAATATTGGGAGGCAGACGATCATCAGAAGCTTTTTTATAAAACATGAGATCTTATTCCAAAAATATGTCAATAACAGGTGTATAAAAAAAAGAGAGAAATGCACAAAAATGCAGTTGGATATTTTGACTCTAGTCGGTTAAAAAAAATAGCTATGAGTAAAACAATGCAAAATGAGACTAACATCTCCAGTATTGTGTTTTTGAACAGGTTTGACTATAGTTAAATAAATCACTGGGAATAAAACAATGCACATTTTGACTCAGATATTAAAATCCCACTCTCACATGTGACAAATGAAAGCTAGTTGACTAGGAGTTATTAGCTGGGTAGTCACTGGGGATGCCACTGAGACATTTACAGATTGCTTGTTCATGTTTTTTCATGGTATATCTGAGGGGAAAAGTGTAGATATGTTTCTATGGTATTTTTCATAGTTTCTTGGGCATTTCACAGTATACATGGATTGTTTTTCTTTAAATAATTTAAAAAATCACTTCCATTCCTGTATTTGGTGAATTGTACATTACTAGCATTAAATGTCAAGCATGTGGCACAACTAGAGGAAGAGCAGTTGAGGATAAGCTTAAAGACATAGATCTAATGAACTAATAGGGCCATACTGTCTTTGCTATACTCTCCTATCATAGTTCTATCTAACAGGGCCCTAATCTGGCTCTCTTACCTGCTCCACTGCCTATCTGCCTACTCATCGCAGGTAAAGAGAGCCAACCGGCACCAGTGTGCCTGGGGAAAGCAGGGTGAGCGAGCCAGAACGCTGGGTGTAAGCATTTCTGTTCACCCAGCACAACTGCTGATGTGAAGAAGATATCAGTTGTGAGTATGTGTGTGTGTGTGTGTGTGTGTGTGTGTATGTGTGTGAGACAGAGAGAGACAGAGACTGGTTCCTGAAAGCAGTGTGGTGGTTTGACAGGGTTACTCTGGGGCTCCCGAATGATCTTTGGCATTTATAATCATTGTGCTACATCTCCAGAGACATCTGCCATTCCACTCACCATTGAAAAATGTGCAAAAAAGAAGCAATGACTGTTTTAGAGATTGGGATAGCTATATTTTCTCTTATTTTCTTACTCTCTGTCAGTCCCAGTGTGTGAGAAGAGCTACCGAGACCTTTGGCTGTCATCACAACTGTAAGTGCATTCAAAACAGAATATTATTGCTGCTAAGTCAGAGGGAGTTATGTAACTATTTACTTGTGTATGTACACTACACTCACACATTTAAAATTAGCAAAGTTCCACATATTAAGGAAGACTGACAATCTTACACGATACATTTGGACAATAGAACATCCTCGTAACAAATGATTTGATATATTCGTTGTAAAATCTTAGGTTTACAGCATCCATAGTAAGATTTAGGAATCATATACAATGTGTATGTGCTAGAGGAGTGAATGTGTGTTACCACATTGACAGTATGGGCTATGTACACTGATCAGCCATAACATTAAAACCACTGACAGGCGATGTGAATAACATTGATTATCTTGTTACATTGGCACCTATCAAGAGGTGGGATATATTAGGCTGCAAGTGAACAGTCAATTCTCGAAATCTGATGTGTTTAAAGCAGGAAAAATGGGCAAGCATAAGGATCAGAGTGACTTTGACAAAGGCCAAATTGTAAAGGCTAGACGACTGGGTCAGAGCAAAATGGCAGGTCTTGTGGGGTGTTCCCGGTAATGCAGTGGTTAGTACCTACCAAAAGGTGGCCCAAGCAAGGAGAACTGGTGAACTGGCGACAGGGTCATGGGTGCCCAAGGCTCACTGTTGCCAGTGGGGAGTGAAGGCTAGCCTGTCTGGTCTGATCCCACAGAAAAGCTACTGTAGCTCAAATTGCTAAAACATTAATGCTGGCTATGATAGAAAGGTTGCAGAACACACAGTGCGTTAAAGCTTGCTGCGTATGGGGCTGCATATGGGGCTGCGTAGCTGCAGACCAGTCATAGTGCCCACGTTGATCCCTGTCCACCGTCGAAAGCGCTTACAATGGGCACATGAGCATCAGAACTGGACCGTGGAGCAATGGAAGAAGGTGACCTAGTCTGATGAATCATATTTTCTTTTACATCATGTGGACAGCTGGATGTGTGTGTGTCACTTACCTTGGTAAGACATGGCATCAGCATGCACTATGGGAAGAAGGCAAGCCAGCAGAGGCAGTGTGATGCTCTGGGCAATGTTCTGCTTGGAAACTTTGGGTCCTGGCATTCATGTGGATGTTACTCTGACACTTAACACCTACGTAATCATTGTTGCAGACCAAGTACACCCCTTAATGGTAACAGTATTCCCTAATGGCAGTGGCCTCTTTCAGCAGGATAATTTGCCACACTGCAAACATTGTTCGGGAATGGTTTGAGGAACATGACAGAGTTCAAGGTGTTGACTTGACCTCCAAATTCCCCAGATCTTAATCCAATCGAGCATCTGTGGGGTGTGCTGGCCAAACAAGTCTGAACCATGGAGGCCCCACCTCACAACTTACAGAACTTAAAGGATCTGCTGCTAAAGTCTTGGTGCCAGATACCACAGCACACCTTCAGTGGTCTTGTGGAGTCCATGCCTCGATGGGTCAGAACTGTTTTGGCAGCACAAGGGGGACCTACCCAATATTAGGCAGATGGTTTTTAATGTTATGGCTGAATGTTCCGTTTGTGGTTCCAGTGTGAGACAGTTCTCAAGCTTCAGTCAAAGATCATGACTTGAATAGATTTCTTTAATTTCAAAAACTAGAACAAGTTCCTGTGAAAAAGAGCAAATAAAACACAAAGCAAGGCAAGATGCCAGTCAGCACTGTCCTGTGGGATGTCTCTATCCCAGCAGCCCTGAGAACTCCCCTTTCTGGAGATGAGCCCCTCTTCACTCCAACCCTCCCAAAGCTCTTGACTTCAATTCAAAGAGAGAGAGAGAGAGAGAGAGAGAGAGAAAGTCATGTACCTCAGTGAAACAACATGATTCATGAAAATGTCACACTGACGGAGCTCAAACTGAGAGCCAACAGTCTGCACTCCCAAAATACCTCCTCTGACTAATGTCACTGCAAGATACACTCACACTCTCTGTCTCCCTCTCTCATACACACACACAAACGTGGCCAAAATCAAACAGACACACATATAGAACAAGACAACAAAATGTGTTCAGGCGCCACGTTTGTGACTATTTCACACTCATTTCTGTCTTATACTAGGGCTCTTGTTACACGTTATCACATAGTGTTATTTTCTTTTCTTATGTAATGTTTACAGAAAGTGTGTCGAAAGTGTTAAAATCCACTAAATGTGCAAAGCAGTCTGGTGAGATGATGCAAGGTGACTCCACTCCAAAACTATGCTTTGGACTTGCTGTACACAATTTAGTGTTACAAAATAAAACCAAGATCATAAAAGTGCCCCAAAACATGGACTGACCTACACAGTGAATGACAGATTAATCTAAGACAGGTAGCAAATACCACTTGTAAGAGTTCTAGTGCATTCCCCTGTCTCTGCAAGACCACTATTGAAAGCTTTACAAACTAAATTGGATTGATTTGGAGAACCAACTAGGTTATAAATACACAAATATACATTCATTTTGCAACTAAATCACAGTGACCCAACGCTAACAACTAGCATAACTAAATGCTAAATGCTGTTGCTTCGCAATTGTAGTCGATCTGTTTTAAATATGCCTAGCTACTCCAAAGAAATGTAGTGAGCACTCCATGCTTTCATTTGAACTTTACATCTTTACACAGATAAGGAAACAAGGTTCTAATGAGAACAAACCTAAATTGTCCTTTCCATGTCTGAAGCAGCCATTAAAACATAAGCATGAAAGCGATGCAAAGCAAGATTTGCGTGGAGAGTTCTGTCATTTTACTGTGGACTGCTGAAGTGGCACAGGCCTGAGCTTTTGTTGCGCATTTGTAGGCGAGTGATTCGGTTTGCTATAAATATGTCTGCCCTTTCCACTCGGCCAGCACCACGAATTAGCAGCTCTCTGTGTTCACAACCAGCACCACTGCAAATTCACGCATTTAAAGTAGAATACAGGGGTATAAATGAGTGGTGTTTGTGTACGTAACAAAAAAAGAAGATACAGACAAATGAAGGAAAGGGGAGAGTCAGTGGTAGCTGCTGTGACACACAGAGTTCCAGTAATGCCATGATTCATTCCTTAGCACTCTCTCTCCGACTAAGAGGACACGAGGGGAAAAAAAGGGGTACTTCAATGCCAGGGTACATCAAGAGGGTTTTTAATCTGTTACTGAATGAAAGTACACCACTGATGGTGTCACCCTGGGAGCTCCAGCTCTCCTTCTTCCACCATAGCCTTATCTAAAGAGCTGGATCCAGTGGAGCTGCCAGGAGGCCACTATAGTTTATTATGGCATTTGATTGTCATAAATGCAGAATATCATTCACACTGCAGAGCTTTACGGTAACTAACTTGCATGTTATGTTCTGAGGCATGTGACTCACATTTCATCAGTAACTCAACATTTTGAAATACTCATGAATGCAGTTTGAAAGGGCTTCAACAGCTCATCAATGCCCTTGGAATTTATGCCGCTTTCCACGTCCAAAAATAACAATGAAATGACACAGCTTTTTCTTAACATAGTAACACAAAAGTCCACAACTATGAGCAGAAGCGAGGTACAGCTTATCCGAGTCCCTCCCTGCATACCCTACAGAAACCTCTCATCAATCTATGACCTATGGTGAAGCCAAGATCATGTCAATGCCAGCAAGAACCCAGGAATCCAGGTCATCATGATGCGAAAGCCTGCAACCATTTGGTAAGAGCCATCCACTGCAAAGGGCACTATAGAGAAGGAAAGCATGGAGCCTATCTTCACCTCCTCTCCTTCTGGAGAAAGCAGCTGCTTGTGTCCACATAAGAACACTACCTACTCCGTCTGTGATTGCACCATGGGCTGAACTCCACCAAATTCCTACCGCAAGTCATCGAAACGTCTTTCCATTGCATAACCTGTCAAGCATTCAAACATGTGTGTCTAAATGTGATAAGATGAAGGAATTAGCTATTAATGGATGTAAACATTAATAGGTCAGGAATGGAATGGAAAAAGCATGACTGCCTTTCAGGCTGATCTGGCTTGTACTGCAGGTGGATATTTATATGTAAATACACGTGATGTGGGTGCTCAGGTTTCAATGAAAATACTTAAGCAGTGATGTGATACAAAGTCCCATGGCTAAGACAGAATCAACAGCACAGAGACAACCCCACGTCCTTCTCCTGCTCCAGTACATAGCAAGAGGGCCAGGGGAAAATATGACATAGGGCAGCACAGAGGGGTCACATAATGAATTAATGGCTGTATGTCTTATCACTGTAGCCGCTGATTAAAAATAGGCCTTCGAGTTGAAATCGGATGCTGCCGGAACAGGCTAAGAAAGCAGAGTATTTTTAGTGGACAGATGATGAGCGAAGGACTGAGATCACACTGAAGGCTTCACTGCACTGCTCAAGATGGAGTGCGACAAAAGCACACTGGCACAGTCCAAGAGCTAGGGGAGATGGGCTTATAAACCAGCCTTAGAGATTTCTGCTCTCCCCTAATAAGTTCTGTTGCAAGACAAGCTTGACCCTGCACATAAATAGAGAGACCTAAAGATGGCAAAATCACATGTCAACGTCATTTTAGTAGAATTGGAAAAAACAGATGAACCCATGTGCCATTTGACACCCCGGTACACCTCATCTAATGCCAGAAAACAGGGTTAAGCCTGGGTGAGCATGTTACCTCAGCACATGGCCAGACCCCACACCAAATGTGACCACCACTGAGCAAGGTTAACAGACCTAATAAGAATTGGCTCTTCATCTGGAGCACCTGTGAAACAGAGACGTTTCCTCCTGTCCCCTATTAATAAAGCTCATTATACTTCAACTAGCCCTGTTAGACACATCATTCACTGACATTTTTAAATCAGAGATATAATGCTGTGCATTCCGATCTCAGTTCCTCTCCCAAAAAATTGTGCCTCGCTTCAATGAAGCCAAAAGAAGTGTGATGAAAACACACACAAGTGAGAAGGAGTGGAGATAGATAGGAAACGCACTTCCTCAGCGGCTGCTTCAAAGGACTGGTGGATCCAGAGCACGGAAAGAACACAGCAGGACCAATATAAGGCTGGAACAAAAAAAGAGCTGCATTCCTACAGTGCCAATTCATTTCTCCTTATGAGACTGTTTAAGTTCGAGGGCTTTTCTTCTGGGAGGCTCTTGGCCAGAAGAGCCTGCCGCTATATTAATTTCATCCCCTTACCTTTTGCAACCCGGAGACCTCTGACCTGCCTTACCTGTATAAATAGAAAGAACTAATTTACCAGCGAGAAAGCGCTGAGGGGCAAACATGTCCTGGGTAATGAAGTGTTCAGCTTGTGCATGATTAACCAGCTGGTGGGGGCGGGGCAGGAACCACAGTCCATGAAATAAGGGGTAAAATTGATTAGCAATTTTCATTTACGCAGCTAAACAAAAGCTGATTTGCATATCTGACTGGTAAGTTAGTGTGGTAAAAGGCCGTGCACGAGTCTTAGTCAAAATAATACGAACTTTTAGAGGTGGGGGAGAGACCTCAAAGCTGGCACTATGTTTTGACTGATAGCATTGATAGCACCATGACTGATGGACCAATTCTGGAAACTAAGCGTGAATTTTAAAAAGTCTTCAGTGTTTTAAAGACCCCAAGTTATCTAATCTACTCAGATACACATGGCCAAAAGTGCTGTATATGGAAACCTGAGTATTAAACATCCCATTCCAAAACAATGGGAATTAATATTGAGTTGTTCCACCTTTGCTGCTATAACTTCCTCCACTCTTCTGGGAAGGCTTTCCACTAGATTTTGGATTGTGGCTGTGGGGATTTGCCCATTCAGCCACAAAAGTGCAAGATGTTGGGTGCTTATATTGGCCAAGAAGGTCTGGTGCGCAGCCATCATTACAGTTCATCTCAAAGGTGTTCAGTGAGGTTGAGGTCAGAGCTCTGTTCCAGCCACTCAAGTTCTTCCTCACCAAACGTGGTGAACCATGTCGTCATGGACCTCGCTTTGTGCGCAGGGGCTTTGTCATACTGGAATAGGTTTGGGCCCCTTAGTTCCAGTGAAGGGAATTTGTATGGGTGTGATGGTCAGGTGTCCACATACTTTTGGCCATATAGTGTATGTATATGTGTATTCCTGAAACATTAGCAGAACAGTTTTAATCACATTAACGAACATTTGCGTGATATGCATTTATATCTGCTCCAGCACACAGTTACTGGTCTTGCTTGCAAAGTGATACAAAAAAGAACTGGATGTACTGTATCATAACCTAGTTTTTAAAAAAAATCTAGCCATTAAACCAACATTTATTGGGTGTAGATTCAGGTACATGTCTGTGTAGTCTCTTTCAATTTCACTTCACAACATTTTTGACAGCTATATATTAACATACTTGTCTTTTCCTGTTGGAAAAGATTATTGTCATACTGAAGCCTATTAAGATCTTAAGATTTTAAGTGAATTAAAGTAACTTTTAATGTGTATCCATGTTTTGACTATTTTACAAAGTCTCAATTCCTAAAATACTTCACATTACCTAGAATGTCCAATATTTCATGTTGTGACAATGTGCATCGTGTAAACGTGCGATTTACATTGTGAATATCAGCTTTATATTCATTATGCATTTAATGCATTTGCACTGTCTGAACACCAGAGGTCCCAATCTGCGCAACCTGTAGATTTAAAATATAGAGCCTGCAAGTTTACTGGAAATCATCTGCGCTTCTGAAGTGCCGATAGCGCTGGATCACAATGACCGACACGCGTTATAGGTTGTATGGCTACCATGTTATAACTGTTAAAAAGAGATCTTCAGTAGCTTTCAGACAACACCAACCCTGTGCTTCTGCAGTCTACAGTGCCCGAGAAAGAGGTTGCGCGGTCATTTTAGCCGACTTTAGAGCTCTATTTCTGGTTAAAATGGCACCTTTTCCCAGGTCAAAGACTTTCATTATTCAATCAAATTTTGGGGGAAAATTTATAAATAAATGTAAAAATAAATATATTTATTTACTTATTTATTTTTAAGATATGGTATAGTACATTTTGTTGTTACTATGAAACTAAGTTTTTTATTTTATTAATTTCATTTTATTTATTTAGCTTCATACAGACAAACATACACACTGTTTTGTGTTGTTTATGATTCAGTCATAATTCTTCTTCATTATATTTTGCTCAAAATATTTTGAGAATTGATTTGAGTCATCAAGCCAGCATCGTGAATTGAAATGAATTGTGATCATCGTGTATATTGTTACACCCCGATTAAAAAACGTGACTAAAACATTATTTTATCCTGAAAGTATAGTACGTACATTTACATACATGCAGCCTTAATGTTATTTAGCCTTGATAGTTAATATTTAGCAGCTAACAGTTAATGTGTAGCCTCAATAAATATTATTATTAATATTATTAAAGTCAATATTAGCAAATTAATACATTTCTGGCTTATTTTATAATATAGAAAGAACATTACCCTTTCTGCATGGTCATCTACAGAATTATTGGCACCGGTCAAGAAAACAGGCAAAAATGTTTTTAGAAAATAAATATTAATTTTACTCAGCTACAGGAAAAGTACTGACAGTACGTTTCCTCTAAAAAAATGACCTTTCTTAAAATAATAGCATTTTCTCTCTCTCCCTCTAGCTCTTTCTCAAAAAAAAACAGATCTGTTGAAATGTTACTGACACTAAAGAAAACATAAATAATATATTAAAATGAACAATTGTCATCCTTGTAAACAGTCTCAGTATTGCACACATATAATTCATTAGTATTAGAACTTCTATTAAAAAGACAGGTGGTTGTTGACCTGCAGATGGGTGACATATTAAAGGAAAGTAAGGTGTTGTGCCACCACAAGCCATGAGAACACCTTCAATACACCTTGGAATAGATTTTACAAGAACTGTACTGGAAGGATGAACACCATTCTTCTAAAAGATGTTCTCTCGGATGGTGTTTTGATGACGGTGGTGGAAATGGCTGCCTAACACATCTCCCATATGTGTTTAACTGGGCAGAGATCGAGCGAGATGGCCATGGCTAAATGGTACAAAAGCCTGGAAGAACATGCCAGGAAGAGGACGCATATGCACGTCATTGACATGGTTGGAACTAATGTACAACAAGGTGTAGGTTTTGGAGCTGTTTTGTGGCTATTGGTTATAAAGCTTTCGAGACGACTGATAGCGTAATGAATTACAAGAAGTCACAGGATATTTTAGCCTAAAATCATTGGGTCATTATTAAAATAAATACTTAGCTGTTTTTATTTATAATAGTTTTTGCTCGATTTTACAATGAGTACCAATAATTTAATAATTTTGAAATTGACTTTACGATATTTATGTTTACCTACATAAATAACAATATTTATTTGGTATATGTGTCCTAAAAACTCCTTACTGTACTGTTTCCAGTCTGAGCTTTTGGCTGTATGTTTATAATGCTCAAACTACTAAAAGTGGCCACTCAGTACCAGACATGAAAAAGTAGGGCTATAGACTAGCTGACAGATGCGAATGCAGCAGAAAACAGAGCAAAACTTCTCCCTAATACATTGTACACAACCCTAAATTTAATTTTCTGCAAGATTACACACAATAATTACTAGCTTTATAAACCCCATAACTAATGGCTTCCAATTAGACGATCTATATGTATTGATCTGTTAAGAGTTTGAAGGTAGGAGTAACACGCTTAGTCTTAAAGAAAACACAGGGAGCCTTCTATAAACTGGAGGGGGGGGGGGGGGGGGGGGGGGGGGGGGGGGGGGGGGGGGTAAGAGCTGAAAATCAGAAGAGGTTAGTGCTCTAGATGCCGTTGAGTACAGAACCAGTAAACCCTTGGCTGTATCTCTATTTAAAATGACATTCAGCATATCTGAATTTGCAAAAACATCTTAGCGACTAACAGTTAATAAGTTTGTTTAAACTTTAAAGGTCCTTCCTGCAAGCATTCCACTGGGACATAGATTCTGTAGTCGACCTGCAGAATTACAGAGAGCCAAATATCGATTGGTTGTGCACACCATGTGTAAAAGAAGAAGACAACAAATGGCAACTTTGTGGTTATCTTATTTGCTCCAAGAAAACAACTTGGTTGTATTTCAAACACTCTACCTTTCCCCAAATGGTAGATGTGATTGCATAACCGTAGCGCTGACTCTCCAAATTATACCATTTCCTGGAAATCAGTTCTAGCATAAAGTTAATCCTATTGCAGATAACGTGCTGTTTTGTCAGTTGCTCTTTGTGGCTTTTAATCACAGAAGCTCCATGGCACTTGAGGAAAAGCGTGTCTCTGATTGCTAGTCTAAGGCCGGCGTTCTCCGTTTTTCATACAGACTTTAGATATAAAAAGTGAAAAGCTTTGGAAGTCCAGGACAAGCAATATGATTGCAGTGTGCTGCTCACGGATTGATTGAATTCATCTACCACAATGTTTATCTTGCTTGTTAATTATTCAAAAGGTGAAAGATCTTTCAATCTATGATGTGGACGCCGCTAATATACCACTGAAGGCTCCCATCGAGAATCCACATTTCAAACTCAGCCCAAGCAAAACTTAATGTCAGAAAACATGGGGAATGTGGAATGTGGGAAATGTGGGAACCAAACTACCAAATAAACCAAATAAGAAATGCCTCATTGGTGTCATTAGAAAGACCCGATTCTAAGATTACAATAACTAAATGGTAAGAAACAAAATAATATTTTGCACCTCTGTGCTTGATCCATGCAGGTTCGGTAGTTGTAAGCGAGGAAACGGAAACTTGTTTAAGGGACACTTGGACACAGCTCCAACAGCGTTCAGCGTGAGGAAATAAGTCTTTCCAGAATCAGGCATTAATCTGAAGGATTAACTATCCAAATACATCATTCCAAGCCATTTAATAGATGCATATGCGAACAAGTGCCTGCATGAGCTTTTGATGACCTACTTCATGGGAAGTCAAAAGACCTCAGCATTCTCCAATTAATGCATATGGGCCTCTTGCAAATCAAGAAAGCAATCCAGTTAAACCAAACGACCTACTCCATGGCCATGTCCCAGAATACACTGGGAAGTAGGAAGAACTTTGAAGAACTACGACATGGGCATACTAATCAGCAGATCAACTTTGCTTGATGTCTACAGGATTTTACTCAGCGCAGCAAAGCATGGATTAGAAGTAAATAGAGGCTTAAAGGAACAGTGACATATGCTACATAAACCGAAGACTTGAAACAATATGGAATGGTTGATAGATACGTTCTGCTCAGAGAGAAAACGTTGGTGTGTTGGTGTGGCAGGCATGCGACATGTTCAAGAGAGTCTGCTGTTGGACTGGATGACTTTGACCAGTTGAGGATTATGTTTGGATTATGGAGGATGTTTGGTTATCAGTTGTGGTGCATCATGGGCAGAGATACTTTAGAAACATAAATGACAAGCAACACACTAGTGTTAGCAAACCCAGAAAAGTCTGGCTGGATGGTCTTTGATTCTTGCAATACTGGTTCACATGGAGGACTATTCAGAAAATGAGCACTAAATGTTTAATTATGTGAGTGACCTCGATTAGCAGGTAGAATTTACATAGTTACAGTTTACTTCATGCTCCATATAATCAGCTTAAATGACAGCTCTTGACATCCTGCTTACAGATAAAGCTTGTTCCTTTATTAACAATGGTTCAGAAACACTCCAAAGAGACCTACATTATGGCCTAAATCCAACAGTACACCTTCATTTTCTACAACTACACACACAGACTCAATGAAAATACTGTAAACCATGTCATATGACAACACTGTAAAAAGCTTTTCAGTTCTTTGAGAGCCAAAAATGATTGCCAAAGTTTGGCAGCTCACTCATACAGTCTCACCTAATCCCCCTGTGAAAAACATTAAGCATTTAAAGAGCCAGCATCACATAACTAGCACTAGCACAAATCACAGCTCAGTCGAGCCTGTTGGGTCAGTGGGTCCCTCGTGTTCCTTACTTACACAGGATCCTGGCTTCCCTCTAAGAGTTCTCGGGTGCAGGTTTTCTGTCTTCTGTTTTTTTTTTTTCTTTCAAGGACAAGGACGTCCGCCCTCCGGCTGCCTCTTGCTTTTCCTCTTCTTCATCAGCGCAGGGACCACAAACACACACACATGCACACACTCAGAGGGAGAGAGAGAGAGAGAGAGAGAGAGGAGTCAGAGAGGAAGAGCGAGTGGGAGAGGGAAGAAAAGAGAGAGAGGGAGAGGGGGTAAAAGCCTGCCTGCTTTTCCCCGGATAGTCTGAATCAAGGGTTTCACAATTCTCTCGAAATCATTAAGCAGGACCTTAGCTTCGCAAGTGAGGAGGAGAGAGAGGAGAGCGAGAGCGAGAGAGAGAGAGAGAGAGCGAGAAGAGGGAGAAAGAGGGAGCAGGAGAGAGAAAAAGGCTGCTGGGCTAGCTGACCGCCTTGTTTCCTCCCTGCTTGTGTACTAGTACACATCACCGGCTGGGCTCATGCTGCAGAAAAAGAGACACTTTACCGAAACACTGGCGGCATCATGTTTCAAGAAAACGGAAAGCGGGATCTTTCTCTCTATAACAGAAGCAGCAAGCCCCTGGAGTCCAACACATACACACACACACACAAACACACACACACCACCTTCCTACACATAACTGTCCGATGTAAAGAATGTCCCTTGTTCAACCCCCAAAACAACCTTGAATGAACAACAAACAAACACACTAGCTATTTCAGGAGGGCTCACATTTCTGCAAATCCTCCAGAAAACACTTACTGCACTCTTCATAAATCAGCACTTCAGGTGCTGCGACTGTGACTGCTTGCAGGAAACACACAGACACAGCAGAGTGGAAAACACCGAAGCCAAGCAGGGCCAGTTGCAGAGCCTTGTGACCTGCAGCTATCCCTCAACACACGGACAAAAGGCTTCACTTTAACCCCATGAACTCCTGAACTCATCAGCGGATCCAAACTTACCTCCATAGCTTCGTAACTCATAACTACATGCAGTCCCTATTAGTTTCACCGCGGATGCTAAATAAATTGCAGTAGTCACTGCTTTTAAAATATGAGTTGAAATAAATAACTGAATAATACAGATTGATTTTCTTAGGGTTCCAACATACAGTATATATAGAATGACATGTACAAGCTGATTCTAAATCTGTTCATGGTCTGGGATGCTTTTTTATTCCACAATAAAAAAAGGAACACAGGGCATGTGGAGCACCATCACTGCAGAAATAAAAATGTCATCTTGCTATTTTAAATAAAGTCAAATGTATGTCATATTACCTGTTATATGATTGCACTACACCAAATCTATGATTATTAAACCTATTTCTTGAACATTTCTTGAACGTTTCTTGAAAATTTCAAATTTTCTTATTAGGGGGGGCATGTTGGGTTCGTGTTTAGCACTGTTGCCTTGCAACTCCAGGGTTGGGGATCCCTGTGCGCGCGGATCTTGTTCTCCCCATGCCTCGGGGGTTTCCTCCCCCAGTCCAAAGACACGTGTTGTAGACTGATTGGCATTTCCAAATTGTCCATATTGTGTGAATGGGTGTGCGAGTGTGTGTATGATTGTGACCTGCGATGGGTTGGCACCCTGTCCACGGTGCCCCCTGCCTTGTGCCCCAAGTCCCCTGGGAAAGGCTCCAGGCTCCCAGAGACCCTGTGCAGGGTAAGCGGTATGGATGGATGGAAAATGTCTTATTGTATTATTACAGATCATTTTTGCTTGTTTCTAGAATAGAACAAGACTATTTCAAGTTTGAAATTATTAATGACATTAAAAATGGCTAGAAATAGGCTTAGTAATCTTATATTTGGTTTATTGTGATGTTGTAATAAGAAATACTAGCTCCATTTGACGGTATTCGAGGTATTTCCACGTGCTAAGATGTCATTTTGTGCAGTGATGGCGTGCACACGTGTGTTCTAGTGATTACTGGTAAAAAGTGCAAAGCCTGCATTCTTAAATTAATCTCTCATCAGTCTTATCCTGGATTCCCATCTGAACATTTCCTAACATTTTAAGGACAAGTGTCCTGCTCGCAAAACATGTGCTATGAGTGAATCTAATAATAATTAGTGATTCTTCTGCTTAAAGGCACAGGATGCATCACTGGATGTATCAGTTAGTGTTTTAGCCGATTGTCGCTGAAAGGAAGCCGTCTTTCCGCAAACAAGGTTTTGATCTTGCGGAGCAATATGCAACTAGTGATGTAGTTCTCGAAAGGAGATTTTTTTTTTCATTGTATCACTACAGTATGTATACCCCAAATGTCATGTAATAAGCATTGGCTACTTGTGATCGGATGTCACAAATTTCACCCTTCCTGCGTAGTCGCATTTCTCAGTACTGTCCTAATACTGTTACTGGGTTTACAATCTCTTGTGCACCGCTATCTTTTGTTTGGTTTACACTGTCATGTGCCCTTGTTTTGATTTGAATCTTGTCTCCGCCCCTGTCCTGTCATTGGTATATTTCCCTATTATTCACTTGTTCTCTGTTCATCATTTGATTAGTTTGTCGTCATTGTGCATAATGTACATTTCTAAGCCAGGTTTACTCCTGCTTCCTTGGTCCTTTGTTTTTGTATTTCTAGTTTGACTTCCTAGTTTCAACTCATTCTTGTTTTCATCTACATGCAACCCAGTCTCAAAGAAAAAAATTAAACATTTACATGCAACTTATTTGCGGCACCTTTTACTGTATATGTTGAATATCAACGTTCCGGCACAAGCATAGGCTGCAGAGCAATGTATCGAAATTTCATCTGAATGCTTCGTATGGGATGTTCTACACCAATGTATTTTAACCAAACTAACCTCTACCAATAAACTATTTGAAAATGATTGATAAGTAATAAATAACTTTACCTCTTTTTTTTTTTTTGTAACATATTGAGCCCACTTCATGCGGTAACGCGGTACGGTAATGCAGGTGTCTTTTCAAAATGCAGAAAGTCTCTGTATTCTTAGTTGCTTAAAGAATTTACAGTGTAAAAACTATCTGCATTTTGAAACATACTATATTACCACATGACTTGCAGTCCTGATTGTGTGTGGGTAAAATTATTTATTACATATCGACAGTATTCAAATAGTGTAGTGGTAGAAGTTAGCTTGGTTAAAATATGCTGGTGCATTGGAGTAAAATTCTGATACCTTGCTATGCAACTTGTGCTTGTGCCAGAACGTTGATATTCACCGTATTGCAACAAGTTGCATGCAAACGTTTTTTTGTGCGACTTGCTTGCATTTATGATATGGATTACCATCGTTCTTACGCAATTGCATCCTGCCTCCACTTTTCAAAGCACATTACATTGGATCACTTACTCAGCATTGAAATAACTGAGGAATAAAACATGATGGATTGTGATGTTAAAGGAAAATGACAGGTTGGTGTGATACCTAACTACAATAAAGTTTATTATTTTTCTATAACATCACACCCTGAGATGTTTTATTCCTCTTATACCTCAACACTGTGGCAATTGTTCATTTTTTTTTAATAAAGAAAGACACATTTTTCAGTTTATAGTGACATTTAATGTTGTGGAACATCTGTGAACTATGTTAGTTCCTGTTATCACTTACATTATAGCAGCTATAAACAGTCATTCCCTCACTAGCCTTTTTTTTCTCTCTCTCTTTTGAAGATAATAAGACCGTGTGTCATCCTGAAGATTTTCCTGTGCCAGAAAACTTACAGCTTTACTTCTGACTGTAACAAAGTGCTGACATTGAAGAGTCCTTCCAAAAAAAAAAAGCTACATACACATCTCTTTACATAAAATATCAGCATATCAACAATTACACACATGCGCCATACAAGTCCCCATGCACATTGTTACTATAGAAACAATAATGTACTGGAACAAGTGATTAAATATAAACATGCAGCCAGAGTACTGTCAGAGCTGCACACCTTCTGACCAATCAGAATGGAGAATTCAACAGCACTGTGTAATAATACAAGAAAAAATATAGGTACACATTTACAAGAAAAAACCTTTCTATACCACTCATTATATAACTCAGACTATACCCAAGTGTCCTTTTCAATGTACATCTACAGCGTCTTGGGCCATGAAATGTGATCTAAGCCAATATTTCATTAAAATCATTTCCTAAGAAAAAAGTCTTCAGCTATTTACTATACATATAGAAGCTGTGCGGCAGCAACGCTACCTGCTGTGCCACAGTACCGCCCTAATGTTTTCTTAATTATGTGCTCCCGGGTCCTTGCTTCAGTTACTGTTTGTGTGGAATTTCCCGTGTTCTCCCAGTGTCCGTGTGGGTTTTTGTCTGGGTTCTCCGGTTTCATCCAGCTTCCCGAGAAACATGCGAGTGTGGAGGAAATGTGTCTCCTTGATGTCCTGTGATTAACTGGTGCCCCATCCAGGGTGTATTCCCACCTCACACCCAGTGTTCCCTGGATACACTGCGGCTCCAACATGACCCTGACCAGGATGATAACGCGAAGGCTGGTGATGAATTTATGGATAAAAGAACATGCACTCTCACTCCCTCAATCGCTCACTCACTTTCAGTAACTGTTTTACACTTGTCAGGGCCGGGGTAAATCCAGAGACTATCCCGGGAATACTGAAGCGGGAATACACCCTGGATGGGAAGCCAGTCCATCGCAGGAAAGAACATGCAGTGCTAATGACTACAATGACACAGCCTAGCCTTATTCCACAATACTTTCCTAATACTTTTATTGGATAGATTTTCTTATTTGAACCGAACTCTACATTGTATTTCCATAAACATTACGTTTGCAAATCTAGAGCTGCAGTAGCACCATTACAGGAAGTGCTGTTATGATTTTTTCCATGTATGTATTTCACTGGACCTGGTGCCTTTTTTGTAATATATAAAAATTTCCTATCATCATGTGGTGACATCCTTTCTTTTTTTTTTTTTTTTTAGGTATGTATTGAATGCTAGCAGGGGTTGAAGGTTCAAAAAAGGACTGGATAGTGATGCTGTTGTTTACAATCCATATATAAAACAGCCACCTACAGTATATTTGACGTATTCAAAAAAAAAAAGTCTTCCTTTGAAAAGTTATTCCCAACAAAACCTTTTGTGTATCATTGTGTCTGAGCAGTCAAATAAAAGTGAGGGTTGGATACTTCAGCCAAACAGAAAGAGTGGCGCGTTGAAGGTGACTGACTTACCAATTTAAAAAAAAAACAATCAATGGATCCAGGAAACAAATTGAGGACTGACATGCAACTGAATCTTCATAATCTGCTGACAAAGGTGAAAAGTTCTGCAGGCCTGGTCTTCACGCCCTCCAGACGGGAATGAGACACTTCAGTTTCCAGTGCACAGTCAAATTCATGGGGGGGAATATTAATAAACTTGAGACACAGTTTAACAATGTTATGTCACTGTCACACAGGTCATTACTGTTCTTTCAGATTAGCACAAGGAGGCAAGAAGTAGGCGACAGCAGACTGACGCCAGTGTGAGATAACAGATATAGCACGGGTGAATTGTTTTAGATCGTCCGAGCTGAAGGTGAGAGCCGCCTAGAACCCTCCCTCTAGTTTGTCCATTCCTTAAGCATCTCTCCCCTGGGTGGAAACACAAGCCTTGCTCCAACACATCCTACACCCCAGGATTAGTGGATCCCCTCCCTCATGCAGACTATTTCTACCCCATTCCACCTTGTCACTATTCAGTTGCATGGTTACAGCGTGTTCTTTGTTTATGCAGTAAGGATATCACTGGAGATATTACCCCAGTCCTGGTTATTTATGGTGTGTGTGCTAATAAGGTAGTTGGAAGAAATATATTTTCATGACCTAAATGATGAATCTTAATCCAATAAGATCCTGCTGATTGAATTTATGACTTATTTATTAAACTTAAGTCTAATTGGTTCTGGGTAATAAATTTGGTAAATCAATCAAGAGGCTGGCCGTTACAGCTGAGACACGCAATGTTATTGAACAACCTTTTTTTTTTTTTTTTTTTAAAAAGTCATTAAAAAAATAATGGTCTCTCTCTACACCTTTACTTCAAAATAACAGGCCGTTTGAAAATCTAAATACATTAATTATGTAGTGCAACAAAGTTTCAAATTTCTATTAGATGCACCACTTTTAGCAGAAATATTTTAAAGCAAATTCTGTATGAATACATGGAGATTGAATGCCTGTTAAAAAGAGAAGAAAAATGACAACTTGCTCCTTATGATATTTTTCTGGGGACTATGTGTGTGTGTGTGTGTGTGTGTGTGTGTGAGAGAGAGAGAGAGAGAGAGAGAGAGAGAGAGAGAGAGAGAGAGGTATTTCAGCACCTTGGAGAGCTCCTTTAAATCTCTTTAAACCTGTGCAATCATTTTCGCTTTATCAGTCCAGCAACAACTTATCGACTCATCACTTCCTGTAAATCTGTGCATTTGATTTAAGGAAATACGTCTCGTCTTAGATTAATTTCTTAAATAGAGAGAGAATTTACTAAAAACCTGTACATTGTTTTTCCCTCAAATGACTGAATCTTTATACTCCATGACTGCCTTGGACTTGAGTTGAGATGTGTCAAGAAACTTTTTTCAGATTGTTGTTTGTAAGTATTATCAGGAGATCACAATAGGAGGATAATGTAATGTAATGTAATGTAATGTTGAGGATGCAGGTCTGCAGTATTTGCCTTTGTCACATGTACATTATCAGTGCAGTATAAAGGTATCAGTAAAAAAAATAAATAAATAAAGTCCTCAATCATATTTCAGGAAGAAAACTGCATAGAGCGTTACATGAAAAGGAAGGGATCCCCGCAGAGCACTGAGAGAGAGAGAGAGAGAGAGAGAGAGATTCACGCTCAGCACTACAGAGCAGAATCAAGTCTCTTTGCTGCCCTCTAATGCAGATCAGCACACAGGCGTAAAGCGCTCAGTCTCCAGTCTCCAACCTCCAGTCCCAGTCCCAGCATGCAGCAGGGATTCACAGCAGAGCGGAATTTTGTGATATGCTAATTTAATCATTATTCTGTCTTCCCTCTTTCATGCCTTCAGTCTAATCACGTCATCAGCATTCACGATAAAAACAGGAGTCGCGACGCGCAAATTGCAAATCCCTTTCTTTTTTTTTTTTCTTTTTTTTTTTCTCATTTTAGCGGTTTACTTTAATTATTATGAAAATTAAATCAAGGGTAATCAAGACATTAAACCTAACTCAGAGCTCATTCAACAGCGACCAAACAGGCATTTGTGGCATTGCTCCTGCTCAGGATCCGGCGATTAACACCAAACTAGCGCGCATTGGGAAGATGCGTTTAAAACTTTCCGTCTACAGCAGTGCCACTTCCCCATGCTTAAACACTGACATCTGATCATCTTCAGTGTGTGTGTGTGTGTGTGTGTGTGTGTGTGTGTGTGTGTGTTGGGGACATAGGTCTTTCAGCAACTCGTGCGTATTTTGTTCTGCAGTTTTATGCGTTCCTGGTTAAATATGAACTGATTTTTTTTTAAAGAATGCTTTCCAAATATTGATGATCGATGCATGCTGCAAAGTATTAAAATGTGAGATTGCTCTGTGAGATTGTTGTAAAGAATGAATAAAGTGCCGAAAAGCAGTTTGAGATCTTTTCCTACAGCATGCACAACCTGAACGCGCTAGATTCTGGCTGATTTGTATTATTATTATTATTATTTAACTGAAAGAATCGCATAATTGTGAAGGTAAGCTCAGCCTCAGTGTGAGCAGCATGTGAGACAGGAGAAGTCGGGGTGTACTCACACGGCCAGTGGGGGTCACTTCTTCTGATCACTGGTATCCTGGTGTCTTTATTTCCTGCTCTTTGTCGGCGATCACTTGGGCTGCCCAGCACTGTCCAGCTTCAGTGTTTTCATTATTATGATTTTGATTCATATTTATGGATGGTTTCGGATACCTTCTCATATAGTGAATAGGGAACTTTTTATATGGGGAAACGGATAAGAAATGAGGATGAAGGCTTGGTTGTGCACGAGGGCTCCATGTCCCAGCAAGAAGTGCGCAATCTCTGGTGGCGAAACCCTGAGAAAACACCAAATACGCACATTAAAGCAGAAAAACGCAATGTTAAAATACCAATAAATGCTATTTTCCTTGACACTTGTATTATTGTTTTTTTCTGTGCATGCATTTTTTTCTATGCATGCAGTTACATAATCTTATAAATACAAATTATATATTTATATATATATATATGTATGTATGCAAAATAAGTTGTGGACAAGAGTTATTATTTATAACAAGTGGCAATGCTAATTAATGAGAATACAAGTGATTGTGTGATGTGGAAATAAAAGTGTTTAAATAAAATCAGGACTAACTGACGTGAAACCCTTTGGTCTTAAACATATTCATAATATTACACATTTTCTCCTTTTAGGCCCTTCACCTTTTATTAACCTTCAATAAACCTTTTTTTTTTTTTTTTAAGAAATATTATGTACACCAACTCACACTCAAGCTTATTTAGCATCTTGGCTGATATACTCAAGTATATCTGAGTTCTTCTTCAGATGGTGGTGTTTTTAAAAAAAAAAAAAGAAGAAGAAAGAAAGAAAGAAAGAAAGAAAGAAAATGCGCAATCATGTATTTAAAAAAAATTACATTGCAATCAGCTCAAACATACACACACACACACACACAGAGGCACACACACACACACACACACACACACACACAAATGGTCCAGTGTCTCCTTCATTTAATTCCCTTTTCGACACTATACTATCAGAACGCAACTTTTGTTCTGTTGCTCTGACTCACTTAAAAATAAAAAAATAAAATGATAATAATTTCATTTCAGAGCTAAAGTGTCCGAAACCATCCCGAAGTTGCTTTTTGATAAATGGTCGCGGTTCCGTTTCTTTGTTTCATATTCCTACCTAATCTCATGGCTCATAAACTAAAGAGGACAAGAGTGACTGAAAGAAAGAAAGAAGGAAAGAAGAAAGAAAGAGGAGCAGAGCTGCCGTTTGGGACAACCTTAATCGATTTTCGAGTCATTTTCCTCCTCACCTTGCGAAGTTGTTTCGTTTCCCATTCAAGTGCGGATAAAACAGCACAAAGACACAACGCACGTGCTTCAATCATTAATCCATCAGTAAGATTTATTCACACCATCCCTGGTGCTGATCAGGAAAAAAAAATTACAGGCTTATATACTGTACAAGAACCTGCATGATTGCAACGTTTTAATGTCTATAGACTGCATTTGCGCACATAGACACTGTATTTGTGTACTTACCTCCAAAAGCTGAACTGAGACACTCCAAAACACAAGCTAACACAAAACCACAAAAAAATAATTCAGTGCAAGTTTTATTTCTGCACTGAAGAATATTTACTGTAAACTTTACAGGACTGTGAAAATGTACAGTAAACAAGTGTAAAGTGTATTTCCAGTTACAGCTTTGTTGTAGGATAAAGTAACACCTAATCAAGCACATCTGCTCAGGACACACCTGAGCTGAAGGGTCGTGCAGTTCGGCAGTGCTGGGATTTGAACACATGACCTTCTGGAAGTCAACCCCTTAACCGCTAACGACTAGCCAGCACTGATTCAGCGCAACCTTTTAGTGGGAGTTAATTCAGTGGTGGAGGTTTTTGAATCAGGGCACGCTCGCTGTGTGAGTTCATGGTGATGGCTCAGTGGTTAAGGCTTTGAGTTACAGAACAGAAGGTTGTGTGTTTAAATCCCAGCACCAAACTGCCATAGGTGGGTCCTTGAGCAAGATGAGATCCTTTAACCTTCAGCTCAGTTATATCCTGCTTCAACCTGTATGTTGTTATTGTTGTTTAAAAAAAAAAGCATTAGCTGAATGAGTAAATGTAGAAGATTATGTCTTATTCTATACTATGTAAGATATTACAGTACTTCAGTATAAATGTTTAACAGTAGTTTACTGTAAATTATTACAGTCCTGTAAAATTTACAGTAAATATTTTAAAGTGTGGAAAGAAAATGGTTACCCATGGTTACCTAATTATTTTTGTGTTATTGAGGGTGGCGTGCCATCTTCCCTTTTCCAGTTTTTCATTTATTTTAAGTCTGATTAAAGAAATCATGGATTAGTGCTTGGTATCATCTCTCTCAGCTCTGTTTCTTTAACACCTGACTTTAGAGAACTGAAGAGTGATTTTGATATATTTATTTTTTTTATTGTGATTTTATTAACAAGCTCAGCTCAGTTGAGAAACAGACCTTTTAGACTAGCCTGGCATTTCAGTAGCTCAAGTTTCAACCTATATATATATTTTAATGTGTAGCCTATTATCAACTCCAAACATTTCGAATAAGCTTGAATCCAGCATTGAAATTCAGATTTTTAATTTTGAACTTTTTAAATTCTCAGGTCCACTTGGAGAGTCTCTACATGGAGGAAATGTGGAGCTCTGCAGTCATTTATGCATGAGCAGAAAATGCTGAAAGTTCTTGAGCACCTATCTCTTCACAGTGTAACAGAAGAAACTGCTGAAGCTCCGAGCCTGAAAACGGATCAGATTGCCCCGCATTTAGGCATTAATTGATGTGTAACCCGAGAGCGGCTTCCTCCTCTTGCGTAAGAGGAATGCCATTTACTTTACCCTGATCCTGCATCTGCAAGAACCTGCTATCCAACCGACCTTTAAAACATTTAGTGCTAGGACAACTAGGCTAAGACTTCAGCAATAAATAGGCAATAGTTAGACTATTAATAGCATTCTTGATGCCTTATTGTCATTTTACGAGAAAAGGAGCAGCCTACCATATATTAAGCCTAGTCTATATATTAAGGTGTAAAGCTAAGTAACATCCTGTTGATTCATTTTGAATTGTATTTTAAGTTTTTTTAAGTTTTTGTTTGTTTTAGAGCAATTTTGACAGCGGCAAACAAATAGGGGAGAATGGTAGTAATAACGTGTCACTTTTTTTGGTAAATCTTATAAGTAAAATGTTCATCATTACTCTGTTAACTATTCATAAAAAACAAAATACTATTTTCATGTTATACCAAAGGATATTTAACCTTAAATCAAAGGACTCATTAGAGGTTCGCCTGTAACATTGCAGTTCGTAAGATATAAGTAGATTTTTTATTTTTCTTTGCAAATTCTTTGTCGTGCCATACAGAACTCATAAGCAGTTGCACAAAATCTGCACCAGATGAGTCGTATAAAACCAAACGTATATTATAAGCAGCAACACGTGATATGCAAGGAACAGCACACCATAGACTGTGCTGTTATATGAAAACGTGTGGAGAGCCATTATCCACACTGAAGTGCATTATCTGTGTACAACAGCGTGGCTCACAGTGTGTTATTCTGCTTATGGTGGTTTGCCAATGATAGCAATGTTGAATTTATTAATAAATGACACGTCCTGTTTTTAATGCTTTACAACTTGATTTACTGCTGTGGAATGTCTGTGAGACAAGTTCGTTCCTGATATCTCTAATGTTATAGGAATAATAAACAATTGTTCTCTTAACAGCCTCTCTCTCTCTCTCTCTCTCTCTCTCTCAAAAAACGCAGCTTGTCATTTCACTGAGAAAACTGAAAGCATAAACTCTTCTGTCCTGGAGACTTTCCTGTGTTGGGAAACTTTACCTTGACTGCTACACCCGAGACTCCTTCCTTAAATGTTAAATAAATGTCTTATAATAAAAAAAAAAAACATCACCACATCAACAAATATACATTTTTCTTTACATGCAAGTTCCTGTGTATAAGCTGCTACTATAGAAACAATGACGTATTAGAGCCCATTAATATAAACCCATCGTTCACGTTACAGTCTGAGCCTTGCTGTTGTACAAAAATAATGACCCCCTACTGACCAGTCAGATTACATTCAACCACACTGTGGTATATGACATCATGTGCTACGTCTTTGCTAAGTTTGGTTCGATGAGGCTTTTTTCACAACATTATGGCTGCAGCTTGCTAAGGCAACTCCCTGCTATTGTACTTAGCTGCCTTCAACATTGCGTGATTGCACATCAACCATAAATAACGTAAAAAGTTAATGTCGGTTTGAAAAAATATATATAAATAAAGCATTAAATAAATAATACTGTCCCTGACATACAGACACAAAAACTACTCAAAATGCTTCATTTTTAAAATGCATTTATTTCCTTACTTGCTTGCAGCTGCAGTTGCATTTAAAGGAATCCTGAAAGTCAGGAAACTGTCAGCCATCTTGAAATCTGGCATGCTAGTTAACATTGCCAACTATCAATCATGCTACCTGATACTCAGACTTATTTGCATACACAATGAAATCTGACCTCAAAGACTGTAAATAAATTCAGAGCTGCTATTAAGTTGTTTATTTGCAAGCAGACAGAGGATGCTACTGAGCATGTGCAGTGTGTCACCACTGTAGCTTGTTGCTGATTGGAGCGATTGATGATGCTGCAATTGACCCCACTTTCCTCTAATATGGAAGCCTATTTTGTAAGCATACAGCTCTGATGCATGTGATTAAACTTCACGACTAGTGAGCAGCGCTACGTTTTAGTAAGGTGAAGCAGCCCTTGAGCATGGTGATTGTTGAAGCTGTAAAGGAAAGAGAGAAAGAACGGAAAAAGACCGAATGTTGTGTGTTTCCCGCGTCCCTCTCTCTGAGCTGTCTCCTCACACAGCCTGCTCTCAGCGTGGACCAGCCAGAGCCATTTCACCAGCCGGTCTACTCTTTTCGCCTGGGAAAGACACTCCTCATTAACTCTCTGTCCAGATGGCATATACTTAAACAAATGAGCTTTGTATGAGTTGGATGTATAAAGTGATAGAGTGGCCCCCACTGCTATGCCAAAACATATGCATCTCTGTGTCTCTGTGTTTGCAGAACATCATGCAGAAAAAGAAGCCTGTTCATCTTCATTTTATAGCCAAGATGATCCTTAATAACAGAAACAGTTTTTTTCAGAAACTTACTTTTGCATTAATCATTATTACAATACTTCTTGTTTTTCTGATTTTTTTTTTGTTTATTATTACTGATACCCTTAGGTTTGAAATGGTCCATTTTGTTACCAACTAGACCGCTCTCTCTCACTCATATTAGCCAGACATCTTATGAATCCTTACAGATTTCCAAATACTTATATATGAATCCCTGTGCTTTTTAGAATTTATTCTGCAAAAGAACTAAATATCAATTCAAACCCTAGGTCCCTTATGTATTAGGCATCTCAGATGTTCATCTACTGTCTCCTGTCCTTTATATATTTAAATTCGCTATGGTATGGAATGATAAAAACAATCCTGGATATCTGATCTGTGATCAGATAAGAGAGTTTTTTCCTCTGGAATAGTTTGTGAGTGCAAGCCCAAAAAACTCTCACACGTTTGGCACACCCCTCATTCCCCCTGTCTCCCTCCCTCTGCACCATGTAAGCTACCTCTTCGCAGGTAATTGCCTTGTCAGTGGAGTGGCAACGTGCCTTGTCTGAGTCCATTTGCATTCCTCAGTGTGAACATTTCCAGCAGTGCTCCAGGTGAACTTCCTCCTCTTTGGTAAATACATTTCGGATGTGACATCTCCAACCCTGCAGGCCCCGCCCCCCCACTACCATTAACAAACCCACCAAGGTGTCAAACAAGATAAGAAACATTAAGGATCCCTAACCCTACTTTATGTAATAACCCTTAAATCTCTACAAATGCACTGGGGCACCTTGCCAACCCCCTCAAAGCAACACAGGGTGTGTAGTGTTTCCTATTTATTTACCCATCCCACTACCTAACATACAAAGACTAATGGATAAAAAGTGACAAGCTATCAGGAGAATCTGAATGCATAATTGATGCAAGGCATAAATTAATATGATTATGCAGGGAGGGCCGCGGCTGCCAAGGAGCACACAGGAGCTTGGAGGATGAAACATGGTTCCTATCTCCAGGGCTGATAAGCATCAGGGGTATTATCTTCAACCGCCCCTACCCCTCCACCACCCCTCCACCTCACACACACACACCCATGTTTCTTGTACAAGACCTGCCTCCTGTTCCTCTTTGTCTGCTCTTTTCTGAACATGTCTTACCAAAAGTCATGACTTCTACCCCTTGAACCCTGAAGATGCTCGGTCAAATAGTCTCTAAGTATAGAACTCTACATACGATAGAACAAATGGTGAGTTTGACAAATGATAACGGAGAAACACTGCATGCACTGTACTTTTAAATGTTGCTTGTACAGTATAAATAGTACATTGAATGTACTGCATATATAGCGTTTAGAGGAATGTAGAGGAATGAATCCCATCACTCAGAGGGTCTCAGTTGAGCAAGGTACTGAACAAAACACAAAGTCCATACAAGCAGGAAACCACCTGTTCTCCAAAGAGATGCGGCTCAACCAAACATGCATCACACATCATCCATATGCTTTCTTCTCAAAAGCAGTGTCTCTGCGCGAGAAGTGAAAATAACAGCAATGTATAGTTTTTCCTGTAAAATAATAATGCCTTTAAAATGACCTAACATTAATGTTTGTTGAAGCCACTCCTGAGGTGATTAGCCACACTGATCCTATTAAACTCCTGGAAACCAGGTTTTGGACTAAAATATCCTGGTACATAGTTAAATTCATAAGGCTATTATTCTTCCCAGGAGACCATGAAAAGAATCAGTGATCCACCACCATACTGTACAGCTGATGTGACTGCTTCTCCTTTTTTTTTTTCTTTTTTCCATGTTGTTGTTTGAGTGGATAATTTGACTCCTTTGGTGTGATCTTAAACTTTTGAAGAGTGCCAGTAATTCTGGAGTTGACTTGCTGAATGCATGTTTAATGTTGAATGCAAATTCCTGCGTACTCTATACATATGGCTAATAAACATATTCTCATTCTGATTTTAATTCATAATTTAAAGTCATGTGCAAATGTAAATGAGAAAAAAGAAAGAAGTGAAGAAATAACAAAATATACAAAGCAAAATCAAAGAAATAAAATGAACATAACTGAAAATTCATTGTGCAGCTACTCTCTTGAGAAAAGAACAGCTTTCTAGATCCTTCTGGATTTCTAGATCTGACTAGACGTGCATTTTTTCCTTTTATAAAGTTTACCTTAAAAGCAACCCCACTTTGAAGCCTTATCTCACGATGTGCTTGAAAGATGAAGGCCTTTAATTGAGAGCATAGGTATTTGCTTTTGTAATTACCAGGACACCAAGCTGTGACTCAAATTACAATTCAGAGCAACAGATGTGCCCTGAGATGCTGAATAAATATATGTGTAATATTCCCCATCTGACGGCAGTGACTGCTCGTTGTGTGAGTGTCCCTTTGGACATTTCTCCCCAAAACCACATGCCAATTGACATAAAACTTTAAAAAAAATTGTTTTTTCTATTAATACACAGAGATTCGTTCCCCAACTGATTTTATCTGCTTGACCATGTGTTTTCCTAATCAAGTGGAATCATTAAATATGCATAGGCCTGTAAAGTTAAAAAAAAAAGGAAAGAAAGAAAGAAAAATAAAAAGAATTTAAATTCTGATGCAAACGCCTGCCAGGAGAGTATTATCTCTAAGCAGTGTCCCTGACTGGGACACCAGATTTTTCATTTTAAGCCAGTAAACGCAGCCGAGAGGGACATCAAATGGGATCAGCGAGGTCTTTTCTGTCACGCCTCTGCAGACTCCGCGTGCCAGCGATCAGCAGAAAAGCCTCGTCCACGGGACACCCTTAATAATTCATAAACAAGAACATCCAACAAAATTGCACCTGGGACACTTCCACAGTTCCACAGAATCTGTTTGTTCATGCTGAGTATAACAGATTTTACACACTCTCACACACACACACACAAACACATATACACAACCTGCTCTTATAAAAATTAAATTAACAAACCTGGACACCACTAAGGTTTTGATCTCTGCATGTTTTTTTTTCCATAGGTGTGTTTCTAAAAGTGTGAAGGGAACAGAGTGCTGGCTGTGTCTCTCTGAAGTAGCTTACACACCAATATGGCAGGTTATGTGATACCAGCAACCTGCACCCATATAGTATTTAGCAAGCTCGATCTGTGGCTCGGTGTAATCCATGACTGCCAACTTGGTGCATTGTTCAGGTGGCTGCTCATCCTCATATGCTCATGTGTTACACTGTCAAGAAGAAAGCAAGAACCTGAATGAGAGAGTGTGCTCCTGCCAGAAAGAAGCCACTGCCAAAAAGCACAGATGCCGAGGCTGGTAGGCACTTTAATCAATGCTATTTATATCATAGTGACATACGTAAGAAAACAAGCCGAGTGTGTCTGTTAAGTGGCTTCTCTAGTGTGTGCCAGCTCCTTTTTTCTGTCTTCCTCTCTCTCTCTCTCTCTCTCTCTCTCTCTCTCTCTCTCTCTCTCTTTCACACACACACACACACACACACACGCACGCACACACACACATTCACAAACAGGCTGCATTATTTCTGTGCCCTCTTCCCAATAAAAGTCTTGTATAACATTGCACACTTCACACACACACAGAGCACTTGCACAGATTACTTTCACTTTACACATGTGTATGTCTATACTGATGACATCTGCACAGTGATATCATGATATCATTTTAATATAGCATGTGTGAAACAGGATAAAAGTGCTAGAATAAAAAATTATGGCTCAAAAATAAGAATCGCAGTGTGTGTTTATAACTGGCTAAAAAGCTGGACTAAAACTGGTTCTAAAATTCGTAGCATATTTGTAAAATATTGATGTGTGTGTCTTTTATCATTATCTTTACACTTAACGTGAAAATATCTTATATATAGGCAAACTTATCCAATATTTCTTATTTTAAGAATATTCTAAATTAAATATAAAACTATTTAAGACATTTGTCCTTACTGTGACCTTGATCCTGTCTGGCTTAATTCCAAAATCTAATCAGTTCATCTATTGGTTACAGTGATAATTCCACATAAATCCTACAACCATTCAACCACATGCTCTTGAGACATCACGCTGACAAGAATCTCAGACCGACGGATGGATAGACAGACGACCCAAACATCTGCCCACAGAACAAAGCTATTTTGAGCTCGAGATTAGTAACAAATGTCTAGAAATGGGGTTAATAAGCATGTATTTGGTTCATTGTACTCTTATAATATGAAATACTAGATACATTTGTCTATATTCAAGATACTTTCACTTCCTAAGACATCATTTTTGCGGTACCAGTAAAGCAGAATTATGTATTATGAAAGAAAATATGTTGAATGTTGAGAAATGTGTTTTGTATTCAAAGTGATTTTGTTGGGTTTTATAGGAATGAAGAAAATGTATGACCACTGAAGCTGCCCATAGCTCCGATATTAACCATTTTACCCATTCTGAATTTATATGAATCTGAAATAACAAGGTGTGCTTATTGTTTACATAAGCGTTAGCGGGTCATACATCACTGTGAGGCTGTAGCATCATTCTAGTGTGTTTAACAATATTACTGGGGTTTAAACCTCTACAGTAAAGCCCATGTCATGGTGTTTCAGCTCTATAATGGGAACTGCTCTAGGAACCATAATGGAGCAAGACTGCTCCTTTCTCTACTCAATCTATTTGCTATCATATCGCACCGTACCGCACAGCCTGAAACGTGACGCCCTCGTTCAGCCTCCAGCGTTCCCGCAGGAGCCCCCAACACTCTTTCTCAAGTTTCACCTCAAGAGAGAAATAAAAATCAATAAACAATCTGAAGTTCTCAGAAAACATTTTTTTTTTTTGCGCTTAATGAATATACAAGCTCGGTGTGTCACAACTCGAGCATACTGAAGGTTGTGTTCCTTACACTTAGACGTGCTTTTTCACAAGGTGTGATCGCTTTTCTCAATATGGACATCACGTATTACATACACAAATACTTATGCTGTATTATGAACACTCTTTGACATCACAGCTAGATATGGGAACACAGCTGTATCAAGCAAATGCTTCATTTGTAAGAATGTAAAAAAAAAAACTTAAAAATGGTTAATAATAATGTGGAATAGCGGCGTGACTAAGATTAGCTAAGACTAGTGATTTAGCATCTACAGATTGTGGGCTTGTGTTTTGTTCAGAGGGTCTCAGAATATCATGGACAACTGAGGAAACACATCTCTGCACTGACCATCTAGATGTCTAAAATAATTCTAATGAATGTCAAAGTGATTACTGGATTTGTTATGAATGTAGTAAATTTATGACTAATAAAGCTTCCCTAAAATGAGCCAATACCTCTCATAATCATTTTGTATAAATGCATATGAATTAATGAGATTCTGCTGTACTTATTAATCGTATAAGAGTCATTGCACAGACAGCACAGCTAAAGTATGCAATGAATCTGAGGTAATATGCTTTTCCGGAGTTCCTTGCTGTCACAGGGAGAGGGATAAAAGCAGAGGGGAGAAACGAGACACAATTTGGTTGGCTTCCCTGAGGGGTTTCGTCTGTCTGAACATCTTAACGTTATGGTCGGGGGCTACAACTGTCGCTCTGTGTTGGCCTCAGCTATGGGGATGGAGAGAGCCCAGTGTCCAGCCTCATCTGTGACGGATACACACTGACAGACCTAACTGCGCTGCTGGTGTGAATATGTGTGTGTTTGTGTGTGTGTGTGTGTGTGTGTGTGTGTGTGTGTGTGTGTTTGAGCATGTTACACACGTCACTGTACCTCACTGTGACATCACGTACTTGCTCTGCGGGCTTGTCTTCTCACTGGTACTACCTAGTTTAGTCCTGACAGAACTAGTACACACACTGTAATAAAAGTATATGCTACAATATTATCACTCACTCACACGCACGCACACACACACACACACACACAGAGGACAATTTTTTTTACTATCCTTATGAGGACCTTCCTTTGACATAATTATTAAAGCAGCTAATTAATGCTATGCAAAACTCTGGACAGACAGTAACCCAAAGTCAGGATGGAGCCCAGGACCCTGGAGCTGTGAGGTGACAATGCTACCCAGTGCAGCACCATGCCACTATCCATGCCAATATTCATGTAGAATATTGTTCTCCCTAAAATAACTTCTGTACTAAGTCATATTTTCAATAAAAACAATAAGCTTGCACAAAAGCGTCAGGCAAATAATGTTTTCTTCATTTTCTTTGTGTGTGATGTACAGTACATGGGACATGGGAACTTTAACTACATGGGGAATTGAACATACTGAATAAACAGATTAGTGCTGCAATGGATTGGTGTCCTATGCTGTGTGTATTCCTGCCTCATGCCCACTGCTCCCACAATAGGCTTCGGATCCACCGCAACCCTGACCAGGACAATTCAGTTAAAACCTTCTACAGACTCCTATAGCTGATTAAGGACTTTTATCCAAAACATCCAGTCTCTCCAGATACCGATTTATCCTGGTCATTCACACTTTACAATCTTCTAAAATTTACAATTTTGAATCACATTGTACTATATGGCACTGAAACAGCTGTATATGATATTTTATTGAATACAATATCACGTATCATGATGCACATTGTATTATATCAGACAGGAGAGATATACACTCCTATTGTCCAAACACACTCCCTGTGACATCATGTACTTTCTAATATAAGCTAATACTACAGATGCAGATGAGATTAAATGGGGGTCTATCGAGCTGCTCTGTTTGGCTGTCTATTATAATGTAATGGAAAAGCCCAAGTAAAGTGGAATTCAACAACTGCTAAGTGTTAAAGAGCAAATCATGTTACATGCTGTGTTAATGAAAGACTCACTCCAAACAAGGAAGCAATCGCTTTGCAACAAGCGGCTCATGAATCTAGCACAGATTAGCAGCTCAGTAAAAACAATTTGCCTGACTTACAAAGACAGGCACTTGATGAAAATGTCCATTAAATAACAATGAGGCAAGAAAAAAGTAATAATTAAATTTTATTCCCTTATTTTTTGACCCTAAGTGTGAGCATGTATCTTCATATGTCAGTGAAGTAGCTCACTGGGAGGAGCATCTATTGATTTTACTTATTGGCTGAGGAACAAATAACAGAATCAGAGGTGGAGAATAAGTCACTGCTTGTGCTTTCTTGCCTTTTACTCTCAGTGCGCATATTTTTAGTCCCTTCAGTGTGGTCACTACTAACAGAAGATAATTACAGAAACACGTCTCACTTATAGAGATTACATGATCCATTCACTTCACTGACTCTTTCTTCAGTTAAGCCTTGCAGATGCAACAGAGATGGAACTACACCATAAACTGGAACTGAGTTTGTTGTCACAATTGCGTAACTGTACTAGGGGTGTAACCAAATACCAATACATCATTTGGATTGAGCAGATAATACATCCTAAACAAATCCGAATACAGATATGAAAAATAGGTGTTTTGTGCAAGCAAGTGTGGAGGGTTGCCAGGTTTCAGAAAAATTTCCACCCCAACTTACAACTCAAAAACCACACAAAAAGCCTTGAAACTAGCCCACAATGTTCAGACATTGAAAAAGGTAAGCACATTTTCCTTCTTTTTCTCAGTCTTTTTGTGGGAAACAAGTAAACAGTGGTGCGCATTTCTGATTTGCAGTATACAGTATATCTGCAATACCTGGACATTATACATGGGAGATGGCAACCCTGCTCACAGAACTTAAGAAGAGAGCAAATTCATTAACATGATACTAATGTCATGGTTGTGCCGAATACGGCGCAGAACTACGATACCCATCATCCCCTGCACATCACCTGACCACAACACTCACCATGTCACATGACTGTTCGCATCTGTGTTTAATGAGCACTAGTATATAAGTCCTGTCTTGCGTAGCACCTTTTGTCTAGCTTTTGTCGTTGTCTCTGACTCCTACATGTAATGTTCAAGCTGTTGCCTTGCTATTCCTCATTTTGTGTTTAATGTGCTTCACTGTCAATAAACTAAATCTCACTCCTCACACAACTGGCCCACGGAGCCCACTGAGGCATGCCTCCCTAGTGCATCCACTCACAAAGCCAGCACTGGTCACGCCACCTAAACACCACTCTGCCACTACCTCTTCACCCTATGAAAATAAACTCACCTTTATTTGCACCTATCCTGTCTCTGCTGTGTCTGTGTTCTGCTCCGCACCACCACTGAAGAACTGCTGGCCCTTCAGAAGATAAGTATGGCCGGAGTTCCCCACGGATCCATCCACACCCACGAAAGCCAGCATACCTGGCTCAAGGGGAGGACAGTGCCGTGCAGGAGCGAAAGCTGAATCTGAGGATAACAATAACCCAGTGTCTACTGTGTTACACCAGGCAACCCACGAAAGCAACTTTGGGTGTGAGCAAAAGGAGGATGACCAAATGAAGCACTGTTGGCGTGCTGCAAAAAGAAGGAGAAAATCAGCAGGCCGACCAGACACTGCCCACCTCGTCCTTCATGATAGAGGCTCCTCTACTACCACCCTGAACAGCAGGGCCAAGCTTGCAATCTCCTGGTGGTCCCCCATTCCAAGGTCAACTGGCTGATGCACCTGGCCCACACACACCCACTAGGCAGCCACCTGGGGACCAACAACACACTAGATAGGCTGAGGGACCGGTTCCACTGGCCAGGCATGGAAGCAGAGTTGCAGAACTTCTGCTTGTGGTGCCCCCAGTGCCACTGCACCTCCCCCAACAAGCCCACACCCACCACACTTATAACACGATAAGTAGACGAGAAAGGGGAAATTGGGACGTCCTCCTGCCCTAGATCCTGTTCACAGTGCATCCCAGGCATCCATGGGATTCACTTTGTTCAAGCTCCTCTTCAGAAGGAGACCTGGAGGGCTGTTGGACATGGCCAAAGAGACATGTGTAGAGCAGACATCCCCATTCTGCTCCATCATCGAGTACGTCTGGAAAATGCAGGAGCGGATTGACCAGGTGGCCCCCACAGTGGCAGCACATGGAGGACATGCAAGCGGAACAGCACCGAGCACATTGGCCAGTGCAACCCCGTGAGTTCCAGCCAGGTGACAGGGTGCTCCTCCTGCTGCCCACCACTAACTGCAAGTTTCTGGCCCACTGGCAAGGCCGGGTCACAGTTCTCGAACAGGTGGGCCCAGAGAACGACTGCCTGCAACAGCTGGGTTAGTGACCAAACACCCAAGTATATCAGGTTAACCTGCTGAAGAAATGGATTAAGCCTGTCCCTGCTGTGTCAGCTTTTTGTGATACCCCTTAGACCCCCCAGGGCGGACCTTGGTCCAAAAGGGAGAGGACCTGACCACCTCACAGCTGCAAGACCTAACGGAGTTGGTGGGCCAATTTTCGGAGGTGTTTGTGGTGGACCCAGGGCTGAAAAACATGGACCAATATGAAATCAAGACCCTGTCTGGAGTGTTGGTTCAACGGCGGCCCTACGACGATATCATCGAGGAATCTGCCAGCCCCTGATCTAGCCCCAATGTGATGGTACCGGAGACCGATGGAAGTCTCAGTCTATGCAATGACTTCCATAAACTCAACCAGGATTCTGAATTCCACAGCTACCCCCTGCCCCGAGTGGATGATCTGATGGAGCGCCTGGGGAGAGCCCACTTCATGGTACTGGCAGGTACGTCTAGCCCCGGACGCAAAACCTAAGACCACACGTAGCGCCTCCAGTGGCCACTGGCAATACCGGGTTCTCCAATTCGGGCTTTCTCATGCATGGGATTTCTCTGGGTTCTCTGGTTTCCTCCTGAGTCAAAAAACATGCTGGTAAGTTGGATTGGTGACACTAGATTATGTGTGTGTGTGTGTGTGTGTGTGTGTGTGTGTGTGTGTGTGTGTGTGTGTGTGTGTGTGTGCATTGTGAAGGACTGGTGATTTCAGTGTTCTAGGGATAGGCTCTGGATCCAACACAACGTTCAGGATAGAGCAACTGTTGAGTGAATACATAGTTAAAGGTTCTAACTGGAATCCACTGTTATAGGGAAAACTTTAAGATAAAAATTATTTTGTGGCTTCCCCTAAAAAGACAAACAGAAGAACCCTAAAGAGTGTATTATTTGGTTGTTAACCATGTTCCTGTATATAGACTATAATTTGCTTGGACTTTCACTTTGCTAGCCAGTGTCACAGTGACGCTGCTTCTGACACATGGCCTTTTGTGTACTATGAACCTTCCTCAGGAAGCTGCAAATTAACAGTAAAAATGGTTTTCACAATCATACCTAATATCATGTTTGCTCAAACCACACCAGATGCCTGGGATTTCACACCAGATTTAATACCACCACTCTAATGCAGTATCCAGTGTGGATGTTTCTCTGCAGGATACCAAAGGCAAAATGTCTGTGGAACATCCATGAGACACAGTTGCTCCCTCACCAGCCTTTTTTTTCTCCTTCTTGATGTTATAGAGAAACCAGAAAGCACAAATTCCTCTGTCCTGATGACTCTGCCATGCTGGAAAACTTACTGTCCATTACGAAGTGTTGACACCTGAGACTCTTTTCATAAATGTTAAATAAATGTTTACCATATCAAGGAATGCCTCACCATATTAATGCATGTGGAACGTCCACCATAAAAGTCCTTGTGAATGAGCTGTTACTGTAGGACTACACTATAAATGTATTAGAATGAGAGCATTGATATAACCTTATAATTTTGATTATAGCCAGAACTACTGTCAGAGCTGCTGTTATAAAAATTAATCAACATATTCAGATTTGAAAATTCAACAGCTCTGTGGTATACAGTACTGCAATAAATGTGCTGCACTGGCATCAGTGGAGTGTCACAGGTATTTTCCTGACAAGTGCAGCCTTATAGGACTTTCTCAGTTCCTACAATCTGGTTTTTTGGATGGCCACTATTTATATTCATATAATCTCTTCAACACAAATATCATTCTTCATTAAAATACTAACTAAATACAATAGACAATTATTTTATTTGCAACAAATACAAACAAACAACTCATTTAATACTGAAAGCTTTTTAATAATGAAAGCTTTAATAGTGAATTCAAACTCAAATGTGCCAACCCTTTCCTTATTTTTGCACATGCGTGATGACCATAAAATTTAGCCCGGTATGAATTTGTTCTGCAGACACCAACCTGTATTTCAATGTTGCTCAGCATGCTCCTTCCCCCTTCTCACTCTATTTCTTTCGGTGATATACAGTATATTCTTTTTAATATGTTATGTGTCAGCAGATTAAATTTTCCCCATGCTCCAACAGGCTGAAGCTGTTCACTATCTAATGACAGGCAGAGTTGGACAGGGAGCCTTTCAAAAATCCATACCTGCCTCACCTCCACCCGACTGCTATTGACTAGCATCCAACTTAATGTGATATCACATAAACCTTTCCCAATTTCTATCTCAGGTTTCCATAGCTGAGAGAAATCCAGTTAACTTCTTGACACGGTCATCTTGTGCATGAAGATCCTCAGGCACTGGAACATCTGGAATGAGAGAGAGGGAGAGAGAGAGAAAGAGTAGGGGGGAAGAGGCACACAAACATACTTCTATTCCAGAGATTATGCTTGCATACACCTATAGCAGGAAGAACACATGGGTGAATTATACAATAGAGAGCATTTAAAAGCTATTAAAATGATATGAAACCCCAAACTAGGGGTTTGTGGGGTCACTTGATGTAAAAATGGGGTCGTGAGAGAAACTCACAATCTCATCTTTTGTTTCAATCATTTATTTGACAAATTAAACAATTTAGTGCTAGGCTAAAGGCTAACCCTAGCTGTCCGGCTCTACTATCCTTTCTCTTCTCTAATGTTTGCTCTCGGAACAATAAACTGGACTTACTTGGACTTACTTAGACTTACTCAGCTAACTACCCAGCATGAAGACAGAGACTGTTGTGTTTTCATTTTTATCAAAACATGGCTCAACAGAATTCCGGACGCAGCCATTCAGCTAGCCGGGCTAACTGCACATCATGCCAACAGGATAGCAGCACTTTCTGGTCAGACTTGTGCTGGTGGTCTGTGTGTTTCCATAAACAACGAATGGTGCAGGAATGCTGTTGTGGTCTCAAGCTACCGTTCATCACTGGTGAAGTTTATGACTGTGAAATGCTGGCCATACTACCTGCCCAGAGAGATTTCCATCATGCTCATTGTTGCAGTGTATATTCCACCCAGCGCTATTGCAAGGGAAGCATTAACTGAACTCTACTGGGCTATCAGTAACCTACAGACAGCGCACCCTTATGGATTTTTCATCGTCATCGGAGACTTTACTCCAGAGGATCTGAAATCAATGCTGCCAAAATACCACCAGCGTGTTGATTTTGCAACAAATACTTTAGATCTTGTTTACACCAACATTTACAGTGTGTACAAGGCTTCACCCTGCCCTACCTCAGCTGCTCGGACCACATCTCTGATATGCTAATCTCAGCATACAGACCACTTCTGAAACGTGCCAAACCAGTTCTGAAACAGGTGAGAACCTGGTCTGAGGGAGCCGTCTCAGCACTTCAGAACTACTCTGAGCTCACAGACTGGAATATGTTCAGAGAGGCTGCTACATACAACCGCACCATAGACTCGAATATACAGCATCAATGACTGACTACATCAGCAAGTGCATAGATGATGTGACTTCCTTCAAGACCATTACCACACGTGCAAACCAGAAACCATGGATGACTGCTGAAGTGTGCTTACTGCTGAAAACCTGAGACCGACCACACTGGACCCATTTCAGTAAGCCTACCATCCCAACCGTTCAACAGAGGATGCCATATCTGCTACTTTCCGCCTTTCTCTGACCCACCTGGACAAAAAGGACATATGTAAGGATGCTGTTCAAAGACTTCAGTTCAGCATTCAACACAGTCATCCCAAACAACTGATAACAAAGCTGAGCCTGCTGGGTCTGACCACACCACCACCCTCTGCAACCGGATCCTGGACTTTTTGACTGGGAGACAGAATGGTGTAGAGACAACAATCTATCTCTTAATGTTGATAAGACTAAAGAGATGATAAGACCAAGTTTCTTGGTGTGCATATGACGGAGGACCTCTCCTGGACTCTCAACACCACCTGCCTAGCCAAGAAGGCCCAGTGGCGCATCTACTTGAGAGAGGCTGAAGAGAGCCAAACTCCCCCCTCACATCCTCACCTCCTTCTACAGAATGATGACGAATCTCAGTGTTTAAGTCTAGGCTGAAAACATATTTGTTTAGTCAAGCCTTTTGTGAATAGTTTTTTCTTAGGTACAGGAGCAGGTCTGGAGGGTTCACAGGCATAGAGTGTTGTGGTGACCTGGGATGTTTGGATGCTGTCGCCCCCCCACTCTCACACGTTCACTCGGGTTTGTCAACAGTGGAGTGGCTGGCTGCCTTATGTCCCAGGGTGCCCTCATGTCTGTGTTAGCTTCTGGCTCTCCCTTTTAGTTATGCTGTCATAGCTAGTCTTGCCGGAGTCCCTGCTTGCACTCTGCATGCAAAGTATATTTTGCTTAACCATTAGTGGACAAAGCTTATCTAACATTCTCTTCCTCTCTCTCCATCTCTTTCTCTCC
>CM040984.1:22364585-22377567 GCA_022985145.1 Pangasius djambal | reverse complement strand
GGAAGAATGGTCAAAAATTCCTATAAACACACTCCTCAACCTTGTGGACAGCCTTCCCAGAAGAGTTGAAGCTGTAATAGCTGCAAAAGGTGGACCGACATCATATTGAACCCTATGGGTTAGGAATGGGATGGCACTTAAGTTCATATGTGAGTCAAGGCAGGTGACCGAATACTTTTGGTAATATAGTGTATAATAATCCATAATTTTATATATGGATTTCCATGATAAGTTCAAATAGCTTATTTATTTCAATTATACAATAAATTGAAAGAAGTTTTTGTGAAACCCACTCATTTCATATTAATGGCATTAATTGACAATATATTAATAAACAAAGAAAGCAAGGCAACATAAATACATAAATTAAGACAAATAAGACTAGTCTTTTAATTATTACTAAAGAAATGCGACTGTATAAAAGGAAGCAATGCTGCAATGGCTCAGTCGTTTGTTTGTTTGTTTGTTTTTCCATGGCATCTTCTTTCAATGCTGTGCAACACTTTAGAGCCAGGAGCGATAAGTGGCCGATCTGGTATGTCTTAATCTGCAGTATGTGCTCTATACTCCCTGCCTCTGAGAAATTCCTTTTCACTCACTGTTTTGTCCTCGTTTTGTGCTTTCAGCTCTCTATCAGCTTTACCTTTTATGGAGTTTTGTGGGTGTCAACAAATGCAAATCAGTTGTGGTGTGCTTTGCAGTTTATGGGTGATTGGTATTCATTAACACACAGAATGAAGAAAATCAGTGTTACCAAGACTTTTGTAAATCTGATGGAAATGTTTAGTTCATTGTGTCCTACGAAATCACTGACACACAACTCTACTAAAAGACTTATAAATGAGGCCCAATGTGTTTACGCTGATTTCCATTTTTACGTTTCAAATCAGCTTCATAGTCAATTTCGTCAAAAACAATTCAATCTCCAGCAGCTCAGACTTGTAATCGTAGAACTCCCTGGGACCTCTGATGGACATAAACATTTTCAGACAAGCCCATGTCTCTGTTCTTCAATTCATATACATACTGTCTTCAGTCTCTCAAGATACCACGTTACCTTTAAATGGTGAAATCCACAACAGGTGGCACACCCTGACTGTCTCACTGCTGAGGTTCTCACCATGTTCTTTTTTCCAACGGAGGATGTGATTGGAGGCTGGCTAATCCTGTAAACAGCTGTGATTGGCTGGCACCAGGGGCTGGGAGACTGCAGGGGAGAAGAAACTGGAATCAGAGGATTAGGAGCTGGAGAAGAGATTCTGAAGTAGCAAGCTGAGAGATGCATGTAGAGGTCAGCAGAGATAGGAGAAAATGGCACCTTGGTCAGAAAAGATATTGGAGACAGCTGATTCATGAGATTCATGAGATGAAAGTGAAGCTGAATGAAAAACAGAAGTTTATGGTTTTCAGTAGGATGAATACAGACAAAGTGGGACACTTGGTGTACTGCCTGTAACACATACCTGTGCAATGTTTAATAACTATGCTCACTATAACTATGTTAGTTGATGCAAAGTGGTTTTAACTTTTCAGAAATACAGAATTTCCTAGCTTTCTGTCTCACATAACTCTTTCAGGCACATTTTGACACCCTGAGCAGTAATATGAGATTTTGCTCATTTTGAATAAATTCACGTAGAGTCAGCTTCACTTTTGCTGCAATTGCTGCATTTCTTAAATAACCTCTGATAATTCCACAAAAACCATAGCAGCATTTGCAATACTGCATTGGCAATAAATAATATAATTTATTTGTCAAAACCAACATGTTTATAGTACTATAGGTACACTATATGGCCAAAAGCTTGTGAACACCTGACCATCATATCCATATGTGCTTTTTGAACATCCCATTCCAGATTTCGTCCCCCTTTGCTGTTATAATAACCTCCACTCTTCACCAGAGTTTGGAGCGGGGCTGTGGGAATTTGTGTCCATTCAGCCACAAGAGCATTAGTGAAGTCAGACCATGATGTCGGGCGAGAAGGTCTGGGGTGCAGTCAGCATTCCAGTTCATCCCAAAGGTGTTCAGTGAGGTTGAGGTCAGCGTTCTGTTCAAGCCGCTTGAGTTCTTCCTCTCCAACCTCCAAACCATGTCTTTGTGGACCCCGCTTTGTGCACAGCGGCATTGTGATGCTGGAACAGGTTTGAGCCCCTTAATTCCAGTGAAGGAAAATTGTAATGTTACAGCAAACAAGACATTCTGTTCAACTGTGTGCTTCCAACTTTGTGGCAACATTTTGGGTGTGATGGTCAGGTGTCCACAAACGTTTGACCATATAGTGTTTTTGTATCCTCTGAACTTATCCTGGGAACACTGGGTGCGAGAACGGGAATACACCTTGGATCACAGGGCACCATGTACACACATTCACACACTCAAGAGAATGAACAATACAATGTAATAGAGAGTTTATAGTTTAAACTGTGTTTCAATGCCAAGAGCAAATTCTAACACTATAATTAAGAATACAGCAGTTATCCTTCATCTTTAGCACTTGTAAGTTCCAACATACAGCAGAAGCTGTTTTTTATATGAAGCCTATGACCGTGTGTGTATCTGTGTCTGGTAGAGACCATGGTGACAGCAGCAGTGTCTCAACACTCGGCTAGAATCAGTATTCCTGACATGAATGTGGCCAAAACCCTGGCTAGCCCTAATTAGTGCCAATTGGTGTGAGTGTCTCCCGGCCTTTGCCCTGTCTCTACATCAGAAACGCTACATTCTGCGCTCAGCCTGGAAGCAGCACTGTCTGCTAAGAGTAAAGCCACTGTGTCCCAGTGTCCCCAAATCAGTTGTGAAAGAAACAGCTAGAGGATCCAGCAGGGCCCTGAAGTCATGTTGAGGCTCACATACACACACCATGGCCATGGTCTATTTTTGATACTGTGGAAAAAACGTGTTCAGCTAGTCACCTCTCTCTTGGGTCAAGGTGAAGTTTCACTGTCTACATCTTGGACGTAAGGATGGAACTGAGTAAACTGACATGGAAAAACACAATGCATTTTAGATCCTCACTTCTAACTACAAGCAGCAGACTCTCTCATCAACCAAACAGATCTCTATCAGTGAAAGGCATTCACTAACAGGTCCAAAAATCCTCTTCAATAAAACACATTTTCACATTCGTCTCTTTGTCCCATTTTTTTTAAATACAAGACAAAATTCACTACAATGGCTACAGTAATGAATCCTATACTGCAGGCAATAATAGTTTGTAGTTGACAATCAGGGAAGTTCAATCTATATGAAATGCTAATATACTGTCCACCAAAAAAATGGCCAACAGAGTTTAATGGTGAATGGACAAGGACACGCAGTGCAAGCTATTTGAACATGCAGCGACCACCATAACTCACCCAGCCTGACATATACCATGAGTTATAGGTGTGCCAAACTACTGAGGGGAAGAAAAAGACCTGTTTTAACATCCCTGGCACTGTAATGTATTTATTTATAAAACCGCTTTCAATTTAAATCAGTCATGTCCCCAGATAAAAATGTATGCATAAATGACAAAGTGATTTATAGGAATATTCCTAAATAACATAATATTTTGTTGGAAGGAAAGGAATCAAAGCTCGCATGCTGCAATGCAGTCCTTGGTTGAAATGAGCAGCAACCAGTGTCTGAGAAAAATCTCAGTATTGTGATGTATTGTAAATCTGCAGGACTGCAAACAGGCCAAAGTACTCATTTAATCATGCACAGACAAAGCAGAATCATCACAAGTAATTAACAGTGCAAGTCACAGAGCACAGCAGAACACTATAATGGGCAAATGGCAAAATTATGATATATAAATTTGAGTAAAATATGTACTCATTGTTATGTTGCAAATATAACATGTTGGTGCAAACTACTAGGCCTTTGATCATTTTTTTACAGACCACATACTGTAAAGACTTGGACATTTGCTCAGTCCCTTCAGTCGATATTTGGTGCTACAGGGAAATACACTCACCGGCCACTTTAATAGGAACACATGTACCCCTGCTTATTCATGCAAATTATCCATTCAGCCAATCATATGGCAGCAGTGCAGTGCATATAAAGGTCAAGAACTTCACTTAATGTTCACACTAATTATCAGAAACTGAACAGTTGAAGATTGTAAAAACATCGTCTGGCCTTTTTCCAATCTTCAACTGCCCACTGTAGCCTCAGATTCCTGTTCCTGGCTGACAGGAGGGGAACCCAATGTGGTCTTCTGCTGTTGTAGCTCTTCCACCTCAAGGTTTGATATGTTATGCATTCTGGAGTGCTTTTCTGCTCACCACGGTTGTAAAGAGTGCTTATTTGAATTGCCATAGCCTTCCTGTCAGCTCAAACCAGCTCTATTCATTCTCCTCTGATCTCTCTCACCAACAAGGTACTCCTGCCTGCAGAACTACTGCTCGCAGGATGTTTTTTGTTTGTTTGTTATCTTTGTTTGTCTTTGCACCACACTGTAAATTCTAGAGACTGCTGTGTGTGAAAATCCCAGGAGAACAGCCATTTCTGAAATACTCAAACCGGCCAGTCTGGCACCAACAACCATGTCACTGAGTCTCTGAGATCACATTTTCCCCCATTCTGATGTTTGATGTGGACATTAAACGAAGCTCTTGATGTGCATACTGTATATCTGCATAATTTTGAAAAACATGATGTTCATTTCACATTGTGAAACATTTACTGTTAAGTGGCCACTCCATACGGACCTAAAGAATGTGTGTTCTGTTGTATACCTACTATATATTAATAATGTAAAATAATAATGGTAACGTATGATTAAATAAATGTTATTTATATCCTTAACCACTGACAAAGAAATATGTTCAAATTATTTTTGTCTGACTTTAATTCAGTTCTACTTTCTAATTCATTTCTACTTCCCATTTCTTATGTTTTAAACGTTTTTCATTTGAATACAATCCACAGTTATAAAGCTCAAGTTTAATAGCCTCCTTTTCTTGGGAGATGTGTTGCTGTGTGTGAAAGTGGAATATTACATTACCGAACACGAGGACACATGTGCCTTTTGTGTAACATGAATCCTAAAAGGAGCCAAAGCATGAAATGAGCCTCGGAAAGAAGCCATTTCATTTGAATCGTTCCCATTTCCAGCCTCCTTTAGTATTAATAATCATTTTATCATGCAGTGTTTGTAATTACAGCTCACATGCACAAGAAGAACCCATTGAGGATCAAGAGCCGCTCTCAACTTTGATCTTTTATTAATGTTGTGGCTGGAATTAAATGATTGAGCACGAAGTATGGATAGAAGAAAAAGACGAGCAGTTTCACACCACAGTCAAGCTGCACATGCTGTATTAGGCACTAGTCAGGGTTTTCTGAAGCTTTAAAAATCATGAGGTCACAATGGAAATTATTAGGATATAACATTAGAACATATGGGTAAAATATAATTGCAAGAATCAGACTCCCATGTCATCTGTATATAAAGAAACATACCCTTTTGCATTATTTATCATAAATAAAGTGCAATACAATCACTGGTGGCTTGTCCATATGGGCAGGTGGGGCCCCAAAATATATATCAGCTATTCAATAAACGTCAATGTTCATTCAATTTAGATTAACAACTCCATACATTTTAAATTCTGTTGAAGCACTAATTATCCCTTTTGAGTGACCAATCACTCACATCGCTAACATAACTGAGGTTCTATTCAATTCAGTTTATTTTCAATTCAGTTTTCAGTTTTCAGTTTCTATTGAGTTCTATTGAGTTCCTCACTTTTTTTTTAGATGTTATGCAATCGTGGGGCAGGGAGTATACTGCCCCACTTAGCCTCCATGGAGTTATTATTGTACCTAGTGGTCAAAATGAGAACTGCAACAAGCATTAATAGAGGCCCACTGGGACAGGATAACCCATGCTTGGAGGAGGAGTAGCAGACAGGACAGTTAATGACAGGGTTGCCAGATTGGGCTAGATTGAAATACTCTGTGGCCACCAAGCTCCTTTTTTTTTAAAGCAAATAACTGCAATTAAATCTAATAAATTAAATGCAAAGTTTAACTGTCAGTGTGTCTATTATGCACAGAACCATTTCCATTGTAAGATATATTGCAAAGATTGGGAGAGGAAAAGGCAGATTATGGAGTGGATATTGTCTGTACATCAGAAATGTGTGTGCAGCATGGTGATGTTGTTTCCCATGAAATGGCTGAGAAAAAGAAAAAAAATTGTCTCCCTTTTTCAATTCCCATTTTTTGGGCTAGTTTCTAGTCTGCTGTGTGCATTTTGAGGTGTAGTTGGGATGACACTTTGATGAAACCTGCCAACCCTGGTTAATGATATTAGTTACTCGAAGGATATCAAACATATGCTGTTTCAGACAAAGTTTAATGCACATAAAGAAAAAAAAAACACTCAAAATAAGCTTATAGATATGCTGGATGACTGTATGTTGTCGAATCTCAACTGTCTATTCACTAGATAGTACCCTTTAGCATAAATCATGTAGCATATTCTCTAGACTGTTCAAGTCCTCCTGCTCTGCCAAAATCTTTGATCACCAGCTGCTGCTTAATACAATATTTGTGCTACAAAAAGTGGAGATCCAAGTGGATCTGAATCATATTCTATCTGTGTTAGAATCTATTTGTCTCTAAACATTCTGAATCAAATGAATCAATGTTGAATCAATTCACATTTGTATTATTTTATTAGGAAATCAATTTTAAGAAAGTAAAATGCCAAAAGGTTTAAAAATAGGTTGATTTAATTATATTTTATATTAATTCCATAATGAGAATTTGTCTATATAGAGAATATATAGAATATTGTCTATACTGTTTTCACTTGCTAATATATATACAGTCATGTGAAAAAATTAGGACACCCCATGAAAGCCTGTGTTTTTTGTAACATAGTTAAACATATGGACATTTGATCTTCATTTTAACAATATGGGGAGATTCAAGTAATATAACTAAACAAATAAAAGTCTTTTTAAAATGATCTGTAAAATGTAATTTTGAAAAATCCAATGTCTTGTGAGGAAAAAGTAAGGACATCCCCACATTTATTTGTACTTAAAATGGCTACAATTACCTACAGGTGTATCACGTCAGGTGCAAATTATTAGAACATCGTTATAGAGCATTTTGAAGGAGGCTTGCCTTATTTAAACCTCAGACATTTAGTTTGGTTTGCTGTTAATTGTTGAAGTGAGAGGTATCGCCATGGTGAGATCCAAAGAGCTCTCTGAGGCCTTCAGAAAGAAGATGCTTATGAGTCTGGTAAGGGATATATAAAGATCTCAGAAGAATTTGTAATCAGCCATTCCACTGTCTGGAAAATCATTTACAAGTAGAGAACATTTAAAACAGCTGCCAACATGTCCAGGTCAGGCTGTCCAAGCAAATTCAGCCCAAGAGCAGACCGCAAGATGCTTAAAGAAGTCTCCAAAAACCCTAAAATATCATCACGGGATCTACAGCAAGCTCTTGCTACAGTTGATGTCAAAGTGCATGAATCTACAATCAGAAAGAGACTTCACAACTTTAATTATCATGGGAGGTGTGCAAGGAGGAACCCTTTGCTGTCTAAGAAGTTTGCCAAAGAACACATAGACAAAGGCCAAGACTTCTGGAATAATGTGCTTTGGACAGATGAGTCTAAAATTGACTTATTTGGACACCATAACAGAGGGCATGTTTGGTGTAAACCAAATACAGCATTTTAGCAGAAGAACCTCATACCAACTGTGAAACATGGAGGTGGAAGTGTTATGGTTTGGAGATGCTTTGCTGCAGCAGGACCTGGCCAGCTTGCCATCACAGAATCCACTATGAATTCTACATTATATCAGAAGGTGCTTGAGGAACATGTGAGACCATCTGTCAAAAAATTGAAGCTGAAGTGGAACTGGACCTTGCAACATGACAATGACCCAAAACATACCAGTAAATACACCAAGGACTGGCTGAAAAGTAAAAAATAGCCAAAGCCCAGATCTAAAGCCTACTGAGATCCTGTGGGGTGATTTGAAATGGACTGTGCATGCAAGAAACCCCTCAAACATCACACAGCTGAAAGAATTCTGCCTTGAGGAGTGGGGGAAACTTTCTTCCAGTCGATGTCAGAAACTGGTAGATGGCTACAAGAAACGTCTCACTGAGGTTATTTCAGCCAAAGGGGGAAACACTAGCTATTAGGGCATAGGGTGTCCTAACTTTTTGGTGGGTGTGGCGTCACTTCCTGTTTTCGAATTGTTTTGCCAGGAGTTTCTTGCCTGCGTCGGCTTCTTAACTATACTGTTTCTTTCTTTTTTTAAATCAATACTTTTGCGTCATAGTTTTCATCTGTTGTATTTTTCACGTTCTCTTCTATTGTATTTTCATGTTGTTGTTTTTTTTCCTCGAAGAGCACTTTTTGTATTTTGTCAAGACAGCGAGCGGAGGCCATCCACACCGGATCCACGCCGTCTACAATAGCAACAAACCTTCGCCTAAGGTGCGTTAAACATGTCGAACATTCAGCTTGTTCAGTGTGTTGAGTGCAGGATGTTTAGTCACTCTTCCTCCGTCGTTAGTAATAGCTTTATTTGTGATAAATGCATGTTAGTTAGCTCTCTGACAGAAGATTGCAACATTAGGAGGTGCGCATCCAGACTCTAGAGAGGGTTAGTGAGAGTGAGAGCAGTGTAGCTTCTGTAGGGGAAAGTCTGGATGCCTTAGGCGGAGTTAGTAATCCCCCAACTCCGGCATTAGAGCCCTCACAGCGGGGCGAATGGGTGACGACTCGGTGGCATAATCGCAAAGCTAACGCTAAGGAGCACCACTCCTCTCCGCTTCACGCGTCCAACAGGTTTACTCTCCTCAGTGAAGCACCCGCTGAGAAACCTGAAAGAGCTCTGGTTATAGGAGACTCTATCTTGCGGCACGTGAAATTAGCCAGGCCTTTAGGGGCACCAGCAGCTTTAGTTAGGTGTATACCGGGAGCCAGGGCGCCGGACATAGCAGGTAATCTTAGGGTCTTAGGCAAGCGCAGGTTCTCAGATAGTTATTCATGTAGGAGCTAATGATATACGCCTTCGTCAGTCTGAGGTTACTAAGAGTAACATGGCAGAGCTGTGTAAATTAGCAAAGGCGATGTCCGATGCAGTAGTATGCTCTGGCCCCGTGGCAATGTAGCTTACAGCAGGTTATGGTCGCTGAACTGCTGGATGTCCAGGTGGCGCTCCGAAAACAATGTGGGCTTTATAGATAATTGGACTAACTTTGAGGGCAAGGCTGGCCTTTTAGGGTGGGACTGTGTCCATCCCACTCGGGAAGATGCTGCTCTCATTTCTTGCAGCATAGCACATAGTCTCAGAACAGGCCTAGTTAATCGGTGACAATCCAGAGCCAAGGCCAGGGAGCAGACAAGCAGGCTAAACCGACCGTCTGCTAGCTGCACTGAATCGTCACTTAGGTTCCACCGTATTGAGACTGTATCTGTTCCCCGAGCTAAACAAATTTATAGACCTACTTGGACAGTTTGTCTTGATAACCTAATTAACATAAAATTAAATCAAACCAAATGTGTAGCTAGCACCATTGATCTGAAGCTAGGACTATTGAATATTAGATCTCTTAGGTCTAAAGCTCTTATTGTTAATGAAACCATTACTGATCAGGAGTTTGATGTAATGTGTTTAACAGAAACGTGGATTAAACCAAACGAGTTTGTAGTGTTAAATGAAGCTAGTCCTCCTGGGTACAGTTACATACATCAGCCCCGTCTAACTGGCAGAGGAGGAGGCATCGCAGTCATCTATAATGATAATCTAGGGGTCACACAAAAACCTAGTCATAAATTCAACGTGTTTGAAGTTCTTTATACTAACATAACATATGTAGCCACTAAAAATAAGTCTACCCAGGTGATTCCACTAATTATTTACAGACCCCCAGGATCATATTTGGAATTTCTAAGTCAATTTGTGGATTTCATCTCTAACCTGGTTGTTTCTTTAGACAAAGCATTAATTGTTGGAGACTTTAATATTTATTTTGATAATCCAGATGACCCTCTAAGAACAGCAGTTGTGTCCATTCTAGATTCAGTAGGGGTTAATCAGAATGTAATAGGACCCACCCATAGTGGTGGTCACACTCTTGATTTAATACTAACATTCAGATGTAGAAAATAGTCTCATTTCTGCAGTCTGAAGCTCTCAGATCATTACCTCATCTCATTTAAAATGTGTTTTGATCATAATATATGCACCTTGCCACGTCACCGTGTCAAACGTACTTTCACGTCGTCAACTGCACAGAGTCTTATCAGTAATCTCCCAGATTTATCAACCATGATTGGATCACCATCTGATCCCGAAGATCAGCCTGGTATAGCGATCACACACGAACTTTAAAACAGACCACTCTAAAACTAGAACGTAAATGGTGTCAAACTAAATCGGTAGTATTTCAAATAGCATGGAAGGAGAGCCTTTTGAGCTATAGGAAAGCTCTTAGTGCTGCTAGATCAATGTATCTCTCCACCCTAATTGAAGATAACAGAAATAATCCTAGATTCTTATTTAATACTGTAGCAAAATTAACTAGGAATAAGACCACAATAGAAACATGCACACAATCATTATATAGCAGTGATAACTTCATGAATTTTTTTCAATGGTAAAATTGAAAATATCAGGCAAGAAATTCAAACAATTAATTTAAAACCACAGTTTTATAACTAACCCTGTAGATAATATAGTATCAGATCAACAATTACAATGTTTTACTCCCCTTGAAGAGACTGAACTAATTTCACTAATTTCATCAAAATCATCAACCTGTTTACTAGATCCCTTACCTACTTGTTTCCTCAAACAGATAATTCCTGAAACAATCAAACATGGTATTAGCTTCCACTGTTATGCTGATAATACACAGTTGTATGTTTCAGCAAAGCCAGATGACAGACACCAGCTTAATAAAGTTGAGGAATGTGTAAAAGACATTAGAAACTGGATGCTTATTAACTTTCTCTTACTTAATTCTGACAAGACAGAAGTACTTGTACTAGGACCACATGCAGTTAGAAGTAAGCTTTCTGATTACATATTAACTCTGGATGGCCTTTCTGTTTCATCATCTGCAGCAGTAAAAGACCTTGGTGTGATTATCGACTCTAGTCTTTCTTTTGAAGCTCATGTAGATAATATCACTAGGATCGTTTCTTTCATCTCAGAAATATTGCTAAAATAAGAAATACATTGTCACTACACAATGCAGAAAAATTAGTTCATGCTTTTGTTACCTCTAGGTTGGATTATTTTAATGCCTTAATGCCAAATGGTGCAGGCTATTTGTTGGTACCTCAGATAGTGCAGGCTACAGCTGGGGGTAAAGCTTTCTCTTGCAAAGCCCCACAGTTATGGAACAGCCTTCCACTTAGTGTTCAGGGCTCAGACACAGTCTCGGTGTTTAAGTCTAGGCTGAAAACATATTTGTTTAGTAGATAGTTTTTTCTTAGGTACAGGGGCAGGTCTGGAGGGTTCACAGGCATAGTGTTGTGGTGAACTGGGATGTTTGGATGCTGTCGCCCCCCACTCTTACGCGTTTGTCGACGGTGGAGTGGCTGGCTGCCTTATGTCCCAGGGTGCCCTCATGTCTGTTAGCTTCTGGCTCTCCCTTTTAGTTAGCTAGATTTTGCTGGAGTTCCTGCTTGCACTCTGCATGCAAAGTACATTGTCCTTAACCATTAGAGGACAAAAGCTTACCTAACAATCTCTCTCTCCCTCTCTCTATCAAGCTACACATGCTGCTTCTGAAATGCCAGTGATCCTGACCCCTTCTGCTCTCCGGACCTGCCTTACCCATCCTGATGCCCCTTCTCCTCCTCCTCGCTGCTTGACCCATCCTGATGCCCTACTTCTGGTTGGAGTTCTCATCGGTTGAGTTCGCTCGCTGCTGCTGGGGGTGGACCCATATGGACGACCTGAAGAACTGTTTAGATTGCTGGGGATGGTGCCACCTGGGGGCTGTGGAGATGGTTTGGGGATCACATATGGGGAGCTGTACTGTCATGGCTTGGGACTGCGAATGCTGTGGTGGCTTTGGGGCTGCAGTTGCCACGAGCACCTTCATACTCAGGACTCCATCAGTGGACAGTGGATAGATTTTAACCAACCGGACTTCTTGCGAAAACCGTGGTGAATTTACTCGTTGCACATTTGCACTATTTGTCCATATAGTACACAATACTAGAAGGGATTTATTTATAATTGCACTATCTGTTGCACCCAGATGAGGATGGGTTCCCTTTTGAGCCTGGTTCCTCCCAAGGTTTCTTCCTCATATTGTCTCAGGGACTTCTCCCTTGCCACTGTTGCCTCTGGCTTGCTCATTAGGATAAATTCACATATTTAAAATATAATTTTTTGTGTATCCATTTATTTCTGTAAAGCTGATTTGTGACTATGTCCATTGTTAAAAGTGCTATACAAATAAAATTGAACTGAAGTGGTCTCTTATGTAATATGTTGCTTTCTTTACTGATGTACATTTTTTCTGTAACATTAGTTTTCCAGCACAAAATTAAATGTTTGGAAATCTAAAATGTTTTTGTTCTGACTCAAATAATGTAGAAGTCATACAATAAAAATCTATAACAAAGTTTGTACTAACTAAAAAAAGTGTGTATATATGTATATAGCAAAAAAAAAAAAAAGGCACAGTACTGTGTATACAGTCAGGTCCATCAATATTGGGACATCGACACAATTCTAACATTTTTGGCTCTATACACCACCACAATGGATTTCAAATGAAATGAACAAGATGTGCTTTAACTGCAGACTGTCAGCTTTAATTTGAGGGTATTTACATCCAAATCAGGTGAACGGTGTAGGAATTACAACAGTTTGCATGTGTGCCTCCCACTTGTTAAGGGACCAAAAGTAATGGGACAGAATAATAATCATAAATCAAACTTTCACTTTTTTAATACTTGGTTGCAAATCCTTTGCAGTC
>CM040984.1:22350612-22364485 GCA_022985145.1 Pangasius djambal | reverse complement strand
TATTTATTGATGATGTGACTGCTGACAAAAGCAGCAGGATGAATTCTGAAGTGTTTCGGGCAATATTATCTGCTCATATTCAGCCAAATGCTTCAGAACTCATTGGACGGCGCTTCACGGTGCAGATGGACAATGACCCAAAGCATACTGCAAAAGCAACCAAAGAGTTTTTGAAGGGAAAGAAGTGGACTGTTATGCATGCCTGTTAAAGCACATCTTGTTCGTTTCATTTGAAATCCATTGTGGTGGTGTATAGAGCCAAAAATGTTAGAATTGTGTCGATGTCCCAATATTTATGGACCTGACTGTATATGCAAGACATTATATTGCTGTAGTACTCAGGTCTACATCCACGAGAACTTTTAAACACTGAAGGACAGGAGTTCTGGACCACCCTGTAAAGCTCTGTAGTCTGGCCTGGGTCCTTCCGCTGCTTCTCGAGTCTCCATCTCACTGCTCTCCAGTCACCTGGGATGTGTGTTTTCAAATGACCACACAATGAGCACTATCGCTTTTTACACCACGGCCCGTCACCTTCTCTGTGAACACTATCACCCATGCAATATAAAACCACTGCGTTAATATTTCCCTTTCCTCCATTTGCAGTTTTTACTGTGCATCTGTATCTGGGTAATCCTAAATCGTGTGCAGATGTTAACATCTGCTCTGGCTTTACAAGCCCCAGAACCCACGTTGACATGGAAGAAAGCAGCAGAAAACAAATGTCTAATGGCTCAGATAACATTAATGGAAGAATCGGGTGTCATATAGAAAAGAAGCCAAAGAAGACAAAGGTGTGGTGATCCTTATACAGAGTTCTGCTGAGAAATTTTCAAAAGAAGTCTTTAATATTTCTGAATATGAACACAGCATCCCAAAAAGGGCCTTTTTGCTTTTATTTAATGTAAACATAAAGTATCTAAGAAAATAAGTATGAGACATAGATACCCTATTTGTACTGATCACTGATTAAAAGGGAAATACACTCACTAGTGATCTATTCAACCTAGATTATATTACAGAACCATGCTTTGTGTTCACTGCATTATCCACACAGATGGTACACACTGTGCCACTGATGGAACATTAGGGAAATACTTTTGCCCACAGTCTCTCTCTCTCTCACACACACATATGAGAGAGGGACAGAAATGTCATCACCCCACACTGTGCCATAAGGGTAGGCAAAAAAAAAAAATAAAAATCTGTCAGTGTATGCATGGCTCTGTCAGTGCCATAAGCCACACCTGGCACAGGACTGCACCACTATCTAAGGTGGAAAAAGGTAACGGGTAGGACAGGCATGCTGCAAACAGCTGAGATCTTCAAGCTGCAGACCTACAACCAAAACCCACTGGACACAGCAACATAAGGAAATATCTGGATAAGTATCTGGATCAGTTTAATATCTGGATAAGTAGAATAGTGGAAGACTAGACTAGTCATTAACCTAACCGTAGTCTTAATGAGCTTAATTGAAATAGTCACCTGAGGTCAACGAGTCCTATATAGAACAGTAATACAGTGGCTACAAAAAGTCTACACACCCCTGTTAAAGTTGCAGAAAAAAGAAAGAGAAAAAATGAACACCTTTTCCACCTTCAATATGATATCGCAACCAGCAAAATTCACGTGAAAAACAAATGCATGTTTTAGGAGAAGAAAGAAAAAGAAAAAATCTTATAATAACCTGGTTTCAGTGTGCACACCCCTTAACTAATACTTTATTAAAGCACCTTGTAATACAGCACTCTGTGTACGGTCCTTTTCAAGTTATTCCACAGGTTTTTGATAGGATTCCAAAACGTTGAGCTTCCTCTTCTGAAGCCATTCCTTTGTTGACTTGGATTTGTGCTTTGGGTCATTAATGCGCTGAAATCTTCTTCATCTTCAGCTGTCTAACAGAAGCCTGCAGGTGTTTTGCCAAAATAGATTGGATTTTGGAGCTATCCACATTTCCTTCAACCTTGACTAGGGTCCCAGTCCCAGCTGATGAGAAGCGGCCCCATAGTGCGATGCCACCGCCGCCACCATGCTTCACTCTGGGTACGATGTTCTTTGGGTGATAAGCTGTTTTGTTTTTGCACCAAACATATCGTTTAGAATTATGCCCAAAAAGTTCTACCTTGGTCTCATCAGACCATATAACACCATATAATTTAATATATTAAAACGTATTTTGAATTTGCTTGAATGCCTGAATGTAGACTGTTGACTTGTTAACAAAACAATCTGTGCGACTGTTCAGAATAAGATATTCTACTAACGAAAGATAAATTATGGTTATGCTGCATTACTTTTTGTCTTCGATTTTTCATCCTTGTTATTCATTTTCATCTCTACCTTTATATCTCCACTGTCCTAAATTGTCTTTTCTTCATTTTGTTTCCTTTCTCTTTTGCCCCCTAGATAGGTATGTCCTCTTCATTTTGACAGTACCACAAGTGCATTCACTTAAGCACATTAAATAAAACCTGTTTAGTGAGGTTTTGGTTTAGATGACACTGTACTGCTTAATGGAGGTTTTAGAGAGTTTCGACATTTTGACATTTGAAATTATCATAATAATGATAACTTGCTAGTTGGAACTATGAGTAGATTGTACCTAATGTGGAGAATAAAACCTAAAGTAAAAGTCTAGAGCACTACTTGAGGCATTTCTAGACGAGAGTCTATGAATAAACATTTGCTCTCTATTTTCTCAAGCATTTTGTCACAAATCGAGGCGGTAATGGATGCAATTGCAGCTAGTTTCCCGTTTAATGAAAGAGAGGCAGAAAAATCCAAAATGACAGGCAGGTTCAAAGTCAAAAACAGGCAAAGGGTCAGGCGATCAACAAACAGGACACAATACAGAGTCGGAACCAGAACAACAATCACAGGATCAACGGCTTGGTAAGTTCAGATGCAAACACAAACTGAGCATTACATCGCAATGTGTGGTGAGTGAGAGTCCTTTTTATAGCGTGTGAGAGAGAGAGAGAGAGAGAGAGAGAGAGAGAGATTGGGAACAGGTGAAGGTAATTAAAAGTCCAGGGATTGAGAATGTATTAACGATGATGGGTTCTGGAAAGCGAGGTCTGGTGCAGCCATGTCTATAGGCTGCAGTGTGTTCTGGGAAACGGAGTTCATGGATGGAGTTGCCCTGACACAGTTTGGTAGTCCATATCCGTAGTCACTATCATGTTACTTCTTTATATTGAAGCTAGTGACGTTCTCCACAGCCTGAATTAATCTCACAGCTGCGATTGCACAGAATTCAGGGCTGCATCCCAAACCACAAAAACATGCTTTGAGGAGTTTGCCTAAACAGTAATGACACCAATAATGTACTGACAAACCACTTAATACAGTATTATGCAGTTTGGGATGCGGAAAATATCCACAGCCCTGAGGATATAATTAAATGCTGCCAGTATTACAAAAACCTTTATGAGAATAAAACTTTATTGTGCATACTAATGTGGCCAATCATTACCAGATATGATGAGTTCTCTATCTAAACAACTACACAACTGATACCAATTTCACAATGAGGATAAATCGGATATCAGTTACCAGCTTCCCACCAAATTAAAGAACAATAAATGTTCAGCAAGAAAAAAAATCTTTCATTCTCTCACTTCCACTTGCTTTGTTTACATTCTTAAGCCATCTCATACTCTCTCTCTCTCCTGATTGGCTGCTGGCTCCTATCTGTCACCGCATAGTCAGACTTCTTTCAAGCTGAGGCATGATGACATCTGAAGTACAGTATCTGAACTGGCGTATGAAGCTTGCCACCATGACGACAGTTTTTTAATGCACGTAGTAGATACAGGTATATATTTGCCATCATAGACATTACTCACTAATGCTATCACTCTGATTTTCAAAGTCTTCATCTGTTACTACCATAAATAACGCTACCACTATGAAAGAATGAGATCTGGTGTAAGTAGCATTTTAGAATACATCACACACAGGCCTGTGTGGAATCAGTAGATCGACTATAAATAGCGGGGAGTGGAGCAGGGAGAGACAAAGGATTAGAAGGGCAGAGGGAAAGGGGGGTAATAAAATGGTCATAAGGAGAAACCATGGGGGAGACATCTCTACTTTGTGTGTGTATATGTGTGTGTGTTGTGGGGGGGAGTGTCACATCTGAGCCTATGGTGGTTTCACTGCTTCAGTCTGTCCTACTTTTCAAGGATGGAGGTGAGGCCTCTCACATATAGATGTGTGTGTGAAGGGTTGGGGATGAAGGGGGGGGGGGTTGATTCTTGAGAAAGCAGCCTGGCCTGATTCCCTGTGTAGTCCCAATGGTCTCTACCATATGGCAGGATACAGAACACACACACACTGGTGGCATGAACACCTCAAACTGAACCCTGTGATATGTATAGGCCGCACATGAACACACGCAAAACACGGAAGCAGACAAATGACTCACAAACACACAAGCTGGACATGATCAATACACACTAATGATATCATATGCACAAATAAGGACATTACAGGCAGACAGAGACTTATGCGCCCCAAGGAACACTTACACACTCCAAACGTGGCAAAATAGTCACAAAATCTAGCAGGCAACCATCTCTGGCCAAGCTGGTGGTATTACCTACATCCAAATACAAAGAGTCTCAAAGAGATATGTCCTGCACTCACAATCTCCAAGTCAAAATATTACACATGTGCCTTGAGTTATTACTACAAGACATTTATAATGCCCTGGATAGTGCCCTCCATAGTCACACTCACTATGGAGCCCCTTACCATCTCTCAGTCATCAGATGTTGATGGCAGAAACACTCCTTCTCTAGACCTCATGTCTTAACCTGGCACTGAAGAACATATTTTCTCACAGGCCTCCATCCATCCATCATTCCATCCTTCCATCCTTCCATCCTTCCATGGTCCCAGCATACCCCACCTCTCAACCCAAGGAGGCCACAGGAGAACAATAAAGCTGGGATGGAGCAGATCTGGAGTGCAGCATGGTGGAGTCATATGTTTACAGGGCTGGTGGCAGCAACATCTGTGGCATTGAGGCTGGCGTCTGGAGTGAAGCTGGCGGCGCAGTAGGGAGGGGTGCCTGCGGCTGCCAGGGGCCTTGCGCCTGCTCGCGGCCATCACCGGGCTGCCATGATTAATGAAGAAATGTCAACGCTGTAATTTTTTCTAATGTGCACCAGTGGAGAAAAGGAGGCTTCTTGTCAGTCGAATGGTCCTGGGTGGGTTTCGGCGAGAAGGTGTGGTACCTGGTGAAGAAAGAAAAAGAGCGACAGAGAAAGTTACATTTTGAAGCCTGTCCCTTCCAACTAAATATAGTGCTAAAGCAGACAGGGAAACAGATGTTGTTTTCATTACTACACATATCTCCTCATCACTCAGCCTTGCAAATAGGCCACAACCACCAAAATGCTTCCTGAATTACCACAGTGTAGTGTTTAAAACACCCTGCACCAGGAGTGTCAACCACGTAGTTGTACAAATTAGATTAGGTTACATTAAATTACATTAGATTACATTAGATTAGAGTTAAAGAATAGTGCTTATGTTTAGCATTCAGTAAAATGTAAAAGCCTCACACATCGATTCATTAAGTACAGCATGTAAAGCGTGAGCTAGCCAGTTTATAAATTAGGGTATTACAAAGTTTAAATTAGGGTCTTAGAAAGCTAAATAAATAACCTAACCGAAAGTGGTCATAGATAAACTCAGAGAAGATTGGTAAAAAGGAACTCCATGATCCTCCAGCCAAATGGCAATCTATATACAACTAAAAGATAATCAATTGCTCCTCCTGCCTGGGCTTTATTTAAAGGATTCATTTTAACTAATTAAGTAACAAGTCATTTGGTGATTTAATTTGTACATAATTAACATTTGTGTTCTACAACTATTCAGCCTTAATTAAGTCAATTAATGATTCAAGGGATCTTTTTTTCAGGTTTCAGGTTTTTATGTGTGTTGGAATGGTGCTGTAATAAAAGTATATTCTTTATCACTCACACACACACACACACACACACACACACACATATGCACGCACACACACAGACTTGTCGGTCTCTGTACATCAATACAATGTCAATCTGACTCACTGCTGTATTGTTTTTTCTCTGGCTTGCTCATTAGGAGTCTACATCTACATCTGGATTCCTGTAAATCTACTTGGTGACAATGTCTAATATTAAAAGCACTTATGCAAATAAAATTGAATTGAATTGAATGACTCTATCCTGATGGGAGTGGTCTCTTCCAGGATGACAATGTCCCCATTCACAGGACATGAGGGATCACTGAATGGTTTGATGAGGATGATAATGATGTAAATCATATGCTATGGCCATTACAGTTACCAGATCTCAACCCAGTCGAACACCTGTGGGAGATTTTGGACCAGCGTGTTAGTGCTTTCCACTGTTCCTTCCCTTTTGGAAGAATGGTCCTCACAACAGTTGGCCAGATCAAGAACACCCTCCAGGAGGTAGGTGTAACTGTGTCAAAGTCAACAATCAAGAGAAGGCTTCACCAGAGTAAATGCAGAGGATTTACCACAAGATGTAATCCACTGGTAAGCCTCAAACACAGGAACACCAGATTAGAATTTGCCAAAAAAAATAAATCTAAAAAGCCTGTACAGTTCTGGAACAACATCCTATTGACAGATGACACAAAGAACAAGATTATGGGAAGGAGCTGCTCATGATCTGAAGTGTACCACCTCATCTTATGGCATGGGTAGATATGGCTGCTGATTCCCTTGTATTTATTGATGATTGATTGCTGACAAAGGCAGCAGGATGAATTCAGTAGTGTATAGGGCTATATGATCTGCTCAGATTCACCCAAATGTTTCAAATGTCTTTGGATGGCAAGTAAAACTGTGGAATGTTCACCAAGTCAGTCATCTGATCTTAATCCAACTGAGCATGCATTTCACTTACTGAAGGCGAAACACCCCAAGAACAAGCAGGAACTGAAGACAGCTTCAGTAAAGGCCTGGCAGAGCATCACCAGAGAAGAAACCTGAGTGTCTGGTGATGTCTATTGGTTCCAGACTTCAGGCAGTTATTGACTACAAAGGATTTCCAGCCAAGTATTAAAAATGTTATATACAACATATAAAAAAGCTGTAATTCCTAAACTCTTCACCTGATTTTGATGTAAATACCGCTAAAATAAAGCTGAAAGACTGTGAGATCATTGATGATCAATGTCAATGATCTGGACTTTGAGATCATTCTATTCATCATTTAATTTCTACCCCAAAATACTTTGGTAGACAGCCAAAATAACAACAACTTTGTTAATGTCCAAATATTTAGGAATCTGACTGTCCATATAGTGTAGAATATAATGTATACATATAAAACCCTGGCTTATTAATCTATTTTTCATCTTAAAGCATATTATTATTATTAGTAGTAGTAACTATAATTAATTATTCAGCAACTACAGTAAGACTAATAGGGAAGGTACATAGTTACAACAGTGAGGAATGGAGGAATGTAAGTCTGGACCTGGCAAAGGGTTCTGGGATTTTAAGGGGGGGGGGGGGGGGGGGGGGGGGGGGGGGGGGGGGGGGGGGGGGGGGGGGGGGGGGGGGGGGGGGGGGGGGGGTACGGTCGTGTAGAAAAATATGTAAGTAAGTACAGTAAGAAATTAAGTAAGCATTGACATGCAGCTTTCCCCCAGCCTCTGTAGCACAGATTAACATACTACGACTGGCACACACCTCCACAGACTTTGATGTGATTATTGGCATTTGATGCCATCTCGCTCCATGCAGGGGTTGTCAGTCGGCCACCATCTGCTCAGCCTTGCTCGCCATCACAGGGAAGCCCTGTCACCACAGGTAATCCCTACTACCCATAATCCCCAGCACCTCAGGGTTATCCAATGCCAGCCTGCTAAGCACTGGTACAGCATGGGACAAACAGGAATCCAAACCAACCTGTACTTTTCCTTATATCATTTACCACAGAAATGTGAATATAGTGTACATTTAACACTTACATCTGGACCTTAAGGACTACCAATGTAGCTTTAAGCTGTACCCTAAAAGCAAATTAAAGGTACACCACATGCACCTACCCAGGTAAAAGATACATACTAAAGCTACAGTATAAAAGATGTCCCCTTGATGGTACCACCCCAGTGACAAGAAAAAGTACAGTTTGGTACCTTTATTTCTGAGAGTGTAGGTAATCAATGGAAATAAATACATATAAATAGAATTTCCTTGCATTGTAATACAGGTAATGCATTATAATTGTATTTAATACAATTATGCATTATAATTTATAAAGCTTAACCCCCTTAAACCCTAGGGTTAGGGTTAGGGTTAGCTGTCAGTGGGCCCAAACTGCAGACTTAACCCATAATTGCACACCTTTCTTATGTAGTTTACTGATGACACAGGCTTTGTGTTATTATATGAAGCACTGCATGTAAATTTTAACAGTTTAAAACACGCAACATTTATTTGTTATATGCACCAGCTTTTATATTTTTTAATGCTATATGAAATCAAAATGCAATTTAAAGACATATACCTTTTTGGAAACCATCATCAAGTTCACGTGCTTGCCATGAAATGACAAGATGAAGAAAACTGTCAGAGTCAATGACCACTCAAATGGAATGCTGCACTGATTGTTGTTTCACAACTGTAAATCAACGGTCCTGTCAGGCGAGCTTAGGACATATTTAACAGGGAAAAAGCGAGGAGAGCGAGACGATGGCCTTCGCTTTGGCACCTGCGGCCTGAAAACATAGTGCTCTAAAACCACTTTGCTTCATACACCAGGCACGGACATCCGACAAGCTGTCAAAGGAATAATGATAATTTACGGAGGGGAGAACAAAGCAAATAATCATCGTCTTAAATGGAGCATGAGGAATGAGTATGGCTGAGGGGAGCTCTCACTCCTCCTGTCTAAACACACACACTCAGCTCTCACACAATTAATGCATGCTAGCACACACACACACGCACACATAGCACCAGGTCCAACCAGGAAGTGTGGTCTCAATTATAAACAAACAGCCCAATTCCAAAACTCTAAATCTGTCCTCCCCAATGCTATACACTGCTTTACATACACAAATATGCTTTACAAACTAATAACTAACTGTTTGAAAGCCAGGTTATAACACTATAAACATGCAAAATACGACTCATCCCGATTTATGGGAAAGGTCAAGAGAACCGTTTTCTTTGTAATGAGTACTTATTAGCTTTAAGATCTGGTGCTTGCATTGTTAGCCGCACAGATTTAGCTAGCATTATATACAGCACAGTCCATTTCTATGCAGGTGGTTCAACCTGGCTCTCGAAGTGTTAAAAACATATCTATTTAATGTTATGTAGAGCCAACCATTCAAACAATTCTATACGGTTTGCATTTACATACCAGACCAGGAGCAACATCGCAAATTCGGTGTACAGTTTCATCCCCATCACTAGTAATAAATTAATCCATCATGAAAAAGCACTGCCAGTGGTTACTCTGGTTTTACTGTGTTTCTTGCGTTCGTTAATTCTCTTTTTCAAAGCACAGCGCATTTTTTCGTTCACAGGAGAATTATCTGGCTGTGCTGGGATCTCACTGATTTCAGCCACTTTATTTCTTTTTGAACAGACTGAGATGGGAACGGAGTAAAGGGGTGTTGGGAGTGTCTGTAAAATGTCCAAACACAAACAAGCATTCTGAACCGTAATGCAGTTTTCCAAATGGGTTTTCTCAGCCTACATGAAACATTTGTGCTGAGGTCATGGCTTAAACTATGTGTGTGTTTTTTTTTTATCATGTTCTACATATTTTCCAAGTTATTTGTACAAGTAAGAAATTTTAAAAATCAACGATTGCACCTTTAAAACACTCATTTCCCTAAATGGTTGTGTCACTATAAGGTTCTAAAATGGTCTCATAATTTCAGATCATGTATATATAGAGAATAGCCATGAGAATGAATAGACAAGTTCACTATATAATGAATAATAATGCTGTATATTCATACAATAAAAGTAGTTTAGCCCTCATTTACTGTAGTTACACTATTTCTACTGATACCATGTCACCTACTTTAGTCATAACCGGAGTTATGCTACATGTGTAATAACTTACGCATTAACTATTTGCAAAAAAAATTTGATTTGATATTTAATGTAATGTATGCCAAATACACATCTTCTAACATGCACGTGATAAAAGCAACTCTTAACAGCAAGTTCAAAATATAACAGTATACACAATCGTTTTCCACTTAAAGTTCTACTTTATTTCAGAAATATTTCTTTAAATTGTGAAAAATGTTAAATCTTGCTTATGAAATAATTATAATCAGATAAAGTTTTGATGGCAGGTGTTGGGCTAATTGCACAGACACTGCTAAGAAGGCAGTAGCCTCCCATGCTAATCCTGTTCAATGTCATGCGGCATTGCCTCCGGATAGCCTAGTGTCCGCTAGCAACGCGCCAGCCAATCTCATTAGCATGCCAGACAATGTGTCAGAGGGGCAATAGATCACTTCTTCATTACCACAACTCTAATTAATGATGATAAAGGTTTTGGGTAAGAAATAATAGAGAAAATATCCACCTTTCACTGCCTCAAGCTTACTCACAATGCTTGAGCACAAGGAGTTTAATAGTTTAAACACTTCAGATAATGGCTCAAATTAATTTCCGAAGCTCCTGTTTGAATAGTCAAGTCTGGACACATTGACAGTATGTAAAGGGCTGAGCAGTGAGATAGGCTGCTAACAGGATTTGCTAGCATGGCACTGGATGAAGATTCTGTTCTATAATACGCTAACTAATCTCACTATGCCCTAAGACGAAGGCATTGTTTCTTGGAGTATGTTTGAGCTGGACCCTATGCAACAGACTGAACATATTTAGTCGTTTCGAAAAGTCTCTCTCCTGCTTCAATGGGAAACATGAGGAGGGTGAAATTGCCTTTGCCACTGCTAAGGTGGAATTCATCGCCATGCTATCGGCACTTAATAACACTTCTATGACTTTTCAGAACGTGAGCTTTCCGGGAAATGATGAATAGAGGCAGCTAGCGCTTGCAATAACCCTGCCAAATGCAAATGAGAGCCGAAGAAGCAGTAAGACAAAAGAGACATTAGCAGAGAGCTCTCTTCCAATCCTGCAAAGAATTCAGCCTAGAACAATTCAAATTATGCTAGTAATACAGATCCATAGTATTTACTTTTCCTGGTGTGAAAAGCCCAGTATAGGGGGGGAAAAAAATCTTACATACGACTTTCAAGTGCCCTTCTAGCAGAATAATTCATGGAATAGATTTTTTTTTTTAAATTACGAAATAAATATGGTTTGCAAAGGCGTTATAATCAAACACCTAATAAAACCACAGAACATGTAAAAAAATAATAAAACCATAGAACATATAAAAAAGCAAGGTCAAGTGAAAACTCCATAAATGCCCAAAATTTATGTATGAACTCAATAAAGTGTCATCACGTGCTAAAAGCAGCTCTGCTAATTGCTAATTAAGACCACACTTTCATTAAGAAATTATTTATGCACAAAATGTCGGCTCTATAAAGCATTACATGGCTTGGCAAGACCTTAATGGATGTTGTAATCCATTTGAGGAACAGGAGGATCAAAGCCCTGAACCTGGCAGCTGCACATGTTAGCAAGATCATCATTGTCCTCGGCAACGTTTCAGACTATGACAATGCAGTTTCAAGTTAAAGCCTCCGATTAATTGCATCTATAGAGTAATTCATGTTGTGGTCCTGGTCTCTAGTACATTACAGTGTATGCATTCTTAAAGGCAAAGCTGAGCATGAATAACAGCCAGTGGCGAGGGCGTGAACTAATGAGCAGACCAATCGATACACAAAGACTTTCTCTGCATATCATTAGAGACAATTTGCTCTGGGGGCTTATCTCATTAGATCACCATGATGTATTAAAAGCTTATATTTATTATAAATTCATGGCGATTACGTTGTAACTACAAGGTTCAGGAGCAATATACACTTTGGTTCTTCATGATGGATTACCCAGAATGCCTTGAACAGTAAACAGGAAGGTGATATGTTATTGTTTAAAATCTGTGCTTCAGCCAGTAACAATGACCTTTTGGCTTAATATGGTCAGGCAATAAATAACCAAATTGTGATTTGCTTTTAAGATAATCATAATCTCTTGAATCTACTTCTAGTTCCTACTTACATGCAGTGTAGGCTATTTGAAATTAAAATGAGTCATAAATGAGTATTTATAACGAGTATTTATAAGGATTAGAAGATTCTGAAGCCCATTTGAATATATAAACTACACTGCACATCCTCTCTCTCTTTCTCTGTCTCTCTCTCTCTCTCTCTCTCTCTCTCTCTCTCTCTCTCTCTCTGCCCTTCTTCAGTTCTCTTTAGGAAACTGCATAATTACCATGCCATAGTACCAAAAAGTGACATGTTTGAAGAACAGATAAAAAGACATAAATTGGCTAGTAATGGCGATATTTCCTCAGCTTTAGAAAAACCCATTTATTCTCCCTCTCAACAAATCAAGGCATTGTCATTTCGCCCCACTCATCTCCTTGGCCAGAGGGGCCCGCCACAATTTCTTCACTGTAAAGTGAATGGCGGAATGCAGATGAGGCTCCGGCGCTAACTAGTGCTCTCGGCTCCCTCCAGCATCTGCTTGCTGTGTTTCCTCCATTTCTAAATCAACCATAATGGGGGCAGGACCTCTGCAGCACTAAAAAGAGGGAACTGACACACTGGACAAACTGTGATTTTTTTTTTTTCCCGAAGAGGAAATGATATTGCACATCTGTCACTGCTGTGTAGACAATTACTCACTGTGTGTGTGTGTGTGTGTGTGTGTGTGTGTGCATGGAGGTGAGAGAGACAGAGAGAGAGAGAGAGAGAGAGAGAGAGAGAGAGAGAGAGGGGGGACATAAGGAAGGCAGTGGCGTGTGTCTGTGCAGATTGTTAACTAAGCTAAGCAGGAAAGATGGGCTCTCAGAGCTGGAAGCCTTTGTCATTATGTATTGACTTCTGCTTCCTTAATTGTTCATTCATTTATCCGGCGATGTTTGCGTTCCTGCAGTAATTAAAGGCAATCATGCCATTTACCCCATACTGTACCTTTACTAATGAATAATCATGGTGTTTAGCCCCGTACCTTTACTAATGATTAAACGAACCACAGGGACAGCGGCAGCTTATAAATGCAATAGTTTCTCCTCAGGATCTGGCCCTGTCCTAAATAACATCACAATTACTGAGTCTTTATTAAGCCTAGATCAATTTACACATAACCTTAAAATATTACGTGGCTTTGGTTAAATTGGTTTTCTGTTTTTTTTCTTATTGTATACACTCCTTCAAGGCATACTCGTAGGTTCTTTGGATAGTTAAGGGGTCTGGTACTTGGGATGCGTTCTATAGGGTTCATAGAGCAGTTAATGATTCCCCAAGGATCCTTAAGAGCTCCAGATTAGACATTATTACCTACTAGTTTTTTTTTTATTTTTTAACACTATACAGTGGTACACATCTACTGCTGAGAAACGTAATGCATGCTCATGCCTTCTCAATGACATTTTCTTGTATTATAAATAAATCAGAAGATCTAAGGATGCAAATGCAACATTATTTAGATACCTTTGAATAATAAGTGACATTTATGAGATTTTAATATATTAAACTGTAAGTTTTGATGCCAGTAAGATCAAAGCCGATGCAGCTGTTGAGCTTTCTGTTTTTATTTTTAAATACTCAAGCAATATTTCGCAGTAACACTTCTCACGTACATTCAGTGTCATGTAAATATTTCCGAAATTACCTCATGTTTGGATATTTAAAAAAAAAAAAAAAAGTCAGAAAG
>CM040984.1:22324262-22347964 GCA_022985145.1 Pangasius djambal | reverse complement strand
AGAATATTCCATTTCTTTGCCTTCAAAAAGTCTTGAGTTGCTTTCGCAGTATGTTTAGGGTCATTATCCACCTGCACTGTGAAGCGGCGTCCTATCAGTTTTGTAGCATTTGGCTGAATGTGAGCAGAGAGTATAACCCTATACACCTCAGAATTCATCTTGCTACTTCTGTCAGCAGTCACATCATCAATAAACACCAATGAGCCCATTTCATTGGCAGCCATACATGCCCATGCCATAACACTGCCTCCACCATGTTAGACACATGATGTGGTATACTTTGAATCATGAGCTGTTCCTTTCTTTCGCCATACTTTTCTCTTCCCATCATTCTGGTACAAGTTAATCTTGGTTTCATCAGTCCAAAGAATCTTATTCCAGAACACGGGAGGCTTTTTTAGATGTTTTCTGGCAAAGTCTAATCTGGCTTTCCTGTTTTTGAGTGTTACCAGTGGTTTGCACCTTGTTGTAAACTCTCTGTATTTACATTCATGAAGGCGTCTCTTGATTGTAGATTTTGACAATGATACGCCTACCTTCTCCAGAGTATTCTTGACTTCTGCTGATGTTGTGAACTGTTTTTTCTTCACCAAGGAAAGGATTCTGCGATCATCCACTTTAGTTGTCTTCCGTAGTCTTCCAGGCATTTTGGTGTTGCTGAGCTCGCCAGTGCATTCCTTCTTTTCATTTGTTGATTTGGCCACTCTTAAAATTTTTTCTATCTCTCTGATAGGTCTCTTTTGTTTTTTCATCCTAATGATAGCCTCCTTCACTTGCATTGAGATCTTCATTGGACTTCATATCGGTAGCTCCAGTCGAACAGCTGCCAAATGCCAACTCAATACCTGATATCAACTCCAGACCTTTTATCTGCTTCATTTGTCTTGAAGTAAAGAGGGAATGGACTGTACCTGGTCAATTAACTTCTTGTCAGTCAATTGTCCAAATACCTTTGAGCCCCTGAAAATAGAGGTACTTTGCATAAAATGGCTGTAATTCCTAAATTGTAAATGCCATATTTTTGTGGAACCTCTTAAAATAAAGCTGAAAGGCTACACTACGATCACATGTTGATTATTTTATTTCAAATCCATTGTGGTGGTGTATAAAGGCAAAATCACAAAAACTCTGTCATTGTTCAAATACTTCCAGACCTAACTATATATGTGTGTATATATATATATATATATATATATATATATATATATATATATATATATATATATATATATATGCACATATACATACAGTACATACATACATACATGAGACACTGCGAATCACTCTGATAGTCTTGTAATGACACCAGTTGGCACTAAATGTCATAAAGAAGTCTGACTCCATGGTGACTGGCAGGAGCTCTCAGCCAATCAGGAGAGAGTTGAGCATGTATACAAAGTGAGTGAGTGAGAGAGTGAGTCAGATATTATAATATACAAGGAAAAAAGTATTGAATACTGAAAACAGCTTTAGCTTTTTTTTCTTGCTGAACATTTATTTGTTCGTTGTGGAGCTGTTTTAGCTAGAGAATTCATGGTGATGTGTGTTTTTGCTTTTCAAGTTCAATTAAATTAGACAAGAGCAAGTCATTCGATACTCGTTTTCACTGTAATCTTTGACAGATCTGCGTCTATTTATCCTCTAAATGTGAAGTGAAGTGACTTGTGGCCAAGTATGGTGACCCATACTCGGAATTTGTGCTCTGCATTTATCCCATCCAAGTGCACACACACAGTAGTGAACACACACACACCATGAACACACACCCGGAGCTAGTGGCTAATGGGTGTCCTTGGGGTGTTATACATTTAAAATCATTTATATTGTGTGGGAGTAAGGCAAATGAGCCATTTAGCAAGTAATTTTAACTAGAGATGGTGTCTTTTTATTTCCTGCTTTGTTTTGTTTTAGATAGCATGCTAAGATTAGCTGGCTAGTAGTTTCCGGTGTATGTTTCATGTTTCTCTTTCTCTTTATGTCATTTCAAACTTGGTTATATCTGGTAAGTTAATTGAATGATTAAAAATTATGAAGATTTTATTCTCATAACACTTCTTTAAAGCTGAGGGGACGATGATAACTGCAGATAATTATATCCTTGGTCACAAATACATACATGGTTATTGCTATTTAGGCAATTTAGGCTATTTACGTTTTAGTGCATATGGATGCAGCCCTTAATTCTCATTGAATGCATATTGCATGGCACTTGCAGCCCACAGATTAGTCCTCATGGCGGAGAATACATTATAAAATGTATCTTGCTATAGTGTTTATCTATCTGAGTGGGTGAAATTTCAAAATCTTTTCTCGCAATCTTATACATGCGCAGTCTACTGTATGTAAAATAATTCTTTGAGCTCACCTGATAAATTCAAGCAGTAATGTGGAACCACATGCAGGCCTCAGGTCAACTCGCAGCAGAAAACAGACAGCATCTTTTCTCTCACTTAATAAGGAACAAACAGTCTGATCCCTTCAAGTAGTATAGAGAAGACACATCCTGATGATTTACAGAGGCATGGCAGGACAGTGTGGCAATACTGAGATGCTTTCAAATCCTAGTGCTTATGGTTGTTGTTGTCAATTCATCTCAGTCTCACAGGAAAAAACATGCACCTTATTTGCAGCACCTTCTACATGTTGAATATCAATGCTCTGGCACAAACCTACACTGTAAAGCAACGTATCAAATGTTCACATGAATGCTCCGTATTAGACCTTCTGCACCAATGTATTTTAACCAAGCCACCTTCGACCACTACACTATTTGAATATAATCAATACGTAATAAATAGCTTTACTTCTTGAATATGATTAGACTTTCCAGGCTCATGAAACTCCTCTTCTCTGCAAACACAATCGGGGTTGCAAGTCACATGATCATGCAGTACAGTAACTCGGGAAAATCTCAGAATCCTAAACAATTTACAGGGTAAAAAACTAGCCCCATTTGGAAAATACCTGCATTACTGTACCGCATTACCACGTGGCATGCAGCCAGACTGTGTTTGCGGTCTAATCAGTAAGTCTACTTGTATGTCAAGGAATGGTCAATATGTTCCTTAGTGGGAAATGGTCAATATGTTTCAAGAAAAAGAAAAAAAAAAGGTAAAACGAGTTAAATTTTTTTTAGCTTGGTTAAAATACATTGGTGCAGAACATCTCATACAGAGCATTCTTGTGAAAGTTTCATTCATTGCTTTATAATGTACGCTTGTGCAATGTTTTTTTCAGGTTTTTTTTTTCCAAATTCTTTTGCAATAGAGAGGTAGGTGTGAGGCCTCAAAAAGGAGGAACAGATGATGAACCAGAAACTGAGAACCATCTGAGCCACGAGAATTGGAAAAGTCCACAATGGTGCTAGCATTAACATTATTGTCAAGACATAACTTTACATGGCTAATGGATTACGTGGTCTGGAGAGGCAGTAAATAATGATGTGGCCAAATTCCATATGTTAAAAGATAATTTAAAAAATATCATATTACTTTTTTGCATATTAATTCGTTTTCTGTGCATTTCACAAAATGCAAATTCAAATTCAACCCTTTGATATTCACTGTGGCTTTGTGCAGTTATAATAATGAATCTGAGGGATAACCACTTTTGCCTGCTTCCTTGCACAAAAAAGGTAACATGCAGCGATGTATAGAGGAAGCCAGAGCCAGTATCAAAGCGGTCTAAAGTTTTGGCACTGTGCCCGACTAGAAACACTGACGGTGAGCATGCAGGCATGATGCTTTCCTGTAACCTGTGCCATTCTAACACCCTGGTATGAGAGAGTTAAGCGGTTTAGTGTAGGAGAATGAGTCCAGGAGAGAATGGCAACCCCTCAGTCTGAAAGAACAGGCAGAGAAAAGGTTTATTAGGAGCAGGACAGATGGAATTTTCCCACATCTTAAGGATCCCCACCATCAGACACATTTAGTGGATTTTAATAAAGGCAGGAAAGCTTTAATTAAGTTCAGAGATAGCGTACACTAAAGAATCTTAAAACGATATTATAGAATGAAATGTGTTTCAGTGCAAGGCTTGGGAAGGAATAAAAAGCTCCTGTACACATAGGTACACACAGTACACAGTGACACTCCATTTTCAAAACAGCAGTCCACTTTTATTGGTAGTTTTGCAAGTAGTTTTGGTAGTTTTATTGGTAGAAAAGCAAGTATTTATCCAACAGCAAAAAGTTCAGGGTCACAATTTTGCTCTGACTTTGTGTTGTGTCCTGTCCTTGTTTTCTTGGACACTTCCTGCCTGCAGAGGAAGTTAATCAGCTCTTTAGCCTCTCAGCAGTTTACCTATAAATGCCCTCAGGCTCTGAAGACGGGTCGGGGCATCAGTCAGGACCCCCCTCCTGTCCAGTATTGTATGTGGTGGCAAAACAGCAAAGATGGCACAGTGGGCCCTTACACACCCAATGTCCTTGTGTCTGTAATTCTCTGAGGGCAACCACAGCCTTCATGGGCCCGGCCTGATTCTGACCCCACTGGGATTACCGTTCAGCTACAGATGTGTGTGTATGTGTGTGTGTGTGTGTGACATCTGTGCAGAAACTTGCTCATCCCTCTCAGCAGGGTGATAATCTGTCAGTGCAGAGGTGGCACAGCGGGTGATAGCATATATGCGATTGCATTAACATTGTCTTCTTTTAAACTTCTGTTTACTGCAAGTGCAAGTAAAGCTGGAAATCTATTAGGAAAACTGAACTGGTCTCCAGCTTCAGCTTCACTTTCTTAGTCAAGCTTTATCAGGTAATTCTTGATCTAAATATTGAAATTGAAAAAAACGATGCATAGTCTGTTTAATACACTAGACTCTTACAGTTCACCTACGTTATTCAAACTGTTATGAGTTTTAAGAATATTAATATTGTTTCATACAAATGAACTGTCCTACAAGTGTTTCAATATTTTAAAAAAAAGCTCGTTTTGCCTTTTCAATCTTATCTGTATAAATGAAAATAAGACTTGTGGATTTGTACAGTCTTATTGTCCAACACTCATATTACAACTCAAATACATTTTGCACAAGCAGAAAAGGTTTTGTGTGTGTGTGTGTGTGTGTGTGTGTGCAGTCGTCCTAATTATTTCATTCACAGAAAGCTAATTGCTTTATGAAATAGATTTGCATTACATTTGGTCCTTACAAAGACTGCATTAAAAATTCTGAAACTGAAACTCTTTTTTTTTCACCAACCATGATTTATAAAGCTTAGAAAAAATACACTCTTCACTACTACTTTTTTGTAAGTGGGAGACCTTATCATATTGTTGTAATATACTGTATAGCTATGACTCTATGGCTTCTACTGTTAGACCCGCTTCACAGAACCTACACACAGGCCGAGAGAGAGACTGTTAATTCTGAGATTGGCCGTAATAACAGAGCAAGTGAAGCACGACTGGAGTTGGTCCGCTCGCACTCAGGCAGGCCAGGATGAGGGAGGATCTGAAAGGCGTTCCACTTGAGCGCCTCTCTGATTTGCATTTAGCGATGGAGACACAGAAATGGCGCTTGCTGAATTGTTTGTGGTCAAGCCCGTGCTGTAATTAGGATGCTGTCCAACGCCTCAGGGTCACAGCGCACTTGCTCTGAGCTTTGCAAACAAAGTAGCACACTTGAAAACCCCTAAAAAACCTCTATAATTACCAAGCTGAAGTGAGCAGAGCGTTATAATCTGAATGCACGCTATTTTATTGCAGTGTACAAGGATGGATACGGAGGGAAGGAGGTGGAGGGCTCGTCAGTGAGTAATCCCCCATGCCCCCCCCACCCCCACCTCCTTTTTTCTTTTTTTTTTTACAGCAGCATAAATTTGACGGAAGAGAATGCGGAAGGGAAAATGCTTTTAGTGTATGATTTATAAGAGCGTGATGGGGGAATCATAGATCACGGCAGCCGGCCGACAGGCACTGATGGGCCCTATAAGGAGCGCTAATGCCGCCTGAACAGAATGTAACCAATCTTTGGACGCCCTCAACCATGCAATATGCCTAATAGAAACTCCAAAACTATCAGGCTGTCAGGAGATCTGCGTTGGAGGAGGATGGCTCCGCTCAGGAGATTCTAGATGGGAGAAAAGGGGAAATAAATTTACTTGTTGTCCTCTTCCACCTACTCACACACACACACACACACACACACACACACACATATCCCTACCCAGGTGGTGTTTAGTTAGGTGGGCCCTCCAGCATCCCTCCTACATACATAACCCTTGATGTGTCAAAGATCATAAAAGCTGGTAAACACAAACAGTAAAACAATGTTAAAAAAAATTTCACGCGCATCCTCAATTTAAATCATACTACGCTGAGCTGAGAAGGTGGTGCTCTACATCGTCACAATCACGCTTATATCAAAATATAATTATGCTGCTTGACAGAGCTCAAACCTTGACATTCGTCAGCCGTTGCAGGTGGATAACAGAAACGCAATGCTTTTGTGCCTTGATCAGGAAAGGAAGAAGATTCATTATGAGTGGAAATGACATTCAGGACATGTCATATAGCTTTTTTACAACATATTTATACCCAAGTGCATGGAGTAAAAACATTTTTAAAAATCTGTGAAATCTAAAACACGACATATGCCTTGCTGCTATGAATGAAATTCCTGTATTTCTTTTGCCCCCGCTTGTAAATATGGTTAAAGGACAGATTAATAAATCCGTTTTATACAAAAATTCTGATTATTTAGTATTTTATAACTCCGTGTTAATTAATTCAAGGCATTCTCGGAAAATCATCTTCATATTAAATAAAATCAGTTTCGAATATCAGACAGATATTCAATCAGATATTACTCACGCTGTATGAATTGAGTCAAAACAGAATTGAATGTAAATGGATATTACTTAATTCTACACACTCAAAAGACTGGGGGTGGGTTAGATAAATAAATAACCAAAAAGAAATAACTGAAAAATAGAATAAATAATAATTAAATTAAATTGGTCAAGAGCTATGGGGGAAAAAAGCTACAAAAAAAAGAGCACATGCACAAACCCACAGAGACATACAGACAAACACACATATACACACACACACACACACACACACACACACACACACACACAGATGCACTAGGTGAAGGTTTTAATTGTGCTCTGACTCTAATGACCTAATGGAGCGTTGCACAAAGAACTTCAATGTATGAAAATCTAAACACCATTACCTCTCGCTCTCTTTCTCTCTCTCTCCTTCCTTCGTCCTCCTCTCCATCTCTCACTCTCTTCTCTCTCTTTACCTACCCCGTGCTCCCCTGGTGAAAGCACGTAATTCTGCTTCCATTAAGGAGAATATGCAGCACTTCACATTGGGGAGTGAGAAGGGCACAGGTTCAATTCGTCTGTATTCAGCTCGTGCTGTTCATTTTAAACCGGGAAGTGGAAACGAACCCTGGAGGTAAGGTTAAGTGCCCCAGCGTAGTCCTATTTCTATGACAGGGGTGAATCCTCCTAAATAAATTCTGTTTAAAATAGCCAGGCAGTTGAACAATATACATAAGGCCAGTCTGATTAAAGGGAAAAGAGAGTGGATGGAGTGGAGGAGTGATGTCACAGCGTAAGGTTTAATAAGTACTTCACTACGTCTTTACTCTCTACATTTGTTCTAGTGTGTTAACCTCTCACTACCGGCGATGTCTCTTGTGAGATGTCTGGTATTTAGAAAAGGAAAAAAAAAAAAAAAAAAAACAGAAGCCAAGATTGGATGGCCTGAGAGCTTGGTGTTTGATGTGGTGATGACAGACACTGGAGCTGGGCATGTCAACAGGGATAAAGAGTGAGGAGAAGACAACAGGTACTCAGTACTCTGCCTGTCTCGCTGTCTGTCTGTCACTCAGTGGATCAGTGGCGATGGCTGGCGCTTGCCCTCCAGCCGCTGGTGGAAAGGTGCCACCAGGACGCCCAAGACAAGCAGATGTGACTATGGTTCCTGGCATTTGGCAAGAGCTCTCAGCGTCAAGCAGATATGGATGGAGCTGGACAGAGCATCAGCTGCAGCACCAGAGCAAGCAGGCTGCGCAGTGTCACAATACGAGGGGTGAAGGGGGGTAGAACCCCTCTCTCCTCCTCGCCGTCTTTGTCTCTTGGGCACTCTGGACTGGTGCGATCACGCATCACCCTGGCCAACAGCACTCGCTGTCACAAACCATCACTGCCCCACGGGGAGAACTGGAAGTGCACAGCCACGGAGGAAGGATAGCAGAAAGAGAGGCCAGTAGAAGGCAGGGACTAGAAAATAACATCGTAGTATATTTGTTTTCTTAAAGGATTTTCCCCTGCTGCATTTTTCCACAAGGTGACAAAGCATTTAGGGCATTTAGGAAGGAAAGGTAAAAATGTCCAATAGTGAGCACAGCACATGAATGAAATTGTACAAGACGTCTGCAAGATGTGCAGTGTGGCCCTGTGTAGAAGGAGCAGCAGAGAAAAGACAAGCAAAGCAAACACTGTAGAAAAAAAAAAAAGTTTATGGCTTGTGTGTGTGATTTTGTTTTTATGAATATTATGAAAATCTTTATGCATTATGCATTTCTCACTAATGTGAAGTGTTCTTTTTTTAATGTATTTTTTATTTCTTGCTTTTCTTATCCTTTGCTTTGCCTATTGTTATTTTTCCCTTCATTTTCTTAAATAAATAGATAAATAAATAAATAGCATACAGTCATCCAGCATACAGTCTAGCAGCACATTTTGAGTGGTTTCAAACGTACTGTATATTCGCGCAACTGTGTATGATAAAGCAAGTGTGTTTCCCATGTACGAGACAAACACAGTAACACTAATATAATTTGCCAGGGTTGCCAGGTTTCAGGAACATTTCCAGCCCAATCACATCTCAAAAGACTTGAACTTATCCCCAAAAAATCAGGCATTGGAAATGTTTCTTCTCTTTTTTTTTTTAACAGCCTTTGCGTAGGAAACAAGGTCACCATGGTGCGCGCGCATTTCTGATGTACGGACATTACAATTCCATAGTCCCTCTCCTAAACCCTGCAACAAAATAATACAATTAATAATACAATGAATACAATAGCACATTATATATTTTTTTTGCCTTGCAGAAAACAGCAAAAAAAAAATTGAGCAATGTCACGTGTAAAAAAAAAGCTGCGGCATGGCAGTGAGCAAGCCACGTCTGGATGGTGACATGTCGTGATGTGACACTTGTCTTGTTTCGCTGGAGAACTAGCAGAGCTGCAGTGATGCACAGGTTGAGACAGAAAACTTTCTCTTTCTTGTTGACACGAGCCAAGTATATTAATCTTCATTAGGCCAGGACTGGCACCACACTGAAAGCTTCTCATCCTCTGTAGCGCTCCAGCAATAACACTGATCACCTGCAATAGATCACCATCACCATCACCTGATGATCTGTGATCACACTACAGCTGCCAGTCAGTTCACCATGACTGAATTAATTACCCATAAAACAATATTATTTGATTTATTAAATCCTATTATGATTGTTATATTACAAGTCTGGTTCTTACACAGTACAAATATAACACTGAAGCTTAAAGAGGTCACATGATGAGCACTACATTAGACAAAAGAGAGCAGAGAGAAGAGGAGCGGCTCACCCTAGACCCCCTTCAGCCCTCGGGACATGTGTCCACAAGTCTCTGTTTAAGATAAGCACAGCTAGAGAGTCACCTGTAATCATCCACACCTCGACCTGAGACGCTGCATCAAAATGACAACCAGTAAACACACACCAGTCAGGTTTCAGCTAGGGAGAACGTCAGGAACCCAGTGAAGATGAATAAGAAAGCATAGATAAACGTTCAGGTTTGCATCAGCTCGTGATCTTCAGCACAGACATACAAATGATATGATCCTTGACGTGATCTTGGCTCTGTACTGTATGAAAATGCTGTTTCACGTCATTAATAAATTGGCTAAAAAGAGTTCTGTGTAATTTAACGAATTTATTTGATTTCATTTGTGTTTGATGATTATTTTATATTCTGACATTTATTATTTCAACATTGAAATCAATATTTCAACACATAAATGTCTACCTGGACATGAATTGTTTTTAGAAATCTCATTTTTTGTGCGATATTTTGTCAGCTAATTTTAAAAGTTAAAGAAAGTAGAACTACGTATAATAATTCCTAAAATTCATGTTCATACTGAAATGATTCTCAAAGATACATGTGAGAGCAGGACAGATTCCTCTCAGTCCACAGAGAGGAACAAAGCTGGGATGGAGAGGATGGACAGATAGACATGAGAGGACAATGACTAGAGGAGAAGGAGAGGCTATTTTTACCTGCTGGCGCTGTTTAATGAGCACTCTCCCGCTACGCTCCTCATCACATCTGTAACCACACACACGCGTCAAACTGTGTGCAGAGCATTTTATATACTGTATGTGCAAAACTAGAGCCTGATACCAACTGACCTCTAGGAGAGAAACAAAAAATGCTGAAATAGTGTAATTGTGCCACACAGATAATTCCTGTATTATTACATTATTTTCATATTTCAGTTTGTTTTCTGTCAGTTCAAGCTCCTGCATTTACACACTCCAGCCCAACGACTTCACAGAGCCAGAGGCCTTTAGGCAGAGTTAGAGTTACTCGTGGCACTCGGCACACTGACGCATGAGCAGAAAACTCAGCAGGGAAAGACATGCACGCATGCACACACACACACACACACACACACACACACACACACACACACACACACACACACATACAGGGTGTGGGTGTCCTGTTCAAGTGGATTCTTGTCAAAGTAAGCTATGGCAGGAGTGAAACAAGCACGAATTTGACATCTGTGTGTTACACAGACACACACACACACACCAAAGTCACCAACAGTGTAGTGTTTATCAATTCTGTAATTAGTTTACAAGACATATCTAATGACAAAGTAATTGACAAAGAAATAATAAATTAGTAATTAAAAAAATAGTAGAGAAAGAAAGAAAGAAAGAAAGAAAGAAGAGAATCAAGAAAAAAGAAAGAGAAAGAAAGCAAGAAGTAATAAAAAGAAAGAAAGAAAGAAAGAAAGAAAGAAAGAAAGAAAGAAAGAAAGAGAAGGGAATCAAGAAAAAAGAAAAAGAGAAAGAAAAAGATAAAAGAGAAAGAAAGCAAGAAGTAATAAAAAGAAAGAAAGAAAGAAAGAAAGAAAGAAAGAAAGAAAGAAAGAAAGAACAATTAAACAGCTATAAAGGTGCTTTGTGAAACTGTCCATTGTTAAAAGTGCTATATAAATAAAATTTAATTTGAACTGAACAAAAGCATGAAAGAAAGAAAGAAAGAAAGAAAGAAAGAAAGAAAGAAAGAACAGTTCTCCTCACAGTGTGACTGACTTGATGGTCTCTGTACCTGTGTGTGAAACGTTGTGCCGTGTCAGCAGGTTTCTCTGCCAGTCTCAGTGTCAGCCGCAGAAGCTCTTCATCTGGCCGCTGCTCTCAGGTTGTTTGCTGGAATGTAAGAGCACACACAGTTTCAGCTGACTCCAAAATCGCAGCAGATCTTTCCTCATGGAATATAATGTAATGAATTTTCACCTAATCTTCACCTTTATGTAATTGCAGCTTTATCCTCAAGAGACAAAAAATCAATTCCCTTCCTTATTACATTTTACCAACTTCCCAAGCTTAGGCTTTGGGTATCTTTTTTTTTTTTTTTCTGAAAAGTAGAAATCTATTTTCTAGATTCATTTTTCATTCACTCTCTCTATTAACAGTAGTTCCAGTGCATATCAGAGTAGTATAATGAAGATTCACAGCTTTCCTCTCTTCTGCTAATACCTTATCAAAGTTGAATCCCTTTCTGGAAAATCAATTTTCGTACTGATTATCAAGTTCTTCTGTGCCATGCCTGTACGCCTGCTGCTGCTTAGGAATGGTGAGAGAGAACGAAACAAAACAAAACAAAACAAAAAAACAGTACAGCATGGTAATCTGTGTATTCAGTGGGACGCTGTATGAAGAAGTATCTGATATCAATATTTCACTGTTGTGAGACTGATTGTTCTGATGGTGCAACACATCGGGTTAAAAGGGGAGAAAGGGAGAATGAAAACTACTGCAGCCTTATATTTGAATGTTATATTTGGCTGGTAAAGACGTGATTTATCTGAGTTTACAGAACAAATCAGAGAGAGAGAAATCAGCAAAGTAGGTGCTAAGGCACTATTTTACTTATTTGTCTGTGTAAATGTTACAATTTAATTTAATTCATTTCATTATTTTAAAAAAACTGTTATGAAGAGGACTAATTTGTTTAATTCGAATTTTAAATTTAATATACAGTGGATATAAAAAGTTAAAATAAAACTTACAGAAGAAACAGATGAACATTTAAAAAATTTAAATTGCAGGTGGCAAAATGCTTTATGATCTGGTCAGACCAAGGAAAAACCTTTTGGGAATAATTCATAATACGGGATGTTTGCCGCAAAAACAAGACGGTTAATCACCCAAAGAACACCATACCCACGATGAAGCATGGTGGTGGCAGCATCATGCTATGGGCTTGCTTCTCTTCCGCTGGGACCGGGGCTCTAGTCCAGCACAAATCCAAGTCATCAAAGGATTGGCTTCGGAAGAAGAATGCTTTGGAATGGTCCAATCAGAGCACAGATCTAAATCCTATCAAAAACCTGTGGAATGACTTGAAGAGGGCTGTGCACAGGAGACGACTTCACGATTTAATAGATCTGGAGCTTTTTTTCAAGGAAAAGTGGAATAACATTGCCAAATCAAGATGTGCTAAGTTGGTAGATTCTTAGCCTAAAAGACTGCGTGCTGTTTTACAAGCAAAAGGTGCTTTAACAAACTCTTAGCTGTGTGCAGGCTGTGTACGCTTATGCAACCAGGTAATTGGAAGTTTTTCTTTCTTTAAAAAACAAAAATTGTTTTTCACTTGAATGTTGTCGGTTGCTATATGACAGTAAATGTGTAAAAAGATCTGACATGTTTTAACTTCATGTCTTTCTTTTTCTAACGTCACATAAATCTGCAGTTTTAACAGGGTGTGGAGACGTTTTACATCCACTGTATAGAATTACAAGAATAAAATCAGTAGTCGTCTTCACATCACTGTGATTCTCAGTGATACCTTTAAATCGATTACAGGAGATGAGGCCTGAACACTGAACCATCCAGGGAGACGTTGATACAGAGAAGTGCGAAGAAGAGAGAGAGAGACACACAGAGAGAGAGAGAGAGAGAGAGAGAGAGAGAGAGAAGAGGGGGGGGGGGGGGGGGGGGGGGACCAGTGAAAAAATATCAAAAGACAAGACAAAAGTTTAAAAAAGGAAAAAAAAAGAGGAGGTTGCATTTTTATACTTGTAGTTTGTAGTAAATTTTATACATTACATCTGAATCTGGCAAACTCTGATGAGAATTATCTGATCAGTACAGTACAATAATTTACAGACAAATGGACATACTGTACAATAAGCATAATAATGATCATTGCTCTGCTCGAATTATTTAAATATAGGATTTCAGGGTTTCCAAATTAAAATAAAATTAGGAAAAAGGGCCATATTTAATTAAAACAAATAAACAAGTGTATTATTATTATTATTATTATTATTATTATTATTATTATTATTATTATTAAACATGAATACAACTCTCCCTTTCAGTGATCTGCTCTACCCGGCGGTTTAACAATTTACCTTCGTGTTTAAGGATTATATAAAGCAGTTTTTGACAGCTTAACATTCGTCTGGAGAAATAAGTCCAGTTACTAATTTCCAAAAGTTTCCTGTATCACTACACAGTCCCAGGGACAAATACATCACCTTTTGTTCTGCACATTTTACACATGCAGCTGAAAATTTGGATTGAAGAGGTAGAAGCGAGATGGACGAGTGGTTACTTGATTAAAAGTAAAGTCTTTGTGTTGGAAGGTTGTGTTGAGGTAACGAACAAGGCAGGACACGGGTAATGATGAGGGATCATGGATGTAAATGACCGCCGATGCTGAAGATGGGCAACTGGGGAGATCCTCGTGAGCCTCTCATTACAGCTGGAAGAAAGATAGATCGACGGGGTAAAGACAGTGACAAAAATAGAGGACCAAAAAAAGGAGAGAGAAAGAGACGGAGGGAGCAGAAGGGGGAATAAACGGATAATAAAGTGAGGGAGCGAAGGGAGAGGTGCGTCTGACTGGAAGAAGGGTGGTGATGTATGCGATGGTGTCAGCAGGGGGAAGATGCAGTACGCTCTTCCTCAGGGAGGCTATCTCCCACCCACCGAGCGCACGCTTCACACACACCCATAATGAAGTGGGCTGCCGACACACAACACAAACACACACTCTCGCACACAAGCGCTCTTATCATCGCGCCTCGGCCTCCGCGGTCTCCCGCCAGGCCCAAATTACACACCGGCAACGGGCCCCCATCCGCATTCAATCACACTTTAACCTAATTGCACCAGCTTGCAACACTATAGTGATTTGTTATTGTTGTTGTGTGCAATTCTGGTGGGAGTGATTTAAATAAAACAGTTGAAGCACAAGTTATTGAAATCGCTGGCCACCAACAGGAGGCCACTAAACATGGAAAGACAGAGAGAGACAGAGGGAGGAAGAAAGCGAGTGAGAGAGAGACAGAGAGTTAGTGCGTGTTAGTGTGTGAGTGAGAGTGGCTCTTCGTTTCAGACGCTAGTTTGAAAAAGCAAATTATTTGCAGAATGAGCATTAAAGAGCGAGAAGAAATGAGAAGGGGAGAAAAATCGATGTAAATGGCTCCCTACGGATGCTGGGTAATAAGGATTACTTCAGTGAATATAACAATCCATACAGCAATCTGATTAAGAGTTGTCAAATGTGTGGACTAGTCCAGCACGTGAGCTTTTCTCTAGTCGTGTGTCTTTCAGTCCCCTCAAGAATAAAGGTGTGTGTGTGTGTGTGTGTGTGTGTGTGTGTGTGTGTGTGTGTCACAAGACTCCTAACAGGGAGGAATATAACAGGGAGGAAAATCAGAAAAATGTCTGTTGTAGTATAATGGAATATGTTTCATATGATTTTATGTAAAAGATAAAAAATGATTTGGAGTGTCAGGACATTGGATATAGGACATAGGATATTGGGCTAATTTATTTATTTTTACATGATTATATATCGCTGATATTTCAGTTAAGAAAGTGGCAAGTACAGGCTGGGGACATTGGGAAAGCAAACCTCTAAACTTACAAAAAAAAAATGTGGAAATATCCATGAGATAAAATTGGATAATAGTATATTTGGTTTTATATCTAAAAGAAAATTATATATATATATATATATATATATATATATATATATATATATATATATATATATATATATATATATATATATATGAGAGAGAGAAATACACCCTTTAATTGAAGTAAATTTGTCCTGTAAAAACCCATTACCAAATATAAAAATTTTTAACCAAACAACATGGGACACAATTATTAGCACCCAAATTCTAATGAACAGAATGGAAATTAAGCGCTGAGGCCTTTAGTCATTCAGCAACAAATTCTCAATATGGGTTTCATATAAAAAGAATTACAGTTATACAGGAAAGAACCTAATCCTCACTGTGAGTATGGTGGAGGTTCTGTGATGTTGCGGGGCTGTTTTTCCTTCAAAGACCCTGGGAACGTTGTTAGGATAAACTGCATCATGGACTCGATGAAGTACCAGGAGATTTTAATTGAAAATTTGATTGCCTCTGCCAAGAGATTACAAGCAGGTTGTGATTGGATCCACGCAAAAATATGGTTTCATCAATCTTTTCACACGGTCATTCCTGTCCCCTGACTTAGTAACCTGCTGTAAACCTGTAGAGTAAGCTAGGACCCTGGAACATCTGGAGAAATTGTGTACTGAGAAGCAGTCTCAGATTCTCTCACATTCCTCGCCCTGTATTCTTCCATCTCATCAAGCATTATATTAAAGACTCAGTGTTGGTATGTTGCACAAATACTAAATGCAGGGGTGTGACACAGTTTTGTTAAAAAATAAATATGCATCTCAACAATTGAGACCACATTGAAAACCTGGGACATTTTTCCATTTAAAATCGGAAAGAAACAGACTGTTTTAGAATTTTGAAATGTTTAAAACAAAGCAAGTGAATGTTCAATATTTTGAATATTTAATATTCAAGATTCTGCACCATTTCTAGGCCCCTGTTTAAATATAAGCAAATGTGTGTGATATTGACCATGTTAACTAATTGTACAAAAGGTCAGATTTTCCTCATGCCTAATCTCTTCTACTGAAGCACGTGTTCAGACAACTCTGATGGATTTGACCTAAAATGGATCATAAGGTTTTGCACAAACTTGTGGAGCCCATGCCAGCTCGAATGAACACTGTCGTTAAAGCAAAAATGGGACATACTAAATACTAAGAAATTCTGAAATTCATGTACATATGAAATTCATATTTCAAAGATTGCACTTTTCACTCCAGTTGTTGTCAATAATATAATTTGTAATGAAAATTGTTGTATTAAATAAGAAAAGAGTGCAAAAGACCAGCATTTTCATGAGTGGTCTCAGAATTTGGACCCCATTATATGTTTTTTTTTTTTTTTTTAGAATAATGTGACTAAATTAATAATCTAGTCAGATTAATTAATTAATTAACCCCAGAGAGAATTTCCCCCATATTTATCAAGGGTGCCAATAATTCAATATCTTACTGTATGTGTAGATCCGATTTTTGAATATTGTTTCTAAGCTTTGTTGTGAGTTTAGTGATCTGTCCAAAGGTTTAGTCAAAATGTTAACATTTACGAGATTGTATGAGAATTTTTCTTTTCTAAGAGTGTGTGTGGCTTTGTGTCTTCAGGTTTTTATATAGAGTAGTAAACATATCTTATGGCTGAATATGAATCAGAGAAACAGAATGAGTGTGTGTGTGTGTGTGTGTGTGTGTGTGTGTGTGTGTGTGTGCACGCACTGTGAATGTCAAGCGTGTGTTGAGCATGTAAACTCTCGTATGCATGAGCATGCAGGTCTGGGTGTGAAATAGCTATATGACTGAGTGTGTGTTTTGTGCGTGCATGTGTGTGTGTGAGAGAGAGAGAATGTGAATGTGAGTACACAGCCTTTAATCTGGCCACTATCTTGGTGGCAGGTTGAAAATGGGAGTGCAGTGTGCCACCACAGCTGGATAATCCATTCTCAACAGTGCAGCATGGAGTGCGAGCCGCGCTGTGCCCATTGTCATGCTGAGTTACATGGGCTCATGATCACATTACGTGGCCCGGGATCCTGACGTTTCGTTCGCTTTAAACTGGTGTCTGTTCACAGCCAACTTATTTCCTTTAGGCCTAGCCCTGCCAACAACCTTCTCAACACCATATTAATCTTATTTATGGACTTATCACACACAAATACCACAATACCACTGAGCGCTGGCAGGTTTTCTCCTGCATGCCCCTGGCACAAAACAAACAAGAGGTGTGATGGAAGCTGAAGAATAAAAATTGGTTGTTTACTACCTGTGGGCATTAAAAAAAAAAAGTTGGAGAGTGAGTGAAAAGCAGTGGAAGTGGAATTTATGTCACTGGTCAGGAAGGAAAAAATCTAATTGTACAATTAGTGTTTTGTCTTTAATGAAGCAAATAAATGAAATTTGTCATTTAAAAAAAAAAAAAAAAAAAGGACCCGCTTCTCAGATCCAGCAACTGGAAGTAAATCATTTTAAAACCAATATGGTCTTCCAGTTCATTATAAAATTACTGATCATTCGCATGACTTGGGGCAGCTGATCTTCTGCACTTTCTAAATCGGACCAGGTCCGGTTTATGACCCATATGACCATAGGAACGTCATTACTATATTACTATATTACTGTATACAGAGTTATAGCACAGCCTCAGGGAGCGATTGCAGGAGGAGGTTAATTCAGAGAGCCACAGTGTCCCCAACCTTATTCTGACACAGCGATGAGAGAGACACAGAGAGAGAGAGAGAGAGAGAGAGAGAGGAGGAGGAGGAGGAGGAAGGGAGGAAGAATGTTTATTTCCATCTCAATTACACCTTCATCAGCATCATGTCCTTACTTCCCCGCCAATGCCATAAAGCATGCAGAATGAGACAGTGCAGTGAGAGGAAGCAGCACATATGTCTTAATTACCACACAGGTTCTATTTCTCTCTCCTTCTCTCTGTCTCTCGTTTCAAAGCAGAGCAATATATTGATTTGGCTCCTCTTGTCCCTTTTTAAAAATGGAATAGCAAATGCACGTGGAGGCAGGAGATTTTGTGCTTGTGGACTGAAACGACACACGGGGAGGATTGTGATGATTTCATTAGTGCCTCCTCTGTGATATTGTGAATCTTGGGCTTTTACTCTCTCTCTCTCTCTCTTCCTCTCTCTCTCTCTCTCCCTCTCACACACACGCACACCTCTGTTTTCATTTCTCAGGCTAATCTCGAGCTGATTGGTCCAAAAGGCAAACCAGACAAACTCAACACATCAGGAGAATTCACAGGTGTACTTAGTTTGAGCATTACTGAAAATAAAAACGGCAAATGGCATTCCGATGGATGTTTTGCAATCTAAAACACTGCTGTGATATGATGATATTCAGTATGATGAATATTAATATTGCGATAAACGATGTCCCTATTTTTCGGAGATATTGTGGATACCGTGATTTGTGAACTTTTTTTAAAAAATGTTAAAATATCAATTACAAACTCTGGAAGCACTTGATTCGATATCAAGGTTTTCTACTCTTTCGCATCTTTAAAATTGTAAAATGTTAATATTTTTACAGATTATTTTCCTCCTGCTTTCCAATGTTAATTTACTTTTGTAGGCATAGCATAAAAACATTTGATTCAGATGGATTCATATATTTGCTTTTCATCTGTATTCATTTCTAAAGAAGGTATCTGATGTGATAATAAGCTATGCCAGTGATAAGCTTGACATGATACTTGACACTTAATCTGTGTGATGTTTAAGGTGATGTTTTAAGTGATGGCTAATATATCGAAATAGAAAAACACAACCTTTTAAATGTGCATTAAGAAGGAACGGCCATGTGTGTCTCCACACGCGTTCTCTGGCTGAGTGACAGCTGTGTAATGTGTGTGAGAGGGCCATTTGCTGCACTGGACTGACACGTGAATTTACAGCTTTTTGCCTCTTTGCTATAATCCACGCGCCTCGCATTTATCATCAGCCGATCAATTGTACAGGCTGCAGTTAATATTTTTTCATGGATAAATCATTTATCAGCTTTTTACGAGCGAGTGATTGATGCGTTTCGCTACAGGACTGTCCCAGAATGCTCCATAGACACAAGGAGAACAAGGAGAAATATGGACAGAATGTTTAGAACACAAATTTATGTTTATTCGGTTGCATTTAACATTTTGCTGCGAAGAAATATGGAAATGGACAAAATGATTTTGCGTAAAAGGCGTGTACTGAATGATTATTTTTTGGTGTATTACCATGCAACAATCTTTTGTATGCTATTACGACATGAACATAATGGCCAGAAATTTTGCACGATGCATCTATCATCATGATATTGTGTTGCAGTGTTTGATTCAGTGTTTCAAAGGGTGTTTGTGTGTAGATGTGTGTGTGTGTGTGTGTGTGTGTGTGTGTGTGTGTGTGTGTGTGTGTGTGTGTGTGTGTGTGTGTGTGTGTGTGTGTGTCTCAGTGCACAGTGAAAAGAAGAAGCACAGTCAGACTGTCAGCTGTATGATATGCTGTGAGTGGCCTCTGCTGGCTAACTGAGGGCAACATGAGTCACAGTGCAGCAGCTGCGTAAACACACACTCTTATCTCCCCCTCTCTCCGTCACACACTCACACACTGTACAATGACACACGCCCCCCCACTAATGGGGTGCTGGACACGGCTTAGAAACGAAGTAGATGGAGTAGAAGTGGAGGTTGCTCCGTGCATCACTAATTTCTTCCTCCATCTCTCCCTGCCATCTGCCCTTCTGAGCCGAACCCTGAACAAAACAAATGCAAAGACTTCTCCTCTCTCTCTCTTTTTTTTTTTTTTTTTTTTTATAGAAATGACTACTTTGTGCACAGTGACTGTAATTCTTGAAGGCAGGCCCTTTTTTAGCAGCACGGCTCGAAAGAGCTGCCGTCACCACTTGCATTCATAAGCCACACGACTGGTGGCTACAAACCAGGGAACAGATAAAGTGATGGAAATGAATGACAGTAAAAACACAGAGGAGCTTCTCACGGGAGCTTTCAGCATGTAATAATCAATAATGCCAGAATACAGCAAGATTTATCCGAGGCGCACTTTCAACTTCCTCGATTACTTTAAAGTTTTAGTGCTTTAACAGGACTTACACAAAAGCTGCGCAAGACAAAATAACAAATAAATGAAAAATAACAAATAGAAATCCCATAGTTTAGTGAACCAGACTTACTATTGACCAGAAAAACCACAAATAACGCATAAACCACTGAACACTATTTATTCTAACAGCAATAGCCTATTTAATACAATTATTTAGTAACATTTATTTAGGAATATAATTCTGATTACCTTTGGAGACCAAATAAATGACCCTGATGAAATGTTATTTTAGAATTATATATAGTTTTGAAATATAAAATATATTCTATTTTTTAAAATATTGTTTTTTTTATATGAAATATATGAAATGTCTACATAAATAGCCCATTTGTTGAAAATGAAAAGGGAAAATTCAAATATTTAAAAAAAAAAAAAAAAAAGAAAGGAAAAATGCATGAGATAAAATCATTTCAGACTTTTATATAACAAGTAAGTAATATTTATGTGGAAATACATTTATAACTGCTTTTAGAGACAACAGAAGAAGGAAGAATGTACACATGATATACTAAATCATTGAATTGGATTAAATAATAAGTAAATGAAATGAAACCCTGGATATTAATTAATATCAGAGCAGATTAAGAATATACTGGAGTAATTCTCCAACAGCACTATATGAAACACAAAACATGACTATATTTTTAAAAGTAAAAATGTCACACGTTATGTGTCGATGGACCCTTTAATATAACCACATGCTAAGACTATTTGGAGTTTAATAAGCGTAAAGTCACTGCACAGAAGCACTAAAAACCTTCTCTGAGCTTCAGGTGAAAATTTGGTGAAATGCAATTGAAAAAGAAAAGGTGTTTTGAACCGAGACTGGAAAATAAAAAGTGCCTGTGTGACCTGAAACCCCTCTTTTTCCACGCACTGAGTTTCCCATCAGATATGAAAGCCTTATTCGTGCGGTCTTCCGCCCTGTTTCAGCAGCTCATCCTTATAACAGCGAGACTGTGATGCTGTGAATCATCTGCCATTTTAGCATAAAAGCAAATGGAAGCATTGGTAACTCTGCTTACATGCTTTACTTATTTACATACAGAACTTTTACTATTACTAAAGACCAGTGTAATGTGGAGCCTTTAAGGTGGATGTTAAACTACATTAGTTATAATGTGAAAGAAAACTGAAAGAAAGTAAGAATAAAAATAGAATTATAGCATAGACCTTACATGTTAATTGTTAATGTTATTTGAATAAAAATAAATCATTTTAAAAAATAATTTGTGCAGTAGTTTTATATTTTTCATTTTTTTCTAATATTGTCAAAATGTTTTTTTTTTTCAAAATGTTTGTAATTATTAATATACAATTAACACATAAATCTGAAATCTCTAACAAACTTTAACACTTTTTTTTTACTCTATCCAAAAAGCAACAAAGTTGTATTTTTATTTATTGGAAAAGTTTTAAGGATGGAAGATTTGGCAGTAATTTCAATAACTTTGTCTTAACAACCTAAGCATAATAATAAGTCAGTAAATTGGCACAAAAAATGTTATCGTCATCGCTGTGTTTGGACTGACTCACTCCTCCCTCCTGTCAGTGACAGAGTTGTATCATACATCAGCCATGTAAACGCTGGTAAATCGTGAGCCAACGCTCCACTGATGGATCTCATGAGTGTTAGACACTGCTTAATTAGCGCACTGTGTTAATATGGCAGCAGGTGAAGAGCATATTGCACTTGGAAAATTACATTGCCAGCTATCGTCGAAACATAGCCAACAAAGATGTTATAAATGTGCTCACATTAGCAAGACCTTTCATTGGTTTCCAACATTATGCATGATTTATAGTGCTAAATTAAGGCAATATTGGTTGCATTCGATTACTGCAATAGGAAATGACATGCTTTAGTCAAGGAATACAAATATAGTGCTAAATTATGGCAATATTGGTTGCATTCAATTACTCCAATAAGAAATGACATGGTTTAGCCAAAGTGTACAAATAAAAACAGAATTGACAATATGAAGTGAAATTCATAAAGTGAAATGTGCAAAGAGTGGAAAAAAGAGATAAAAGCCCAAGCAAGCACAGAGAACCCAACATTCAAGCGGAGGTCAGAGTCGGACAATGATGAAAAGTCCATATGTTACAGTAGCACCATAAATTATGTGGAAACGTATGGTAAGGCCACCAAAGGGGCTTCCAAAAATAGGCCACAGAACAAGGTTCTGACTGCGCTGAAACAAATTGCCTGCTTTTTTGAGCTGCAGAGATCGCAGCTCCTGACATCCCTGTTTACATGGCCCGTCCGAGCTCAGACTGAGAGAGAGAAAGAGAGAGTGAGATGGGACATCGAGCGGTCCTGCTCCAACGCCCCCTCACCCACGCAACCATCTGCATGAGGGGGCTGAAGATTTATTAAGCTCCGCCGTACTGTGAGGTGAAGAGACGCACTGTGGTCCAGCTCTAGGAGCAGCAGGTCACTGAAGAGACCGAGTGTCAGAATCTTACAGCAAGCATTCTCACCGTCTACGAGAGTCATATTATTCACTAGAACAATCTAAACACACCCTGGGATAAGGCAGGACAGAACTGTGTGGTGATCAGTTCATGATGGACTGGAACAGAAGTAGGTATTAATGACCTTAACAATAAGTTGTATTACTTTTGTAGTATGTTGGTCAGCACTAATAAATGAGGCAGAAACAGAAAGAACGCTGAATTCTTCTGATTTTAGGTGTGCTGAAAAGGTTGGGACGTGATTGCCTCTGACACTGTAGTATCTAACCAACACCTAACAGATGGAAGACATTTTCCTAATAAAAGACATGCACTGTTGTCCTGATCCTTTCTGTACGGTGTACTGCACTGTTTATGGCTGTGGTGAACCACCATGTAGAGTGACTTTTTCACTATTAATACATTGCCTGTGAATGTACGTTAGTGCCTGCTAGCACTACTATGAGCATTACGACAACTCGGTTCCAGTCAGAGGAGTGGCCATAAGAGAGGGTGGAGAGGTAGGAAGGGAGATGGGGGGGGAAAAAACCCATTTACGGTGTGCCAGATGGGACTGGCTGGACGCTCCAGTGAAAACAACACATCTTTCTTTTTGGGCTGGCCATGTCCAGCTCACCTTAGCACACGGCCTGCCAGCCGATGATGGATCTGAAAATGCCGGAGTAAGTGGGTGACACTGGCTGCCTTGTTATAGCTGCCAGTCTTCTCCCTGCTTCCTGTCATTATTACACGGCCAAGATTTATTTGCGTTTGGAGTGGTGTGCCGGGGCGCCAGCCATTTGCTATTCATCACAGGGGCTTTTGCCAGAGTGGAGCGGCGGCGCGAGGCCGGCAGAGGCCGTGGCTGTAATTGCCAGCGTCACCCGGCTGTGGAAATGATGAGGAGGGGCTGATCAG
>CM040984.1:22314262-22321762 GCA_022985145.1 Pangasius djambal | reverse complement strand
GTCAAGGTCAGCTCATTTTAGCTAGGTCAAGTTCAGGCTGCCTCCGATACCTCCCTTATGCATTCAATTACACAGTCACCTCACACTAAATTACCATGACAACCCAATTTACCTTTTCACCCCATTTGAGTGTGATCTTTCCCAAGAAAAAAAAGAGAGCGAGTGAGAGAGACAGAGATGGACACACAGGAGCAAGAAGAGAGTGAACACTTCATCAGCAGCAGCAAAAAAAATTTCTTTTTGCCCCGCTGATTCAGGACCACTAACATTTTCCAAACGCCCGACTACATTAATTATTAAGGAATTGGAAAATGACTTCTATCAGGACTTTAAGTCTAGGTGCTGTCCCATTAGCCAGCGTCAGCTTTTGAGGAGGCAATGGTGGCGTGTTCAGTAATGAGTGGACCCTTCACGCCTGCAGGCTGGCCTAATGAAGTGAAGCTTACTAAGAGCCGCTCGGCACCAGCAGAGCAAAGAAAAAGAAACCAGGGGAAAGTAGAAAGCTTTACTGTAAAAAGGGAAATTAAGCCCCCCGTATGTGGAGCCTGTTCTCGCTGACCTTGTTACTGTACCTGCTTAAAGCTGCCCGTTGTTCAGGCAGAACATGGATCATAATATGAAAAAGGAGAGGACTGTTTAATATATCAGAATGATTGTATGTGTTAGAGCTGAATGAAGAGGTACTAAAGGAGCTGAATTACTAATGTACCTAAGAGTGTATGAATGCAGGTTGCTATAATCACTTACACATTATGCTAAATAGTAGATTTTATTCAATATCAGTCACTTTTTCAGATTAACAACATCCAGATGCAAATGCTTTACACAAAACCCTAAACAGACTCACTTAAAGGGGTACTGAGAAATTATACTTAAAATTACAACAGTCAATATTTTTCATTTCCTACTGGTATAAATAATGTGGGAAATTTGTAGAAATGCTAAAAAAAAAAAAATAGTTTAAGCCATTGTCTCAGAACAAGTATATTACATAGCTCAAAAAAACATGCAGTTTGGAAACCTGCCTTCTGGTCCTGAATGTTTGTTTGTATTTGGATTGGCCTCTTGTCAGTCATTTAATAGACACGCCCCTAACATCCCTTCACATCCTCATAAATCATTATGAGGAGAAGTTGCATGTTTATAGAGTTGTAAACTGGCTTTCAAGCAGTTGAACATCTAAATGCGCTTGAAAGTGATGTCATGACAGTCCTTGTTAAAGGTAAGTCTAGTTAGCATGCTAACTCAAGCTGAACTACCGTAAGTTTTGGACGGCTGAGCTTTGTGGACATGGATAGAATTAGGGGCAGGATCAATAAGTAAAAAAAAATAAAAATAATGCAAATCTTATTCAATTCCACCCATTTAACCATTAGAGACAGTTTTTTTCACAAATCTTAGCTAATGCACCTTTAAGAGAAAGTGTAGATAATGTGTCAAAATCTTACTCAATAAAAATGGAAAAATCCATCCAAAAATGTAGTCAAATGAAAGTAAAAAAAAAAAAAAAAAAACATTCTACAAGCACTAAAAATGAAAAAGTAAATGTTTTTAACTGATGAAATGAAATAGGATGCAGCATATGGCAAGATGCCGTGATACCTGATCGTTTTTTTCTACACTGATAAACCATCAAGTGTTCAAATTCAATTGAAATGAGAATAAATCAACAGCCATTGGCTGGGTGAGAGAAGAAGAGACATTTGAGATTTGTAACGTGGACTTTGAATGTTTAAGTAAGAAATGTAAGGGGTGTGCTTTCCCCCTGGAAATGTAATTAAGTAAGAGTGCAAGTGTTCAAATTCAATTCAAGTAATATATACTAAAAATAATACTTACAAACTAATACATTTACTCAAGCATTTTCCATCCCTGCCCAAATTAAATTAAAGGAACAAAGTAGGGACAACGAAGCAACTCAATGTAAAAAGGGACAAGTTGCATGTTGAAATTTAACTTGTGCTAGATTTTTTTTTTAAAAAAAGAAGAAAAGATGGAGGACACAGAGATATGGCTGAAATTAAATACATAAAGTGCTGTGCTAAGCATTTGGAAGTGTTTCAATAACTCCTTTAATTGATGAAAATTAAATGACCTTAAAAATGAAGAACGATGATTTTAAAGCCACTTTGTTAGTGATGTGGGCTTTTGCATGATTCAGTGAACTCAGCTCCCCAAAGGACAAAGCTTCTATAGGTTACAGCCCCGATCGCCCTTCACTCTCTACACAAGGTAACTTCTCCCGTGCCCAGCTGTGGTTCGGCTATTTTTGGACAGCAGAGTGTCGGCTGAGTTACGAAACCTAGCCTCCTGCACAAAGATACAATCAATTCTGTCTTCTTGGTCCCTCTCTCTCTCTCTCTCTCCTCCCCTTTTCAGTTTGAAATGGAGCGCGCGAGAGCAAACCGTCCTCCGTCATTGATCAGAAATTCAATTCAAAAGCCTATAAATAAAAACAAATGAGTCTCCCGGTCCCCTCTCAGAAGGTGCCAGCTGTATGGGGATCAAATCTATAATCCTTCAGCTGCAGACAGGAACAGCTCCAATAATGGCTCTAGCCGAATAATTCACATGCAAAAAAATTGAATGTCGGTGGAATTAAATGAATTTGGTAATAATGGAATGATTGCTGTAGCTTGACAAGGGGTTGCTCGCTATTGCTTATACATGACTAGCTGAAGAAGGGCTGGAATAAGAGATGGGAAGAACAGGAAAGGGGAGAGAGGGAGTGGCCAAGTCTAAATTAAGATGTTACATGCGAAGTTTCCAATAGGACCTTGACATAACTTTTGACCTACTCATGGCACCATCACAGTGGCGAGGATTTGAAATTCTATTAGAATTACCGATGGAAAAAAGAAGTCAAGGAGTCATCAGGAAAGCAAATCTATAGCTCGACTCTATCAGCCAATTACTGTTGTTAAAGTAGAATTAGATGGGTATTGACAATGAGAAGAGGAGAGAGGATTAGGCTGACAGGGCTGCTGCGCTGAGGGGACAGAGACAGAATTAAAGGAGATGGATATTTAATAAAAGGATTGCAATGGAAGCCTATTTTAATTTGCAGCACTCTGTAACTAAAACACTTCGCATCAGTTCAAGTACTTTGAGTTCTGAGGAACAGCAGAAAAGAACATGTTCAATCCATTATAAGGTGCAATACTTCTCACAGAATGTGTCTGAAAGCCATAATATTTCTAAAATCTATTCAAGCAGTGGTTAGAATCTTAGAATATTGTATGAACTATTTACATGTGGCTCTTATACTAAAATACAAGCTTCTGAGCACAGCACAGGAACTGATGAACATGGAACACTGAGACAGTGTGTGTGTGTGTGTGTGTGCATGTGTGCGTGTGTGTATGCGTGTGAGAGAGAGAGAGAGAGAGAGAGAGAGAGAGAGAGAGAGAGAGAGACTCCACTGTCAGATCTTTATTTCTTATTGGAAAACTAGCTGAAGTTAATATTGACACAGCGAGGTATGAATCAATACATTGAGAATGAGCAATACATTTTAATTTCAAACCTGTTCAAACTCCAGCAGCAAATCCATGCAGTTAAGCCACAAAGGGGGCCACGAGGGAGGGCAGAGGAGTGGGATTGGACAAGATAGAAATTTGCTCTAGATCAAATTCTGGATCAACCTTCTCTGCCATGACATTTCCTGTCAGCTGATATAGACTGGCCAAAGCAACTTTATAATCCATGCTTTAAAACGGGAGTATGGAAGAGCAAGACACCCAGAATGTGCAAGGACGTTTAAACGATGCTTTTTAATTCACAAATAGCCTCATATTGGGTTAAAATGTCACAAAACAAAACAATACAAAACACTGCAAAACATCCTTTCGGAAGAAAACTTCTTTCCACCAGAACACACAGGATGCGTGTGATATCAAGTAAACATCATATCATATACCAAATATATATATATATATGTTTAAATATGTGGTGTGACACCTTGATGTTTCTACTACAGCACATACTACTCGTACTACTGGAACGCACAGTAATGTGGAAACAATGATGCTAGCTCCTGCTAGCACAACATGCAGTCTCATCGCAGGTAAACGTGCTAGACAAAGACACTAGCCAGACTCTAGTAACGTGTGATGCGAGGACAGAACACCACCGCTCATAGCTGAAACACTGGCCAACAACTTGCTGACTTTTTGTTGAGGGTGCCAAAACATACTGCGCTACATTAGAAATTAGATTTAGAAGAAGATAACAATCATCAAATCATTCATATCCTATAACCTGTATTAATACATTCAAATAGCTAACTAGCGCAACATACATTATTACATTTTATTAGATACCAGTTTTTACCCAGTTAGGTTTCCAGGTCAGTGGTTACATGTTAGAATATTTGTACCCACACACAACATTTTATTCTCACACAACCTTTTAGTAAAAGTTGTGTGTAAATGTTAGCATAAACCAAATCAAGCAAAAATTTTCCACTGTATTTACAAGTTTCGGAGACACTGATTTTGTTCATATTCACGTGCGTATGTCGATCACCGATAAAGAGCATTCCAGACACAACCCGTTTAGTTTTAGCTCATTTGCACGTAGTGACGTCCACAAACTCCATAAAAGGTCAAGTGCACAGAGGGTTGGGAGCGTGAAATGAACAATGATAGAAAAGGCAGAAAGACAGAAGTGGAAGTTATTCTGACTCACATCTATGCCAATAAACATATTTAATAATATATAATATTAATAATAATAAGTGAGCACTAAATCTTCCATCAGCTGAGGCATTTGTTTATAGTTTATGGCTATGTGCAGACAGACCGTCTCGTCCTCCGTTTATACGGCGCCATTTCTTTTGTCATAATTGAAACATTTTATTTGTCTTAATTTATGGGTTCGTGTTGGCTCAATTTCTTTATTTTTTTATATTCTTTAATGCATGCCAATAATATCAAACAACTGGCTTTCACAAGATTCTCTTGATGACATTCTTAGTCTCTGACCTAGTGAACTGGCACGAGGATGTGGTTTTGATAGAGATTACAAAGGACTGGATAAGGGCGTCTGCTTAATGCTGTGAGTGTAATAAAAAATGAGCGATTTAACCAAAGTGCAGTAATCCATGCAATTGATATGATTTTATGTCGACCAAGCTGAGGTTTACATTAGGTAGTCTTCTTATGCGTAAATTTACAGACACTCAAGAGCATGAGTGGGATATCAACGTATTTCCAAATTTACAGGATTTTCATGAATAACATATTTCTTCTGTAAACACTCATACGAAATATTTACAAATAAATCCATTCATAGCCAGCTTCATAAATGAGGCCCGACATATTAACATAAATGTTAATGTCGCCTTAAATCAGAAACAAAGAGCCTTTGAGTTTGGTGTACTTAAACGTGATATAGGTAGATATTTATAGCGCAGAACTACTGAATTCTTGATTCTGTTTGGTCAGAAGGTGTTGATTAAATTCATTTCCTATAACAGCAGGACAGCTTGGACAGCATTTCCGGCTGCAAGACAAATCACAGGTTTATATTTATGCGCTCGCTCTAATACGTTATAGTTTCTATAGTAACTGCTAATTCCCAAGGACTTATACAAGTTGATACTACACATAACTAATAATTAACTAATAATAAATCTGTTGTTATTTAACAAAGAAAAATGTAGAATCGTTGATACGGTGAAGTTTTCTGTAAGGAGACTTATGGAAGGAGTCTCCAGTGTCAGTGATTTTGCGCTTTCCAGTTTCTTAGTAACATAACAAAATGTGTGTTTTTTAATAACTTCAAGAGAGAAAAAAAAAAAGAGAGAGAGAGAGAGACTAGTGAATGAACTATTTATAGCTGCTGTAATGCAAGTGATAACAGGAACTAACTTGTTTTGTGGATGGTCCAGAAGTTTAACTGTATAAACTGATAAAAAGTATGATGTGTCATTCTTTAATTAATAAAGAAATCTAATCACTGGTGGATTGCTGTAGTATAAGAGGAATAAAACATACTGTTATTGGAAAATTATTAACTTTGTGGTGGTAACGGATTTACACTACCCCATCTTTGAATCTTAGTATCAGGCCCTTCATGTTTTATTCCTTAAATATAAAATATAATTATTATATATTATTACTCTGCATAATAATACGTGTGTGTGTGTGTGTGTGTGTGTGTGTGTGTGTGTGTGTGTGTGCGTGTGTGTATGTGGCTGATATAGAAGAGTTTCACTTCACTTTTTCTCTATTATCTGACAGAGGAATGGCAGGACCCTCAGGCTGTCATGTGCAGGTCATGGTAGCTGTGTGTCTGGGTTCACTAGGTCACATGGAGGAACGGAACGCTTAATCACACCCGGCAGACTAGTCATTACTGCAGTCGGCCAGGGTGAATTACCATATCACAGCCTGACAGACAAGAAGAGCGAATGAGTGGCAGCTAGTGATGACAGGCGATCACTGAGGAAAAGGGGCCAATGCACGCAATCATGCTGGAGGACATCTCAGAACAACAGAAGAAAAGAAAAAAAACAGTGAGGGAGTGAATAGCTTTGGTACTGAATAGAGAGGATGTTCAGGATGGTTTTAAATGAATAAAGTGACTCAAATTGAAGGACACCATTACAACGCAATAGATTTTACTTGAAAACTGTTTTTTTCTTGCCAGACAGGTGATTAATTGACCGTACATCCAGGCTGCTATTAAGATCTTAACTGTTATTAAGAAGTTTGTGTTATTTTTAGGCAAAACAAGAAGTGGTAATTAAAGTCTAGTCTTAGAGAGAGGAACATCTGTTTTCATCCTGCATAATTACCATCATTAATTAATGTTAATCAATCTAAAACAAATTATTTTTTAACACCTAGAATAAATCACAAAGGCTTCGTCTTCTCCGCCAACCCAATCTGGCTGGGCTGAGTGATCGATCAAGAGTAAATAAGACAATATGCAGCAATGAGGCGTATTGTACTCCTGTACTTCGCACACACCTGAATCATTAGTCCGAACATGGAAATGGACTGAGGACGGAATCTTCTCAATCTAAAGGAAAGACACTAACAGCAATCGCCACATAAGAACTGAATCAGAGTAAGACATCATGAGAAGAGACACTCGCTAAAAGGCTTTCAGTTTGCACTGTATTTTAATTGCTTGAGCATCCAGTGCATCGTTATGCAGTGAGGCTGTGCATAATGGGGCTATCAATTCATAGCCTCAGGAAGAGATGTGTTAGCACGCTGTATTCAATTCAATTCAGTTTTATTTGTACAGCACTTTTAAAAATGGCCATTGTCCCAAAGCAGATTTACAGAAAGATATAAATTCAGGATGTACGTTTTAAACTTATACATTTATAAATTAATAAATTTATCCCTAATGAGCAAGCCAGAGGCGATGGTGTCCAGGAAAAACTCCCTGAGATGACATGAGGAAGAAACCTTGATAGGAACCTGATTCAAAATGGTAGAATATTTCCAAATGTTAACCAAAAAAAAAAAAAAAAAAAAAAAA